>CM023941.1:34350795-34437662 GCA_013407115.1 Glycine latifolia
AATAGCCATAAAACCTACGCCAATAAATATATATATGTTAGGTACGTTCATATTTTTACATTTTAAGTTAAAATGTAAAAATAGGCATAAAACCTATGTCGTCAAACCTACGTCATACCTTACGCCGCTACTTGATCATAACCTAAATCAAAAACTGCTAATATCGTTGCCCTTATTTTGTGTTGGTCATAACCTACGTATCATAACTTACGTAACTAAATAATGGTCATAACCTACGTAACTAACTAATGAAAACTTATGTCACCAATTAATAGTACCTTAAATCGTAAAATATATAAGTCATAACCAATGTAACCTAGTTCATAACCTTACTCAGGTACTTCATAATAAGCTAATTCACTAACTAATAGTATTCTAAGACACTAACTCTATCACAACTAAACAACTAACTATTTCCAATAAACCTAGGTCACTAAAAATTTTCTATATCAATAATAATTATCTAACACAACAATATAACATATTTTATATTATTTAAAAAACATATATTAGAGTAAAACTTACTAGACTGACAGAGCTTCACTGCAAAAATATCTCAAACCCACACTCGAACCTAGAGAGAAGCCAGAGAAACTCAAGCTAGAGAGATGGAGAAAATGCACAAATGAAACAAATGGCTGAAGGGGAGGGTTATATAGGCCAGCAAAGTCACGTCCAGGGTGTGCGTGACTGGTGCTGGGTCACTAGAGAGTGTGCATGATTGGAAGTCATTCACGTAGAGGGTGTGCGTGATTAATTACGTTATGGTTGTACATGATTTAACACGTCCTGATTGTGCGTGTTTAGTTGCTATACATTTGTAATCAGGTTTCAAACAATAATATTTTGGTAATTTTTTTTTAAAAGTGTAATATATTAATTTTTTTGCCCACCGATTTCTTAAAGTACCTTTTGCATGTCAGTTTTTTAGTTTTTTTTAAGAGGTAAATTTTTTGGTTTAATATATTAAAAGTCTTTCATTTTAAAATAAAGATTTAGTTCTTATAAATTCTATATTAGTTTTTTAATCCTTATATTTTTATTTTATAAACTGGTAATTTTATTTAAATGTTAGTTCTTTCTATTTATGCATGCGTTAGTCTGTATTTTTTTTATTCATTTGATTTATAGTCTTTGTAATTTTTATTGACAAAATTAATATTGCTTATTTTCTCTTTTTTATGGAAAAAAATTATTGAGCACATGAATAACCTACATGAGATTATTTTGTCTTAACTTTGGATTTAAGTTTTGAGAATACAATAATATTAAATATTTGAAAGGAGGAGAATTGTATCGCTTATAAGAATCTTATTTAATTTAATAAAATGATTTTTCATAAATTCTTTATGCAAGTAGTCTTTTAAAAACAAATCATAACAGAAAATACAATTTTAAGAAAATAAGTAAATAACAACCAAAATGATTGTAAATGGTAGGATTTCAAACTTCTGTTAATTTTTTTTCTGCATGACACACAAATCTAATATCCAGTTTCAAATCAACTCGGCAATATATCATCAGCTCAACTGCCCAAGTTAATTTTGAGTTATTTCAATTCTAGATAAAATTATCTGTAAGCGAATTATGTTTTAATTCAACTAATGCCAATTCTGATAAAAAAATTATTTGAATATAAAATATTTCTTATATATGCTGAAAAAGTCAATTAGTCAAGGCTCCCACAAGAATCAAGCCAAGGTACGCTTTGCTGATATAATACATACCGATCGAGTGCATGCATTATAAACTTTAATAAACAGTAATTCCATTTATATGCAAAATCCTGCAAAAAAGCAATGAACGACAAAAGCTTAATTAATATGGGGAAAAAAGGCTGAGTCCAGATTAGCATTGTGGAAGCTTTTTACTTGGGGGCACGTGCAATTAATCTTAGCTTCTGATGTGCATGGTGGAATGTGGATGATATATATCGTGAATGTGATAAGATAGAGGTTGACATATTGTGGTTACGGAAACTTCGGACTCGACTAATAATAGCAAGTACTACATAGAATCGGATATATTATTCTTCGCGAGTTGGTAAAATTAAACACTAAAATGAGAGAAAGAACACACATAGATTTCAGGCAGTGAATTTCTAATATATTAGAGTTAATAAGTGAATTATGCTAAAAAAATAAGTAATATTGATATATATAATACTAAATTTTTTAATTATATTTAATATACAATATAATATAAGTTTACTTAATAAATTATGTTAAAAATATTAAAATAATAATATGAAAAATAACTCAATAACCAAAATAAAATTTAAATTAAATTAATTATATATAACTCATTAATTGATAAAATTAAAATAAAAGATAATTATATTTGATAGGATCATAAATAACAATTATTCTAATTGATAAAATGAAAATAATATCCCTAAGTAATAAAATAAGTATCTAAAATAAGAAAAGTTAAATAAATTAGATAAATTAAACAATTAAAGATTTAGATATGTATATTAAATAAATAAAGTGGTTATGATAGAGATAAAAAATAAATTAATTTATAAAAATGATTTTTGTTTCAAGAAAGCTTTAAATTACTTATTAACTATATCATAATGTAAATTAGTTTTAATTTTATTTTCTTATGATAGAAATTACAATTATTATTTACCAACATTAATTATTCTCTAGGTCATCATGGGTGAACTATCATGGGGAAAAAGTTTTTTTCAAAAGTATTTAACATAGTTACATATCAAATAATCAACAATATTTAGAATTTTTAATTTTTTAAATGTTATTAAATTCTTACTATAACAAACATAATAACCTTTAATTAATATATTTATTAGAAAATAATAGTTTGATTCTTTGTTATAGTACAACCAACGTTAATTAATTTAAATTACTTTATCAATAATAAAATAAATAAAAAATACAGTTAATTATTATAGAGATAAAAATTAAAATTAATTTATAAAAAAAATGTTCCAAAAAACTTTAAAATTACTTACTCACTATATCATGATGTAAATTAGTTTTAATTTCATTTTCTTATGATAGAAATTACAATTTTTATTTACGAAAAATAATTATTCTTTAGGCCATCATGGGTTAATCCATGTTAGGAAACATTTATTTTAAAAAAGTATTTAACAAAGTTATCAAATAATCAACAATATTTATTTTTATTAAATATATTGGGTTTTAGAGGCCTTGGATTCTCACCAATATTTGCGTTACTCAAGTCGACATTCTCGCTTCCGCTTCGTCCTAGCGCGGATACTTCCCTCTAAGGCGGAACGGTCCCCTACCGATTTATTTTTACGTCCCACAACTTCGGCATATCGCTTAGCCCTGTTCATCTTCAGCGAAACTACAATAATCATTGACTAGAAATAATTATTCTATGGGCTATCATGAGTGAACTCTTATGAGAAAAAAGATTTATAAAAAAAGTATTCAACACATTTACATATCAAACAATCAACAATATTTATTTATTTTAAATATATGATTTGTTTTTAATTTTTCATCATATAAAATAATGGATAAATAAAAGTTAAATGAAATGGTGACATTTTAAAAAAATAAACAAATTTATAGTTTTATTCTTTAAAATTAATCAAGATTTAACATTTTTTAACTCTTTTTATTTAAGTCAAATGTTACGATAATCAGCATAATAACATTTAGTTAATGTATTTATTAGAAAATAATAATTTGATTCTTTGTTAAAAGCAATCAAAATTAATTAATTTAAATTATTTTATCAATAATATCATAAATAAAATTATCATTAATTATGATATCGATAAAAATTAAAATTAATTTGTAAAAATGATTTTTGTTACAAGAAGGTTTTAAATTACTTACTCCCTATATCATAATGTAAATTAGTTTTAATTTCATTTTTTAATGATAGAAACTATAATTATCATTTACAAGAAATAATTATTCTTTATGTCATCATGAGTTAACCGTTATGGGAAAATCTTTTTTTTATTAAAAATATTTAACACAGTTACAAATCAAACAATCAACAATATTTATTTTTATTAAATCTATTATTTGTTTTCAATATTTCAACATATAAAAAAAGTGTAAATAACAGTAAAATTAAATTGTGACATTTAAATCAAAATATTTATAGTTTTATCATTTAAATTAAATCAATATTTAAAATTTTTAAACTCTTTATTTAATTTATTTTTTACGATAATCAGCATAATAACATTTAGTTAATATATTTATTAAAGATTAATAGTTTGATTATTTGTTATAGAACAACCAAAGTTAATTAATTTAAATTACTTTATCAACAATATTGTAAATAATAAAAAATTATTTATGATAGAGATAAAAATAATAATTTATTTATAAAAATGATTTTTGTTACAAAACAACTTTTAATTACTTATTCACTATATCATAATGTAAATTAGTTTTAATTTTATTTTTAATGATAGAAACTACAATTATCATTTACAGAGGAATAGTTATTCTCTATGTCACCATGAGTAAATCGTTATGAAAAAAAAGTTTTTTTTTTTACAGTATTTTACACATTTACATATCAAACAATTTACAATATTTATTTTTATTAAATATATTATTTGTTTTTAAATTTTTATCATATCAAATAATGGGTAAATAAAAGTAAAATGAAATGGTGAAATTTTAAAAATTAAAAATATTTATAGTTTTATTATTTAAATTTAATCAAGATTTGAAATTTTTAAACTATTTTTATTTTATTCAATTGTTACAATAACCAACATAATAACATTTAGTTACTATATTTATTATAAAATAATAGTTTAATTATTTGTTATAAGATATTTAAATTTAATTAAATTAAATTACTTTATCAATAATATCATAAATAAATATTTTTTTAGTTATGATAAAGATAAAAATTAAAATTAATTTATAAAAATGTGACGGAGCGCAGCAAAACGACCCGTGCATCGGGTCCAAAAACTAGTTACATAAAAAACATCATGAATATATCTCTCTTTTGTTGTTATGCATTATTTTATCATCTATTAATTCCTTTTAAACAGTAAAACCAAAAAGATATTTAATTGAATAAACAATCTCTTTCTTTAAATAAGAAAAACAAATTCTATAAATAACAGTGAGCTTTTGATGACGAGGAAACATTTACTGTAAAAAAAAATATTAGGTTCTAATATGCTTTTAATACTTCATATTTTAAATAACGTTTTTGTTCTCTAAATTTTAAAATAATCTTTCTAGTCATAATTTTTTAAAAATATTTTATTTCCTTTGTTTAAATGCTCGTTATTCAAATGGCATGAAGATGATCACATTTAAAGAAAAACATGTGATAGGATTTTGATAATAAGTGAACTTAAAGTGAGTTAACTTGTAATTTGTTAACCACATAATCATTTTTTATTTATATTTTGTGTAAGACGTTTTGAAAAAATATTATATTTTATGATTTCTTAAATTAAACATGTTCTTAATTTTTTTTAACCATCATAACTAATACATTTTCATAAATTTTGATCATTTGAATTAATTACGAAATTAATTCTTCTTTAAAGACTGTCCTTAATTTTCAGTTACAAAACTTTTCCTCTTGTTGAACTTGAGGCTGCTAAAAATTGAAATGCACAATCCAACCGCCAATCAACTGAAAGCCAAACAAAACAAATTAAATCTTTCTTGAAAAAAAATAGATAGACATACATGTTCTTTGTTGAAATGACATTTCAATTTTCAAATCAATTAAAAATTGTAAAAGTAAGGGTTCGTTTGATAGCAGAGAAAATAGAAGAAAAAAAATAAAAAGAAAAGAAAACACGATTAACTAAATATTTTCTTCTGTTTGTTTGGAGAAAATAGAAGGAAAAATTATTTTTTAGATAAAAAAATTCAAACTTTCCCTTCCTCCCAATTTCTTTCTCATTCAAATTTTAAAATTTTTCTTCTTTCTCTATTTTCCTTTCCATCAAATCCTTCTCTATTTTCCTTCCATCGAATCAAACATAGGATAAATCTACATAAAAGTAGGTCAAACGCACAGACCTCTATCTGGTGCCATTGGGCGAGAAAATAACTGCTCCAGCAAATCAAAATTGTTCTACTCCTTGTTCATCTCAATAAACTTGATGTTCATATTTACAATTGGAGCAAATTAATGGCAATGGTATTTTATTCATAAAAATGTCACAATTCTTCCCAAAATGCCCTCCTGTTTTTGTCTCTGAAGATAGAGAGGACAACACATGAATGGTATTAGACTCGTGAGCTGATGTAAATGCCATCTGCCTAATTCTGTCTGTGCATCTGAACCTTCCTACTCTAAATAAGTGCTCCATGAAGACATAACCAATCAATGTTTTAATTAGTTGGTATACAAGTTGAGAAGTGGCAATCTTTGCACCGATTCCCATTGCATCTCTTCAAACACAAGTTGCCAACCTTGATTCCGTAAGAATATGATGCAAGTTGAGCACCGAATCGATAGAGACTGGCAATTGGCATGATGGCATGCACTGTGTATTATATAAAATAAAAATAAAAAGTCATAGCCCACCAAATTCACCAGCCATTTTAATGCAACATTGGCAGTGAGGGGACACCTAATTGAGTTGCCACAAATGCCACCAAAACAGAAGCAATCACCGCCGTAACATTGTTTGTTCTTACGTCCACATTAGCACGCGAATTGTCCACCGCCATTGGGTGTTGCCCATTTCCCGATTTAATCGAACTGCATCCAAATTCAGACCCAAATTAAAATCGCAAAAATTGACAACATAAAACACCATACGCGGAATCTGGACGGTGCAATAAAATTAAAACACGACATTGAAAAATAAAAAACGTGACAACTGACAACCATGTCTATGGCGATACCGCACCCAAAAACTGGTCCCCTAATTGACATTCCGCCCAACTTCATTTTCCTCAAAACAATCATATGAAAATTCAACAGGAACCTATACTCCTCTGTTGTAAAACACGTTTTAACAGCTAAGAGTTTCCGTAGATTAGTTAATTTGATTATTATTATTAAATAAAAAGAAAAACTAGGTCAGCTATTGAAAAAGAGACAAATAATAAAAATAAAATTACCTAGTGGATGGTTGTGGGCAGAAAGTGATGGTATAATCCGCTGTGGCGCAAGTGAAGGTGCTGGAGCCATCGTCATAAGCGTAACTATAAGCGCGTGGGCACGCGCTCTTAAAGAACTGCGAGTATGAACTGGGTTTGCATGTGTCAGGCGTCGCGTAAGCGCCACTACAGCAGTATTGTGGATCGTCGAAAGCTTCGCACGCGCTTTTGCACGCCACGCTCTCTCCGCTGCTCATCACCATTAGCTCCGTCGGGCACGGCGTGTTTAAATCCACCACGCACCCCGTGGCGGTGCAGTTTCCGGCGCCTGTTCCGCCCTGTGGCTCCACGATCATGGGGAGGTTGTAACCGTCCACGAGGCTCACGTCGAAGAAATCCAGCCCGCCGGCGCCGTTCAGGGTGAACTCCGCCAGCGTGGACGGCGGTGCGGCTCCTCCGCCGTTGCATTCCACGGCGGAGGAGCCGCAGTCGCCGGTGACGCAGGAGAACTTTCCTGTGGCATCTTGGGTGCAGAAGGTCCGCCCCCAGAGGCGGCCGGACCAGGCGGCCGGCACGTTGATCACGTTGGACTCACCAGGTTGTAAGACGAAGCCGGTGGTGGAGAGCGGCGAGGTTCCGGCGCCGGATAAAATGCCGGGCCAAACTGTGTAGCTGCACTTGTTCACAATCGTGAATGTCGTTGAGTACGAACCTGTACAACGTTAAACACAACACATGACAGTTAAATACAAGTAGCTAACATTTGTTTTAAAAAATTTCGTAATTGCATATCAGAACTCGAACTGATTAAATTAAAATAATTTTATGTTAATTAATCTATGTGTTTAGAACATAAAAAGGTAATGGTAGTGTGAATGGTTACCTGATAGGAATTGGAAGAGACATAGTGTAACCAAAGTGGTGGAGAATTGAGTTGAGGATGCCATAATTGAAAAATCAATGCAGGAAAGTGTGAAAGTGAAAAAATGGAATAATATTCAGTTTCCCTTTGTTGGATGGTTTTGGAGAAAAGTGAAGATGAGGAATGGGTTGTGTTGGGAGGGAAATCAATATATATAGAGGATTTGATGTGGGCCATATGCGATTGTGGAGTCACGGCCCATAGGGTTGAAAGAGGTTATGGATGTGGGGCCCAGTGGAGCAGTGCACATGCATGCATAAACCGCCAATGTGGGAGGTCGGCAGTATCTGGTTTATTGGTGACGATTTTGCATACGCCCTAGATAGAACGAACCTGAATATAAAATGACAAAAAGAAAATAATGAGAGATGGAGGGTTTATCGAAGGAATCAAAAACAGTGCTGACAAGCTTGAATTGGAGCCTGAAAATTAAAAGGACGGCTACGAATTTACTTACAAGGAAAATATATGAATATATAATGTTCGAAAGGACCTTTGATACTCGTGCACTTTAAGGCATTCTCGTTTGTAAGAGTATCTTTAGTGCTAGATCTTGTGTAAAGATCTTGATATTAAGATCTGATCTTCACTAGATCTCCTAATAAAGGAGGTGAAGAGATCTCCAACATGGAGGATGAGTTCTTGTAGAAAAACCCTAAAGATCTGCACATAGTTCAAAAAAGAATAAATTATTTACCTCTTTCTCTCTCCCTAAGATCTCAAAATAAGATCTACCACTAAAGAAAAATTAGAGAGATCTTCAATCCTATGTGATTCTATAGAAACTATCAAAAAGTGATCTAAGATCTCAATTTAAAATCTATCACTAAATATACTCTAAGTAACTTAGAATGGAGGTTGGTTGAGGTCAAGTGAGGACTGAACGGTCAAATATAAGGCATTCATGTACTAATTCCATGTGATTTTTGTTGCTCTTTATGAATCTTGCTAATTCACATGGACCATCCATCATATGTCACATGTATTCTGCCTTGTATTTTACCAATTATAGTACATTGTACAATTTCATTGTTCAATAATTAATTCTTTCTGTATTGGTACATAATAATTGATTCCTTGTTTCTTGTGACACCACAGTTATTGGTTTAAAACCTTAAATAAATATGTTTCTTTAAAAAAATTGCTGTTTCTAATTTCAAAACGAAAGAGACACATAAAAACTAAAAAAATAGAAAATATCCGTATGAATCAATCTATTATAAAGTTTATAACACATCACCGTCATTCTTGAAAAATTAAGTTACTGGTGGTAAAACACGCTGTCCGTGTCTTGTGTGTTAAGTTAGATGTACTCACAAAAAATAACTGCAAATAATTAATTGTAAGTAATTTTTAAAAATAATTGAATGATAAATTAGGGATAACTAATATGTATATCAAATGAGGTAATTATTTTTATTAATAATTCTAAATTATAGAATTTTGTTATAAAAGAATCGTAACTTGTCTGTTCTGGCCTTGCCTTTCCGCGCGCAATGGACTTGCATTGGAAGACGGCCTAAAAAGAGTTAAAATGGCAGAGAGTTGTTATTTTCATTTCAGTTTTGCTATTCTTACTCCCTTATTTTGTCAAAAACATGCAAAATGACACTCTTGCTCTCACCTATTTTCCTACACCCCTCACTCCTTACCTCTTCCCACTCTTGCTATATATTTTTTATTTTATTTTTAAATTATTTTATTTAATTATTATTGGTTTATTCTTGTAATGATGGTTGAGCTAATCATGACACAAAATGATGGCATCTGATATCTTTAATTGTGATATAAATTACTTTTTAGTTGAAATTTGAATTAATGATAACACAAGTTACTTTTTTTAATTGTAATTAAATTAATTATGATAAAAATTAGTGTCATAATTAATTTGATTATCATTAATAAAGAAAATTTGTGTAATAATTAGTTTAGTTATCTTTATAAATGGGAAGTTTTATCGTAATCAATTTAATTTTAAATAAAGGATAATTTATATCACCATTATTTTGATTAATTTGAAAACAGTAACTTATATTCTGTAAGAGCATTCACAATGGGAGTTGCTTAATAGGTTGTTTATAAAAAAATATTATTCATTAAATTAGTTATTTGTCTTTTAATTTATTTTTACGTTGGTTTTGATCCTCTATTTTTTAGGGTTCAATTTGATTCTTCAATTTTTAAATTTTGTTTGATTTAGTCCTCTAATTTTTTAAGTTTAATTTGATCATCTAATTTTTAAAATCAGTTCAATTTGGTATCGTCGTCTAAATTAATTTGAGTGATCTTGTCATTTAAATTTGGTCCTACCATCTAAATGAACAATTTGTGATGGTTTAAACCATCATTAAGTGGTCTTAACTCTTAAGCAAGCACAAGATGTTATTTCTAAGCATTGTTGGCCCAATTTAAACAATAAGATCAAATTGAATCCTTTTAAAAAATTGGAGGACCAAATCTATTAAAAAAATAGAGGACAAAATTGAACCTAAAAAATAAATTAGAAGACTAATATACTAATTTAACCAAATGTTATTTTGGTGTGCCACGTGTGATTTTGAGTTGCTAAAAATTAGCAAAGTTGTTTATATAAGCAATTATTGCTAATGAGTTGTTTAACTTTGTATTAAATATAGAAGAGATAAAGAAAATATTTGTAAATTAAGTAAGTTGTTAATAGAAACTCTCATTGAAGAAAAAATTATTTGAATTGTTTAAGACTGAGATAACATAAAATGAGTTACTTATATGAACAACATTAAAAATACTCTAATTAATTATGATTTCTTAGTAAAATTTTAATAATATAAAAATATACTTTCATTGTGTAGTTACACATTTCCATTATATAAAATATACAATAGAAACATATTTTTAATTGTGTAAGAGGGATTGAAAAAATACGTAGTAAAAAAATACGCTTTGATTGTACATTGGAGTAAAGTAGCTAGACCAAAAATATCCAAGGATTTTTTTTTGCCAAATCCGAAAATAGTGAAAAAAATTGAGAATCACTAAATTTTCAATCATAAAAGTTGTATAATGCCAAAAACATCTTCGTTTCCAGTCGCTTTCAAATTTGTGTTTAAACTCTTAACCAAAGAGAAAAAAATTGCATGTGTCAGAGGAATTGAGGAAAGGAAAGACTGACAACACAATAATAGAGATCCATGATCCATCATGCATTCATGTTCAGACCCAACTAAAAACTATGTAACATTTCCAAAGATGCAAGTAACCTAGTTGGTTGTATCTTCATATGGATTGGGCCGACAATGACAAATTCAAGTAGCTACTTCACAAGTCTGTGCCCTGTGAATTGACGAAAGGTCAACAACCTGAACTGCCCAATATTACGGCCCTTACTTTGTGTCATAAGCGAGGAGTGAGTGATAACGTCACCCTCAGCCTCAAGAGTCGCAATGTCCGACTATTGGCCGGAGATACAAACCAAAGGAACTAAGACCATAATCTTATGCTTGAGATGACATAATAAAAATTATTATAGTCTTTTATCTTCAATTAGTTTTTATAAGTTGCTTGACTTCATGATCTAAATACAGCACAAGTTGGCAAGAGTTCAATCTACTTGCACATTTAATTTCATATCATTGTACAATATAGTACTATATTTTTAAACGATTAATTATAATAATTCTCAGTTCGTCTTTATTATACTAAATTTTGATTCTGTCACACTGCAAATATGAGAATGTATTTTATAGCAATGTGCAATGAACCTTTTTTGTGCAGTCCTAAGATGTTATATATTTTTATAATTATGATGACTCGGAGGCAAGAACGTAGAGGGTGGTTACCGTATCTGTATCAATTAATGAAGAACCAATCAATATATCATCTCACTTATAATTGACTTTTCAAGAAATGTTGTTCTTGCATATTCACAAAAGTGAGTCCATGTCCAAAGCAAATGGATGGCTAATAAATTAGGTGTTTGTTTTGGATGTATCGAAAAAGGTATTTCTTTTTGACCCCTCTTCGAAGAGTTGAACCTATCATAGAACAATAAGCCAATAAATCAGCCTGATAATTAGGATTCGACAATTGGACCTTCTATCCACATTATCGAGAACCTTTCTCCAATATAGAAGGATCACATTATGAATCCAAATAAAAAGAGCATGAGTGCATGGCCCATATTTTGTTAGTGGTAGTGTTCCTATTGAGTTTCAACAAGTTTCGATCGATCTGTCGGGTGTTCCTTTTCTCAGTAGAATCTTTGATCTCCAATGTTAAAGCAGGGAAATATACCTGTAAAAGGGACTCCAACGAGCAAGTCAGTGAGGCTATGAGGTATGTATGTGCCTATGTGTGAGATGAGTAAAAGGGTACCTGATAGTTTTGTCTTTGGGTCTATATATACACGCTCGACTCAAGGGGAGTTGCACTTTTCCAGGGGCCATGTCAGGCAATACCGACTAACTACTCTCAAAGGGCCATGTCATCCACACCGGCTAACTGCTCAGATATCATGGGGAGTTGAGTGCCACCACGATCCGAGTACGGACCGAGATTCTCGGGTCATACGGTAGATAAACCCCCAAGCTCTGAATTCACATGTGGATGGTAGAGATGAATACGCGTAGACTGATCGAGCTGAGGAAATTAGTGCTCGGGCCCTGCATCGAGTGCGGGAGTGCTCGAGTATACATAAGCCAACGTTGACGGGGTGAGCGTAGCAGAGTTTCATAGATATATTCATAATTTCCACATGGATGTTTGTCAAAATTTTAAACGTTGTGTGACGTGTGTCTCTATCTATGTGGTCGATTGGGATGACCCTCGGGTGTCTTGTCATTTCAGGAAGCACAATGAAGCACATGTAACGACAAGAATCTCCATGGAGCCTTGCCGCTTCGTTTCCTGTGTCATTTGTTAATGGATGTGATTGCTGAAGTGGTTGTTGGGTAATGAAACCTTCAGACCACAGGTCATTAGGGTTGGGTGCGAAGAGTCATGCTAAGGGTGAAGTGAAAAGTCATGAGTTCCTTTAAAAGGGGTTGTTGTGCGTGGACCAACCACACTTCCTTCTTCCTTGCATCTTTCTCTCATTCTAGCACTGTTCCTGCGGTTGGAGTGTTCTTCATTCTGCTTCCCTCGCTCTTGCCTTTGTTGCACTTCCTATTAGGTATGCTTCTTGGTCATGTTCCCTCTTTCTGCAGTCCTTTGTTCTTTTCTTCTTGCATTATGTCTTCCTCTGCTACGAAGGATGGGTCTCCCATCCGGGGTAGGTCCCTTGTTGCCAGGGAGGTTATGGGCATAAGGGAGTCTCGGAGTAAGGAAGAGTTATTTGTTTCGTCTCCTTCGTTCATTTCTAATTCGAAGAGAGAATAGAGGATTTCCTGGTGAGTGTTGGTGAAGGGGTTCGTGAGAAGATGACAGAGATGGGGTGGGAGCCAGAGGCGGATCCACCTTATCGACAAGGGGTGCAAGTGCCCCCCCTTAAATTTTGGCCTAGAATTACTATAATGTCCCTATTTAAAAAAAAAATTACAAAAATATCCTTATACTCAGACATAGAATTCAATAGTGCTTTTGGGAAATATGTTTTTATTTTTTATAGTAAAAAGTTGTTGTTGTATTTATGGGCTTTGAATTTATAATCTAAACTAAAATATTTACACTTTAATGGATTACTCCAAATAACAATAATTTGGTCTGATTATTTGTTTTATTCATTTATATTATAATTTTTAATTATTTGTTTTTTAATTTTTTTTAAAAACAAAATTTTGGGAGCGCTATCCCCGAACCCTGTCACTAAATATATAAATAAAAATAAATTTTCTTGAATCTACAATTGATGCTCCCCGTTAATTATTTTTCTGAATCCATCACTGGTAGGCCAGAGAAGGGATAACGATGCTGTGGAGGATGGTAAGTGGCCTCTGGCCATAGGCCAACTAACTGTTCAAATATTATGAAGAGCCGAGCGCCACCATAATTCAAGTACGGGCCGAGTTTCTTGGACCATACAGTATAGGTAGTAATTTTATTATGATTTTTTCCAGGAATTCTCGTGTCACTTCTCATAGGAAACGTTACAATAGGCAAATACAAAAAAAAATAATATATATAAATAGATCCCACAAGGTCTGATGTACTTTCTCTAACAAAAATAATACTTTCTCTAACGCTATACTGTCTCTTGTTGTTACTAGTATTGTACGTACACTAACTCATGATTCTAAGATGCTCCAATATAACTAAGGTAAAGGCTTCAGACAAGAGGATAAGGTAAGCTCAATCATCCTCGAAACATTTTAAGTTCAAAATATTATTAAAAAATTGGTGGTTCTTTTTTATGTTTTCAAGATTCATCAACCTATGATGCATGTAGAAAAGCATTATTCAGAGGCCAAAAACTACGATTATTAATTTTCATCTTCTCCTGTATGCTTTCGTGCCTTCCTAAACGTATGATAAGTACTCGAGTCATTCTCTGTTACTTTTGTTGCAATCTTCAATCCAATTAATTTTAATATAATAAATTCATGACCGATAATAATAACCTTTCGGTCCAGAGAAGCCAGGATATGAAATCTAATTTAACTGACACAAGAAAGACATATTTCAATTTAATAAACAAGGTATAGCAGGTCCCTTAAATCAATGATTATATCAAGAATATTGCACATGTTAAACCCGGAAATTAAAGTAATAAGGAAATAAGAATTTTGATCCCCAAACATACCAATCAATCATGTATATTACGCAAATTAAGTTGCTTCTGAAACATTAATATCGATAGAGCCTTACATATTATACATATATCAGCAGGCAAAGAAACCCAGAATCACGTATAAATCTAAATATTACATTATTAGAAAATCACAGTTAAGAAAATCTGAAATGAATCAGTATTTTATTTATCTTCAACACTTGTAATCTTATTTGTTTCACGTATTTTCATATATAAAAAACTGCAAATGATAAATGAATGGAATTATTCAAAGTTAATATGAATTATTGATTAAATTAATTTATTATGATTTTAAAAAGCACTTAAAAAGAAATTACAAGAGTATTTTCTAACAATTTGCCCTGATGTCCTGATAATATTATATAATTTAATTATTATATCAAAATTCTTCCATTAATTTTTTATTTAAAATTATTAATTCTTTATGTTTTACTAATTTACTTGAATAGCTGTGACTTGTGAGCTTAGGTTGAATTTTTAAACAAAAATAATTTTAAGATCCATAATAATTGGATTAAATGTAAGAGATTTTGCTGAAAATAGATAATAATTTTAAAGGAGAAAAATAGTTTTTTATTTTATTTTCAGTGACATGTAGTTTTTTTATTTTTTATTTTTAGAGTAGAAAACAAGCATTTCATATGAATTTTATTCGAGAAAAAGTCACGTAAACTTCTTCATATCGTACTATTAAAATAATTACTCTAAATAAAGCAATTAAAAGAATAAAAAATTGAATCCTTGTAAAAAAATTTCAACCAAATTGTGGATATTAGCACAAAATAAACAGACGAAAAATTAAAATTGAGCTCAAAATATTTTTAAATTTTTTTAATTTGCTAGGTAAGTATTATTCAATGGCTGCGAAGTGCAACTCCATGTCTTTGATATGAGTTACACAAAACGGAATGTTTCTCGTCTGGTGATATTAAAACAACAAACTTTGCTTTTTCATTTTGGGCCGAGAAACCTTCCAACCCATTGTCAGTAGCTGATAATAAATTAATGGCCCATGAAAATATAGTATTCACACCATTCCCTCTCCTTTTCTCTTCGCTTTTGCCTTTTTTTTTAAAAAAAATTGATAAAATATCTTTTTATGAAAAATAGTTTCCCTAAAGTAATTTTATAGGAAAACTTACATCATTAATAATTTTTTACACAAAACATCATTAATCAACTACATAACACTTTAAATGCGATTTTAAAAATAATCACAAAAGTTACTAGTTTTAAATGTGATTTTAAAAATAATCACAACAGTTACTAGTTTTTAATAAAATGATAATTTTTTATTAATTAATAGTATAAAAATCTTTATTAAATTAAAAACAATTCAATTTACCAAAAAACTGAAAAAAGAGAGAATAACTCATCGTCAAAATCTCCATTTCAAAATTATTAATTAAGTTAAAATAATCTATTACTAATTAATCTATACATTCATTAATAGAACCATGAGTTGATTGAAATAATATATCATGATCTACATAATTCATTAAGGGGTTAGTTCATTCAAAACTACATACTACTAAATCTTCAGAAAAGTGAAATTTTGGAAATTTTTAAACCGAAGTTGATTCCATCTATATTGCTAGATCCTCAAAATTATTTCATGCAAGGCTGTTGCAATGAAGCTTGTTCATAAAAGGAAGGTAAAAATTCCCATCGTAGAAAAGTTACAGGGCCGTTATCTATCTACAGAACGCATGACAGCAAAATAGATTTGCTGCTGCACAAAGTAGGACATGATATATGTGCAAGAGCAAGTGAACAGAAATTAATTAGTAGACTTCGACATTCCATTGTTTTGCCTTCTTCAATTGCCTCTTTTACTCAATCCAATCGATACCTACAGCACAAAAGTGAACTCAACATGATGAAACAAATTTCTCTGATTCTGGGCTAAGGTTATGTTTGGATAATTTTGTTCATAAATACTTAAGGTAAAAATAAAAAGGTTAACTGAATTGAGCTTCTTCCATAAGTTATAATTAACTTATGCACTTAACTTTTATATATTGAAGCTCTTTCATTTGATTTATTCAAAAGTTGAAATAATAAGTTAATTTTAACTTAAGAGAAAAATTCAATTCACTTTAACTTATTATTTGATTCTCTTATAAGAGCTTGCGAGAAAAATTATCCAAACTGGCCCTAAAGATAAGTGTTGTTACCATCTTTTGCAGCCAATGACATCATTATGTCATGATTGTCATCGATTCCCTTTTCCATTCCTTTCAGTCCACACATATAGACAAAAGTGTTATCTTTCTTTAGTAGTTCACTATAACTCTTCTGCATATTGAGACATTCGTGTTTGGATGTACATTTTCTCTCCTTTTTCGTTTGTTTGCTTTCTGCTCACAGCAATGCTTAGGCTAGTATCACACACACATATATATAACAAACCCCATGGCCAATAGCATTATAACTAAGTTCAATAGAAATTCAAGCCATTCATATTTGAATCAACCATGCAAAACTCAAGTTACAGTTCATTGTTAGTGGCTATTATATTTAGTACCTTCTTTTGTCTTGTTCCTACAAGGTGTTATTGCTAACACTATGGCAGCTTCTAATTCCTCACCAACAAATGAGGAACAAGAGGCTTTGCTTCAGAGTAGATGGGGAGCAGGCCCAAATATCTAAGAATATTGTAAATGGAATGGTATTGTGTGCAATGAAGATCAAAGTATAACAGAGATTTCAACTAGGAAATATTTTAATATTCCTCCAACTGAAGCTTGTATTCATAATTTCAATGTGACAACATTCCCTAATTTAATCCATCTAGACCATAGTGGATTCACTGGATTGAGACTCAAAAGGAAAAATCCCCACTGAAATAAGCTTTCTTAAAAAGCTTATCTATCTTGATCTATCATCTAATTGTCTTCAAGGTGAGTTCTCTTTCTAGTCTCACTCAACTTGAGACACTTAATATTTCTAACAACTTTCTTACTGGTGTGATCCCTCTTACTTTGGGTCATTTGAAGAATTTGACTCTACTTTCCCTTGACTCAAACCAAATTCAAGGCCACATTCCAGAACAACTAGGGAATTTAAGAGGGTTGGAGCAGTTAACTCTTTCAAATAATTCACTCAGTTGTTCAATCCCTTCTACTTTAGATCACTTGATCCATCTCAAAGTTTTGGATCTTTCTTATAATAAGATTTTTGGTGTTATACCAGAGGGGGTATCTGCACTGACAGAACTAACAAATGTTCAACTATCTTGGAATCAAATATCTGGTTCCATTCCATCTGGGATTGGACAAATCCCAAATCCCAAGACTTGGAATTTTAGATATTTCCAACAATAAGCTTGAGGGACCTATTCCATATGGTTTTCTGAACCATTGTAGTTATGTGCAGCTAAGAAACAACTCTTTAAATGGAAGCATTCCTCCTCAAATAGGCAATATTTCATATCTAGATCTTAGTTATAATGATCTCATAGGAAATATACCTATGGGACTCTGTTCTGTGCCTTACCTTAATTTGTCGTACAATTCCTTCAATGATTCAGATGATAGTTTTTGTGGTTTTCCAAAAGAATCATTAATTGGCAATAAGGATTTCCAATATTCATGCTCTTCTCAGTCTTCTGGAGCTGATATGTCTTTAGTAATGATAATTGTCTTTTCTACCTTCAATAACATGGTCTTTTCAATAGTCCTTGTATGTTGGGGAATTCAAGTTTTCTGTCCCCCCCCCCCCCCCCCCCCATAATGAGTTTGGAAATGGGGAAAGAAGAAAGAATGAAGACATGCTTTCAATTTGGAACCATGATGGTAAGATTGCATTTGAAGACATAATTAAAGTCACAAAAGACTTTGATATAAGGTATTGCATAGGAGCAAGTGCTTATGGAAGTGTGTATAAAGCACAACTTCCCAGTGGAAGAATTGTTGCACTGAAAAAGCTTCACAAATTAGAATCTGAAAATCCATCATTTTACAAGAGCTTTTGCAATGAAGCCAAGATCTTGACAGAAGTTCGCCATTATAACATCATTCAACTTTATGGCTTTTGTTTGCGTAACAAGTGTATGTTTTTGGTGTATGAGCATATGGAAAAGGGAAGCTTATTTTATAACTTGTCTATTGATATGGAAGCTCAAGAGTTGAATTGGAGCAAGAGGATAAATATTTTAAAAGGGATAGCCTATGGATAGCTCACATGCACCATGAGTCCATGACTGTACTCCACCCATTGTTCATTGAGACATAAGCAGTGAGACTTCTTGATTGTCATTCATCAAATCAAAGTCTTCCTGCTGGTACTTATGGATATGTTGCTCCAGGTAAAGTTTTTTTTTTCTTGTTATAGAACCATATATTCAATTTCTTTATAGACAGTGTTTTGTATTTAAATATTGTTAACAACTTACATAATGTTTTATTGGTACATATAGAATTGGCTTACACCTAGACTATGACTACAAAATGTGATGTGTATAGCTTTGGAGTGGTTGTTTTGGAAACAATGATGGGTAGACATCCAGCTGAATTGATTTCTTCTTTATCAGAACCATCCATTCAAAACAAGAAGCTAAAAGATATATTGGACTCACGAATTCCACTACCCTTTTTCCGAAAGGATATGCAAGAAATTGTGCTTATTGTAACATTAGCATTAGCATGCTTGTGCCCCCACCCAAAAATCCAGACCATCAATGCAGGAAATATCTAATGAGGTTTTAGTTTCCAAGCCACCATTCGTTTGGCATTTTGATGGCATTTTCATCCACCAACTGATGAAGCAAAAAATATACATAATTGGTAGAAGCTAGGATAGTTGTGATGATAATTTATTGATTGTATTCTGTGACATATGAATGTTATATTTTTTTTTCTTCTTTAACCTATAAAAACATTTCTTTCCCTTTTTTTTGTTTATTATCACAAGTTTAGAGTTGAGGGAAGATTGCTCCCATTCTAAAGTCAGGAGGACATTAATCTTAACAAGAGTAAGCAATTGATAACAGATTACACATCAATGAGGACGACATGGTATGGATTTAAACTATATAGTTGTCATGAGAAAATAATCAAAGAATATTCAAATATAAATTATTATTAATGGTAAGATGGTTGACTTTTGTAATAATTATTTAAGTATTGACTAAAGACACAACACCTAGCTTCTTTCTAAGCATATGTTCAATCTCTTAGATTTTGGAAGCTTTGTCAAATGTTCTAACTGGTTGCTGTTCGGATTTGCAGTAGGCCAAACTTAGCTTCCCTTTATTCACTTGATCTCTCAAAAAAATGAAATTGTGTCTTAATGTGCTTACTCCTTCCATAAGCCACAAGATTCTTTGCCAAATTTATAGATGATTCAAATGTAAATCATCAGTTGCATTTGGCCATCACTCTTCAAGTGTAGCTGCTGTAACAGTGCTTCAAGCCACAAAGCTTGAAAAGCTCCATAAGAGTTTGCAATGTAAAACGTGCCCTTTATGTACCTCATAATTCTATTTTGCTGCCACAAGATCAACCCAACTCCATAGGTAATGTTTAGCATGTTATTACACAAGTCTCTTATTTGGAGATCCAACAACATATTTATATAATGTAGAATTAATGGGGGTTCTACTATCATTTTTTTCAAACATCAAATTGTTCTTTACGTTGCAGCTATGTTGCAGTGATACATATTTAACTTTTTCAATATATCAATGACACACTTCCTTTAGGCTTTGTTTGGGAGTTAGGAGGGGAAGAGAATGAAAGAGATTCAAGGGAAAGGGAGGGGAAGGAAAGGGAGGAAAATGAGGGAAGTTCCTTCCTCCTTGTTTGGGAGTTAAAAATATATTAAGAGAGGAAAATGGAGAGTTAATAAGATACTTTTACAATTTTGCCCTTGAATTGTGATTCAGTGCTTTGTATTTTTGTGTTTTATTAACACTGAGGTAGGATAGTAATTTTATTAACAATGACTGGGGTATGATAGCAATTTTATTACTTTTCCTTCTAAAAACCCCCAAATTGGGGGAACAATAATTTTTAGGCTTTGGAGGATTTTAGAAAAGTTTTAAAAATTCTCAAATCCTTTTCCTCAAAAATTAAAACTCCCAAACAAGGAAATGTCACCACCTAAACCTTTCTTTTTCCTCCCTTCCCCTCTAAAATCCCTCTCCCAAACAAAGCCTTAGTGTAACAACTTTCCCTTTCCGGTGCCCAACAAATATGCCAGTATTCCCATATCATACATTTCGCATTTTGACAACTTGAAGTTTTGAACATCATTTTATTTAAAGTTATAAGAATTTCTTTTATAATAAATAATATTATTCCAATAGAAATTATTAGTTTCCCAATAAGATATTTTTTCTCATATAAAACTTCAACTTAATTTAAAACATAGTTAATAAAAAGGCTAAAATATAACTTTTGCTGTCTTGTATAAATTTTTGGTTTGGCAAGTATATAATAATTTGCTATCTTCAAATGTCTCGAATCAAAAGGATACTTTTGTTAGTTTTTGCACTAATGATGCTAGTAATATTTCTTACAACTTTGTCATTTGTTATTAAATTGATAAACTAACCAAAATATCTACTTAATTTAAAGAAAACACTTTAGAAAAACAATTTTTTTTTTTAAATCTAAAAGATTAAATTAATATAAAAAATTCAAACGAGGAATCAAAATTATATTTCAATTTAGACTTGTCTCACGTGCCTACCCGCCATGCACTTTTTCATACCCTTACGTCAATAAAAAACCTCTCCGGGGCTGAATTACATTTTTTATTTTTCAGAAATAATTTCTCACTGCTTCACACTTTTGGAATGAATAACCACTCCGACGCAATCCGTGTTCAATTTTCCCCAAAATCAGGTCAAATTCTCGCTCGATTCGGAAAATCATCGCAGAATTCGTTCACACAGCTCAGAAACCTTTGCATTCTTCGATTAGCTGAGCTCATTCTGTTCTTCTGTTTTTGCAGGCACGATGATGGCTGAGGATCACGGCGTGGAGGCGAAGGAGGCCGCGGTTCGCGAGGTCGCGAAGCTGTTGCCGCTTCCGGAGCTTCTGCAATCGATCTCGTCCATCAAGGCTGATTACATTTCGCGCCAACAGGTTTCAGTTCTATTTGATTTGATTCAGTTAATCATTTTAAGTTTCATTTTTATTTACTTTTAAATATAATATCTATTGTTGTGCGTTTTTGAATTTTCTATTGATTGTAGTGTGATTTTCTAGCTCCGGTTTGAGCTATTTGGTTGGAACTCCTCTTTTTTTTTTTTTTTTTCTTAATGGGCTTTTATTTTTTTTTTTTTAGGTTTTTTGAGTTAATCTTTTAATTTTTGTTTTTATTTTCCTTTAATTATTGTTGCTGTTGCTGTGTGTGTTCGAATTTTTTATTGAGTGTAGTGTGATTTTCTAGCTCCGGTTTAAGCTACTTGGAACTCTTTTTATTTTTGTTCAGTGGGTTTTGATTTGATTGCTATAGGTGTGGTTTTCATTGTTTAGGATGTGACACTTGAGATATTTGCTTGGAAGGGGATTTATGGATTTTACGTTTATCTGTAGTTTGAAATTCGAATTGCTTTATGGAATGGATATTTGGACGTACCTGTAGTTGTTGATTGTCAAATGATGGATCACTTTGCACTTGTTGGGTAGCGCTATGCAATTGAATTTTAGAGGAGGGGGCAGATTTTTTATTTATTTGTGTGTGTTTAAGTGGTTATTTCTTCAAAATTAGTTTAACATACACACACAAATTACTGATCTTTCTTCCTCTCATTTTTGCCCGAACAAACCATTATACTCACTGTAACTTATCTGTGCAACAACTCATTCTAGTGAATTTTTGTGGGGTATGGTGTTTTAGAGGATAAAATTCTATATATTTGATTCAAAGCTAATTAGTCAACTATGTCGCTAGCACGACAAATTGTGGGTAGCGGTCGTCGAATTTGAAGAGGCACGATGCAAATTGTGGGAGCGTGACAGGTTTGCAGTTGCGGGAAAAGCTGTGGCGATTTGCGACTAAATCGTGGAGGTTGTGAACTTTAGCGGCCACATCAGGAGTTCTGGCGCAAAGTAAGGAGTTTGTTTTTGCTACTTGCGCTGTCGCCAGACAACTGCTGTCACCTTCCTCTTGCCACTGCCGACCTTCCAGTCTCTCTTTGATTCCTGCAATGGGAGTTAGGATTTCCCTTTTAGACAGAGGCGATGACACTTATATGGGAGCTAAGTCATCTGGGCTAGGGTTTTAGGAAAAAAATTATTATTAAAATTAAAACTAATTTAAAAATAAAAAAGAAATCTCAGGCTAATTTTGGGGTGACTAAGATGCTTATTTTTTATATGGAAAGGGACTAAAACAAACATTTTTTGAAGTTGAGGGGCTAATAAAACAAATTTAAAATTGGGAGACCAAAAACACATGTAACCCAAATTTTAGGGACCAAAAATATATTTAAGCCAATCTTTAGTCTTCAACCGAGTATAACAATGTCGTGTTATTTATGTAGCCGACCTCACCTAGTGGTATAAGGCTATTGTAAATGGTTCTCACTTCTCACGAAGAAAGAAAAACATGGTGGAATGGAAGAAAATTTTATGAGAAGTAGAAGATGATTTCTAGAGCTAGCAACATTCATAGTAGTTTTTTTTGCAGTAGATCTAAGTTATATTGCATGAGAGAGACTTAATTCTATGCATGTAATTTAGGGACATCCTTTTTATTCTATAGAATATCCAAACAATAATACAACTACAATAATAGCCTTATCCAATTAGGTGAAGTCTACTATATGGATCACATGATTGTTAACAGAATTAATGACAAATTCTATGGTCATTTAAACCAGCTGTGCAACTGTACAATAATATTCAAAACTACTTTCTGTTTCTCTTTTCTCTTTCTTTCTTTTTGTCTAAAAATATTTATATTTTCTCAAAGTCCGCAATTATACTTGGGTCTACCACTTTTCCCCATTCCCGACTAAGTAGGAGCCTTGAGCATTGGGCTGCCTTTTTCAAGATTTTTTTTATAAATAATTGAGAGACATAAATTTTACTCTGTTTAAAATTGATTTATATTTCTAATTATGATGATGATGTTGTGTATTTTTGGTCTTCATTAAATATTTAAATACTTGTGTAATTTTATGTAGTTTGATACTCATTGGTTGAACTAGTGGTGCATTGCCTCAAACTCAGTACCTCTCCTGAGTTAATTACCAGTTTGAATTTTATAACAGTAACCTATGTATAGCCTAATGCCTATATGTAATAATCTTGTTTGTAACAACATTTACAATTATTGGATCATGTATGGTGTCTCCATCATTCATTAATGTTGCGGCTATTTTATTCAGAATATAAGGAGCTACCAATTCTAAGTGCTTATATTTTGCTTTATTTTTCAGGCCAATGATGCACAGCTTAGTACAATGGTTGCCGGACAGGTAATTTTTTCTTTTTTAATTAACTAAATATGAACTGTTTAGATGGCAGTTGCATATGAATGGTTTTCATAAATCTATTGTTGCCTCTTTCCCCTTGCCAAACCCCACTAAACATAAATTTTTTTCACTGAAACTTAAGGATAGGTTATAGTAATAATATTTCAGGACTTTGACAACAGGGATTTAAGTGAGAACTCAACCGATGCTTTGACGTTATTTTGTTAGATTTCCTTGAACTTGCTCTCGATATTGAATTAACATGAGGCACCAAATCTCATATCTTCATTTGCTTTGCCCAAAATACTACTGCAGGTTGAGCAGTCACAGGCAGCACTAAAATCACTCTCCTTCTCTGAGAAGACAATAAATCAGCTTCGTGAAAAGTTTGTCTCCGTTGAGAAGTATGTTAGAATTGAGATGGACTGAAACTGTTATCACCTATTAGAGGGTGGTTGTTTTCTCGTGTAAACTGTAAAGTTACCATTGAAAATTTTTCCATTTGAACTTACTTTGATTTTCTGATTTCTTGATGCATCAGTTTATGTCAGGAATGCCAAACATTAATTGACAACCATGATCAGATAAAGATACTTAGCAATGCAAGAAATAACTTAAACACAACCTTGAAGGTGCTTTTCCATCCTTGATTAAAATACTATTGTCTAATACTCATTATACTTGTTATTTAGAACTTTCTCCCTCCCACTTTTTTGCAGTAGTATTGAGCTTGTTATCTACAACTATTACAAAATGGATCTTTCACTTTATACCCTGCATAATCATGGTTAAAGTAGAAGATGCAGTTATGTATTGAGAGGGTATTCCCTCAAATGCTTCCATCATTTTGTCAAACATTCATAATTTAGTTAATTTTTCTACTACCAACCCCAATTAACTTGAGTTAAAGGTACTGTTGATGTTGATGTTGATGTTCTTTGTTAGAAACTTAGAATGGGATAGATACAACCTGCAGATTTCAGTCATTTGGCCTCATTTTGAATAAACATGGTTGTAACCTAGTTGTACACTTATACTGGTATGTGCATATCCTGTCTTTATGGTTTTGGCTGATTTCTTTGTCTTCTGATAGGATGTTGAAGGTATGATGTCTATCTCTGATGCGGCAGCAGAGGCTCGGGATTCTTTGAGTGATGACAAAGAAATTGTCAACACTTACGAGGTAAAGCTGGTGTTACTTATAGAGTAAAATATTGTTTTTATTTATTTATTTGTTATAAAAAATCTTATGTTTGTCCAAATCTCAACTACATTTCAAACTTTATTTTCCATTTTATCTCTATAACTCTTACAAATTTTGCAGAGGTTAACAGCTTTGGATGGAAAACGAAGGTTTGCTTTAGCAGCTGCTGGATCTCACAAGGAAGAGGTTGGAAGGCTAAGGTCTGTGTCTTCTTTAGTGCACTGTCACATTCATTGGTTGGGTGACCAAGAATCCTGGAGGGGGCTGCCGCAGATTTTGGAATGAGAATTTCAATCTGCATAAGCTCCCATCTTTTAGTTATGTAATGACTTACTAATTTTCTTAGTCAGTGGTATATACATGCATTGTCCACAATTGTAAGATAGTATCATAGTCTATCCTAGATCTATTAACGGGTCACATACCATATTACCTATGCATCAAGCCCAAAAGTGCTAGGTGTGAGGGGATGTAATGGGTAAAATTCAATTCCCACATCGGTTAGAGATAGTATTAAAATAAAGTATATGGGGGGGACCCTCACCTTACAAGCAGCTTTTGTAGGGCTGAGTTAGGCCCAAACACAAATCTTAAGAAAATTATCCTATTGGTCATTTCAATCTTTAAATTAATACTTTTAGATCTATCATCCAATTTGTGGCAATTTTCATCAAAGACTTTGTTAGTGGCTGTTATGAATCTTTGAATTAGTAGTACTGGAGTGTTGAGTTTTCTTTTGACAAAGTTGAAACATTTCTTGTATTAGAGAAAAACTGAATCAAGTGAATTAATCATCCCATAACGGGATCTATTCAACTTTTTTAATAAAAGAATAAATAATAGGCCTTTTACTTGTGATCTGTTATATGCATGATCCAAAACTCCTCCATCAGAAGTTCTTTCTGATGCAGACTGTTATTTCTATGGTCAATTAATGGTGTTGGAGGGATTTGAGGAACCTTAATTGAGATGTTATGCACTATGTTGCATTAAGAATTTTTAGAAGAGTATTCTACTGGCTGGAAGTTTTTGTATATTCTATAAAAAAAGGTAATTTAAGAAGTTTATCTCGTAATGTTTTTATCCTCTGGGTACCTTGTGCATTATATTTGTATGTGCTTTGTGTTGTCAAGTCCACATAGGGGTATGGCACTATCAAAACTACTTAATAGATTTTAAATCCAAGCAAAATTCCTTCACACTATGAAATATTATGTGATAAAAATGAACTAACAATGTGGAATTTGCTAAAAATTACTCTGTTATTGGTTTGGCACCAAGAACAAATGTTGATAACTCTTGATCAAATGCAACAATAGCTATAAAGAAAGGCTTATGACCATCAGGAGCATGTGTCATTTGATTGAACTGCAATGCAGTGCAGTCTTTAAAATTTATTTTTGCAATTGAATTTTATTTTTCAACTTCCTCGTATCTATCATTGAGTTCATCTATCACCGACCCCAATTAACTTGGGTTAAAGGTGCTGATGATGTATTATGATGTATAATTGAAAATTTAGTATACCATCAATAGGTCAAATTTCTGTTCTTTTGTTGCATCAGTCTAGCCTCCCCACATGTGTTATGGTATCTAGTATGTACTAGACTACTTGTTCTGCATGTCTCTTTTGTTAATTTGTTTTATGCTGGGCTGATAGGGGACACTGGATCATTGATTTGTGTTGAAGATATTATTTTGATCACTATAATCAGGGATTATTGTCATTAATAGTCTTGATTATGTTTCCCTAAATTTTACTGTCATTCAATTATAAATAAGAGTATACATGTGTGATACAACACACAATTACAGTAAACCTTTTCTATAATTTGAAATACCAATCCACTCATCACTATCACTAAAGTCATTATTTATTTTATTGGTCGAGCCTGTTAATGACAATTAATCATCAAATTTGGTGATTTAACTAGTTTTGTGACACATGAGCTCCCATTAAAATCACATGGGTTAAGTACTAGCATTGTGTTTATTGAAGATGACATGCCGTGTATGCTTTTGAAACTTGATACTATTTGAAAGATGACCACATAAAGTTGTTTATGTTGAGATATGTGATTAATGATTTTGTTTCATAATTTCTCTTATAATTTTAAGGCTAAGTATCTATTTTTCCACATCTTGTGTATGTCTTAGAGAATATTTTAAAGATGTAGATCGAACATGGGAGACCTTTGAGAAAACGCTATGGGGCCACATTTCCAATTTTTACAAACTCTCCAAAGAAAGGTTTGTGCCATGTTTTGAACATAAACATCTCAAATAACATTGCATGTTGTTCCGTTGATGCTGCTCCACTTAATTTCTATTGAGTGTGCTACTTGGTGTTTGAAACTGTTACATTTTCTATCGAGTTTAGTTTGCACATTTGAGTCATTTTTGTTTACTTATTTGTTTGAACTTTTAGACTTGGGGATATCAGTCACCTTGTTAGCCATCATAAAAGTGTTAGATTTTGCTTTAATAATATATTAAAATTAATATGTAATCTTTATCATAATAGTCACTCAATCCTGAATAGCGATGCGGAGCAGTTGACAATAGAAATGGGATAGCAGATAGCAGGATGATCATTATTTTAAATGTTTTTTTATATATTGAATATTTATACTTCATATATTATATCTATAAAAAAATTTAGTAGAGAGATGAGAGAGAGTGTTAGCGAAAGAGAGTGTGGGTGGGTCAGAGTAGGAAACAGAAACAGTAGGCGAGAAGGCTATTGTGAAAGGGGTAGGACATCCACCTACCTCAATCACTCCGAGAATGGGTACCATCAGTACTATATGAAGCCAGCGACGACATAGCCAGAAGAAGGGCGGAGGAAGAACTGGAGGGAGGCCGCCGATGTGTCCTCTTTTTATTTCACTCGATTTCCGGAAGAACTAGGAGAAAAGGATCTGTGGCTAGAGTTCAAAAAATGGGAAGATGTTAGGGAAATTTTCATCACTAAAAATAGAAATCGGAATGGTAGACGATATGGTTTCATTTGGTTCAAAGGGGGTTAGAGATACTAGAACTTTGGAACAAAAGCTTGATAATTTGATTATTGGGGCCTCAAATTACATGCGAACCTCCCCAAACATGGAAGACAATGGACGGTGTCACAAAACAACAGGGCGGAGATGAAACACATGGAGGCGGTGGATGGAAATATTCGTGCAGAGCAAGAGTTCCTTAGACATGGGAAGAGTTCTTCTAAAACAACGATGTACAGGGAACCTACAAAGCCTGGTCCACAACGTGGTTTTCCCCCTCAAACAACAGGCCCGGAAGGTATCGTATGTGCAAGTGGTAACGACGGTCAACCATGGGCAAGCGAAGAGGTGATCATCATCGCAAATGAAGGTGATGATGAAGCCATCTGTCTCGCCTGTCCAGTTGTCTATCCCGACGGAGAAAATGTGGTGCAGAGATGCCTGGGTTGGCAGATTAAGGTGTATGACGAAATTTGATAGACTGGAAGATAACTTCCTGTTGGATGGAGGCGAGGATGTTATATCCAAGTACTTGGATGATGATATGACCTCACCTAGTTTTGTTTAAAAAATTTCATTATATTACCCTTTTAAAATTTTTATCAGTAGAATACTTTCTCAAAAATTAATTTATATTAAATTAGTTCTTTAAAAACTTAAAATAGCATCATATTCATCATTATGTTAACGAAACTTGTGAAAAATTAATATATTAACGATTAGATAATAGATATTTAAAAAATATTTAATAGTAATGCTTTTGTAAAAAATATTATAGTGATGCATACAATTTAGAAACATATATAATAAATATTATTTTTATTTTTATTTATCTGATAAATGCTTTCAAGAATATACTTATTAATTTTTTTAATTAGAAAATCAGACCAATGCGGCAACACCATCATCACATCATGTTCATGTGTGTGACGGTGAGGATGATATTTATAATAACAAAATAAGTTGAGAGTGGGGAAAATTAGTAACATCCGTAGCAATGGCCTGGCTTATAAGTCCTAAAACCCTAATTCATTGCTGCAGCCATTGCGTGAGATAAGTGTCAAAGTGAAGCAGAGACTAGTCCGGAAAGAGAAATGGCATCTTCAGTTTCACAGTCCTCACGGATGAGAAACCGCTCTAGGAGCGGGAATGTGTCTGACCCTGAGATGTGGATCCTCCAAGGCACGTTAGCATGACGTACTTTTCTTCTTTGAACCAGGGTTTGAAACCACGTTATCCTCAGGAGGATAAATGGGGCGATTTAGGTGAGATCCACTGTAGATCCAACTTTCTCTTCACTCGTGGGATCCAGAGCTTTGCCGTGCCGAGATTGCGGCCACTCTGACCACTTCACCTAACCGAGAGGCAACAAGGTTTGCATAGATTTAGGTGAGATCCAATGTATATCCAACTTTCTCTTCACTCGTGGGATCCTAGTGATCCGGGGCCTTGCTGTGTCGGGATTGCGGCAACTCCGACCGCTTCACCAAACTGAGATGCAACAACGTTTGCATAGTGGCACACCGCGGCTTTACTTTGCTCCACCGCTATTGCACCTGTTTTGCTGCTATTGACTACTATGATCTTTATTATATTAAAGAATCTCTTTTTTTAATGTACATGGAATGCTGGTGTAATGCCCTCCTTAGTTGGGGGATATACTCTTGAGCAGGGATGGATGTTGGGGAAGTTGTTTGTTTGTGCTTGGTAAGAAATTTGAAAATAAAAGAATGAAAATCTGGTGGTTAGAACTTACAATTTATATTCCATATCTTCTGTAAAGTTGAATTTGTTGTGTTAAACATAAAGTATATGCTTTGATTGTGGTATTATCTGCAACTCTCTTTTTTAATTAGTCTTTTTTCTTCTTTGCAGCCCACAGACTTTAGTTCGTGCTGTACGGTATGTTGTTGATAGTCAATTTCACTTTTTTTTTTCCCCAGTCAGTTCATTTCCGTCATCTTGTTTTAGATGGTAGGTTGGATGATTGGAAATTATAGATGATAGGTTGGATGATTGGAATTCTAATCAGCCTTTAGAGGAGTTTACTCTTTCTAAAAATAATGTAATCTTATAGTCCCTTTGTTTTTTCATATTCCAGGGTTGTTGAAATGCAAGAGATCCTTGATCAACAGATTGCAGAAGAAGCAGCTGAGGCTGAAGGGGATGGTGCAATGGCATCAGTTGCAAATCCTCGTAACAACGGCATGTATGTTATAATATTTTTTGTGATATTGAAAATCTATAATAATGGAAACAACAACCCTTGCTGCCATCTTGTTATATGATTTACTTGATAGTTTTACTACATTTACTTTATATACTGCATTTGGGTAGTCCTTTAAACAATTTAGGGATGCACTCAATTTCTCAAAATGGCATGTTTTATTTATGCATCTCTTTCCTTCCTTCAATAAAAGAACTTTGAGATTATTACTTCTATTAAAAATCATTTCATCTTTAGTTGGAAACTATTTCTTGATACCTTTTTCATATTCAATCTTGATTGTCGTGCAATCCACCATTATATGGTGGCTCTTTGGTCTATGCCACGGGGCTTCATTTGCCATTGACAGCAGTGCTACTAACTTGCTAAGTCAATAGCACAATCCATGTGTTACTCAATTGCAATGCCACATATAAAATATTGTCAGAAAACTTATCCAGATTTATTATGATGCAGTTTAGAATTTTCATATTCATTCCCGTGCAAAAAAAAAAAAAAGTCTTATTTCTCTGTTGTACCTGCTTGTTTGGTCATGACTCATTAGACTTATGCTTAGATTTTTATTGTGGATATTTCCCAACATTTTCATCTCTTCTTATGGTCAGCCTGGTATGGGCATAGAAATAGGGTGAAAAACTTATGTATTTGTTGACAATACTTTTTTTACTAATGAACCATTGCATTAATCTTTTACCCCAAACCAAGCTGATCTGTCAGGAGAACCCCCCCAACTCTGTTTCTTTACTCAAAATTCTGTTGATGCTGGTAATTGCAGAAAATCTACAAGTTCAATGGCTTCTTCAAAAAATTTAATGCAGCAAAAATTGAAGGTTCAGGGGAAAGGCTATAAGGATAAATGCTATGAGCAAATGAGGAAGACTGTAGAAGGACGGTTTAACAAGCTTCTCAATGAGGTTAATTGATCTTACTGTTCTACATGTTCCCTCTCCTGCTACTAATATACAAAATATGAAGACAACCACCTATTGTCCTCACGAGAATAGGCTATTCTTTATGCAACTCACTGTTAATTTAATTTATGAATCAGCTTGTGTTTGAGGACCTGAAAGCAGCTTTAGAGGCAGCACGAGTGGTATGTTAGACTGAATTTTAAGCTTCTGAGCTTTTACTTTCGGTTTTCCCCACCGGGACTAAATATCTGTTTACTTTTGTTTTCCTTTCTGCTATCCTACTTCAGTTGATTACTTCTTTCATATGATAATAGAAGGATCATCATGTGTGCCAGTATTTGTATGGGAGAGAAACTAAAAATATTTTTTTAGTGCTAATGTAGAGTCTGTGGTATGGTATATGACTTGATCACTGTTTAGTTAACCGTAGCTGGAACTTGGAACCATGAGTGGGACCAGGATCTTGTCTCAAACAATGGACAACATAAATAGTTGTTCTGTGCTGTTCTCTCTGTGTTGTACTTTCTGTGTATCAAACGCACCCTTAATCTATGAAGGGGGAAGGGCTTCCATATCCCATTTTAAATTTTAAATGCTGTAACTGTATCTCCTCCATAACCCTTTTAAAGCTCTTAGTCATACAAGGGCAATGCTAGAATCCTGTTTCACTTATTATATTCATATTTGTATAAGTTGATATATTATTGAGTGGATAATTATATGCTAGCGTTCTAATCTCATCGGCAAATGTTGATTGTTAGTATTGTTATTATTTTTAATCTCGTTTTGAATACGCAAATTATCTTTCACCCTCTTGTCCCTCTCCCTGTCAATTTTTTGAAGCTATGCAATAAAGTCATATCCCATAATTCTTCTCGTGATCTCTTATTTACAGTATAATAGTTACTGTAATTTATTCAAAATATTATACCATTTGCAGCTTCCTTTACTTGAGATCCACTTTTATTCCCTATTACTGATGGAACCTTGTTTCTTTTGTGGCATATAGATTGGGGAAGAGCTTGGAGATGTCTATGACTATGTAGCTCCCTGCTTTCCTCCAAGGTTTTCTCTATATTGAATATACTACTTTTTAATCTTCACAGCTTTTGGACTTGCTTCTCTATGAAATGTTGGGAAATCGAAAGGGGTAAATATCGGGGAGATTTACACCAATGGGTCATAAGTAACCATATAAGTGAACTAGACACCACACTTTAACCCAAAACCTTAAGGCTCAGGTTTATGGGGCTTCTCCTCACTTATATGGTGCTCAAGTTTTCTATTTTTTATCCAATGTGGGACTTTACCTCACACTTGTACTCCAACAATCTTCCCCTCAAGTGAGTCTCTCCCACATGGTAGTCTCCCCCTCGAGCGGAAGTCATTATCATCCATGAGTATTCCATGGTGGTCATTAGAGTTCACATGCTCTAGTACTTGTACCGCCGCAACACTTGCAGCACCTGTTACCTGGCCTCCATGTATGGAGGTCATCCGCCAGGAAAACTTTTGATACAAAGGATCTCTCCATATCCATGGATCCATCACCGCCATCTTTACTCGTCTGAGTTGATCACCAAGTCGAACCATCAGCTCTAATACCAATTGTTGGGAAATCGAGGGGGGTAAATATCGCAGAGATTTACACCAATGGGTCATGAGTAACCATATAAGTGAACTAAACACCACACTTTAACCCAAAACCTTAAGGCTCGGGTTTACGAGTCTTCTCTTCACTTATATAGTGTTCAACTTTTCTATTTTTATCCGATGTGGGACTTTACCTCATACTTTATACTCCAACATGAAACATATACTAAACCCATGTTTGAGCATATCCGAGTCAAACTACACATTTCACTTAATCTAAAGAAGGTTTATTGGTAGAGGGGTTCTTTATATACATGTTTTATTTATTCTAATTCATTTTCAAATTCTGGCAGATACGAAATATTCCAATTAATGGTAAATCTGTACACTGAGAGGTTTATTCAGATGCTAAGATTGCTTAGCGACAGGGCGAATGAATTAACAAGCATTGAGATATTAAAGGTATTTCTCTGAAGTTATTATTTATGTATAACATGTCACATACTTAGAAGTCAGAATGCCATATTCTCCCTAGATAAAGGTGAGCCTGCCTTAGATTTTCCAATTCTGTAGCATATAGGAAATTAAGTTACAAGGGTGAAACAACAAAGTGGAACCAGTGTGCATGCACCCCCGATGAACAGTACCTGTGAAGAACAGAATGTGAGTGAACAGTACCTGCGATAAATAGTACTGCACAAATGAACAGTACATGTGATGAAAAGTACATGCAGATGAACAATGCATGATTAACTGTAGATGGTGACGGGCTGTAGTGGACAGCGTTGGAAACTGCCAGACAGTGGCAGACAGCAGTGTCTGGTACAAAAGATGTGACCGGAGAAGATTATAGAGCGGGATCAAATCCGCTTTGATTCCAAGTTGAATGGAAGAGATTTTAGGAAAATGCTTGAGTGTTTGAAGCACTCAGCAGACAGAAGTACCTATTATTTATAATCATTTTAGATTGATTTACATTAATGAGCATTAAGAAATGTAACTCCTCAGATTACTATTACTGATAGCCACTATACATGAATTTGACCATTCCACTGTCTTAAACATCAATTTCATTCCACTATCCTTGACATTAGTTCCTAAGAATATAAACAGTTTCCAATAGAATGAAACAGTGGTTTCATCATATCTTTTGGAAATTGGATTTTTAATGTTGTCCTCTTTCCAAGTAGCCTCGGTACTTTGCATAGCTAGGTTCATTGCATCTTAGGAAGTAGTGATAACATAACTGCACTTGGCATTGATTATCTTTGTAATCCTTTTGAATATAAATAGATCATTCAGCTTAGTGGTGATACTCAAGCACACTAAAAAAAAACCTTGTTTCTCATTTTCTCCCAATTCCTTTGATAATATTTATCATTGAAGTATTTGATTACTTGTCCTTGACTCTTTGGTATAATTGCTTCATTTCTAAATTTAGTAATCTTTTTTTTGTTCTCTATATTTTCTTTTTCTCTCTCTGAATGTTTTATGGGGAAAAATACATCTATGCTTATGTTTTATTACGAAGCAGGTAACTGGTTGGGTGGTTGAATACCAAGATAATCTGATTGGGCTTGGAGTTGATGAGTCTCTAGCCCAAGTGTGCTCCGAGAGTGGTGCAATGGATCCTCTTATGAATTCTTATGTTGAAAGAATGCAAGCTACGACTAGGGTAATCCTGAATATCTTGTTTATTTAGCTTTAGTAACCTATGATGTTTCTCGGGTGACTTCTTTATCATACATAAGACTAAGCTTTATTCTTAATGTTTATAGAAATGGTTCCTGAATATTTTGGAGGCTGATAGAACACAGCCCCCAAAGAAAACTAAAGATGGGAAGCTATATACCCCAGCTCCTGTTGATCTCTTCGGGATACTTGGTGAGCAAGTACAAATTGTTCGGGATAATAGCACTGATCTCATGTTATACAGAATTGCCTTGGCAACCATTCAGGTAATATCTGATAAGATATAGATGTAGAGTAACTGATGCTTATTATAAATTTATCTTTTCGAAAAATAAACTCTAGGTAAATAAAGGTAAACTGGACAGAACTTGGAAGTTGGAAAGTAATTTTTTTGAGTGTCACAATGTGTTCAAGTTTCATCATTATTGGGAGGATATCACGAGAAATCCATGAAGTGCTCCTCGCAGCACAATGTGTAGTGCTTACTGCTTATATCAGTTGCTTTGTATCCTAGGTTATACTATGTATTTTTACAGGTGATGATTGATTTTCAAGCAGCCGAAAAGAAGAGACTTGAAGAACCAGCATCTGAAATTGGTCTGAAACCTTTATATGCTATGGTTAGTGTAATTTTTCTTTAAGTGTTGCGTTATTGTTTCAACATAGGATTGTTTTCTGTTGACATGAGATTCAATGTAACATTGTATTTAGATTAACAACAATTTGCGCTGCTATGACTTTGCAATGGAGCTATGTAATAGCACCATAGAAGCCCTTCCACAGAACTATGCTGAGCAGGTTTGTTGTTGTTCCTAATGTATTATCTTGATAACTGTATCTTTGTTGACAGTCTTTTGGAACTGAAGTTCTTTATTTATTTTTTGTTTGCAAACATTGGGTATATTCATTCTTGGTTCATGTTGTGAATGATGAGAAAACATGTGCTTCATCTGTCTCTCTCAAAAAAAAAAAAAAAAACAAACACTACACTGAATTTTTAACTAAAAAAAACTACATACCCCATTGCCCGGAGGGTCCACGATAGGCGCAGGTAAGGGGGAGGAAATTGTACGGAGCCTTACCCTTGCATATACAAAAAGGCTATTTCCGAATTCGAACCCATGACCAACAAGTCACCAAGACACAATTTTACCGTTGTGTCGTGGGGCGGATTAGCCCTGCGAGACGCCTTGAAGCGCAATTCCCATCGAGCGGTGGGTAGAATCCTTTACACTGAATTTTTAACAAAATATAAAAAAAACACTAAAAATTACGTACCCCATTACCCGTAGGCTCTGTTGCGTCTGAGGGATGTAAATACCAAGGAGATTTACACTAATGGGTCATGAGTAACCATATAAGTGAATTAGACACTACACTTTAACCCAAAACCTTAAGGCTCGGGTTTATGGGTCTTCTCCCTACTTATATGGTGCTCAACTTTTCTATTTCTTTCTATCCGATGTGAGACTTTACCTCACACTTGTACTCCAACAATTTTCCTCTCAAGTGAGTCTCTCCCACATGGTAGTCTCTCCCTCGAGCGGAAACCATTTTCAATTCAGAAGTATTCAATGGTGGCCCTTAGAGCTTAATTGTGGTTGTCCTGGCTCGTCTAGCCATTGTCGCCAACATGCTCTAGTATCTTGTTCCGTCGCAACACTTGCAGGACTCGCTGCCTGGTCTCCATGTATGGACTCACCCGCCAGGAAGACTTTTGATACAAAGGATCTCCATGTCCATGGATCCATTGCCACCATCTTTACTCATCTGAGTCGGTCACTAAGTCGAACCATCAGCTCTGATACCAATTGTTGTGCGTTTGAGGGAGGTAAATACCAAGGAGATTTACACCAATGGGTCATGAGTAACCATATAATTGAATTAGACATCACACTTTAACCCAAAACCTTAAGGCTCAGATTTATGATCTTCTCCCCACTTATATGATGCTCAACTTTTCTATTTCGATCCGATATGGGACTTTACTTCACACTTGTACTCCAACAGGCTCCACGCTATGCGCAGGTAAGGTGGAGGGATATTATATGCAACTTTACCCTTGCATATGTAACGAAGCTGTTTTCAGATTCGAACCTATGACCAACAAGTCACCAAAACACAACTTTACTGCTGTACCAGGGCTCACTCTCAATTTTTAACAAAATTATTAAACAAAAATATGACGTACTTGTCAAGAGTTGGCTCTCAAGTTTAGGATTCTACGTTTTGTGTCCATGCTCCCTTGGATGCACTTAGATGATGTGGTAGTGACTCCCCAATGTTCCCTGCCCCTCTCTTGCAGCCATGCAAATCATTATTATCCAAAATAGTCTCGGTTCCTCTCGAAACCATTTGAATAATTGATAGAACAAAATAGTATAAACAAGAGATTATTATTGATGAAAGAAAAGATGGAGCCTAAGCTCTATAGCCACCACACCATTCTGCCATGGCAACTCTATAGCTGCCATTTGCCAACTCTGCTAATAGCTGCCTGATTCAGTATTTTTTAGTCAGCATTAGATTCAAAATATAATTAATGGCTTCATCAACATATAATAATTGTGCATTTATGCATCAGTAGAATCCAAAGACACATTAGAGAACTTGATTCCAAAACCATGGAATTACTAATGCTAGTTCTCCTTAATATTTGTGTTTGGAGAGATGAGTAGAATCTATTAATAAGATCATGGAAGATTATAGTTCACTAGTTTTCCAAAACTCAAAACTGAAAGTTCCAAGAGTAGGTTCCTGAATGTTGTAAAAGCAATTATGGGTCATTTATTTAGAGAAGAAAGATGATAGGGATAAGGAAAGTACTTTGAGAAAGGAGTGTTCCCCATGCTGATCTCCTCTAAAAGATCTAAAATAAAACAAACTGAAAGACACTAATGGTGTAAATGAAGCGGATCCCTTAGAAATAAACTTTTATGGACTTACATGAGTACAGTAAAATGTTTTTTTTTTATATTATTTTTACATTAGTACAGTAAACTTTGGGTTGATTTCTTACACATTCTATTCTAAAAAATATGTAATCTCAATTACTTAGTTCCATAAAGTTACCTCAAATGGAAAGCGAGATAATCATTTAGCTGCCAAAACTATGGTTCTGGATCCTGAATTTTCCTAGACTCCAGCCTCCTAGCTAACAAAATTCTCTCTTCCCTGCGTGCTTGCACACAGACCAAAGCAATTTTTTCAGAAGACAACAGGTCTGAGTGTAAGAGTATTCTGACTACCCTGAGTGAAAGGCATCCTTCCACTTGAGGTATTCAAGTATGTCAAAAACTACTAATAAGAAAAGTCGGGCCATTGCAATATTTTGACTATCAATTGCTGATGCATGTTCATCCACATTCAAAACCAGCCAAACTGCTACTGCAATATATAACAACTGATCAATGATCAAAAGCCAATTCATTTGCTTAATGATTTAAGTGCACCATCATGCTGCAGTTACTCCTTCCTGCATTGATCTATGTGCTAACTTGGGGGCCTGGTATTGGAAATTATGATTATTAGCCAATCATTTTCTTGACCCCATGTATGTGTTTCTGTTTCACTACAGGTTAATTTTGAAGATACCTGTAAAGGTTTTCTTGAGGTAGCCAAGGTATGAAAGAGTGGACAATCTTTTATTCTAATACTTTTCTGGTGTGCTTGTGTTGTTTTTCTACTGCAATTGTTCAACACGGTATTGATGCTTTTAACTGACATTCATCTTCTCCAACTTCTACAAGCATTTCTTCTTCATGGAATTTCCTGAAATTATCTTTATAACATATTTGTATGTATTAGTTTCCTCACAGTTTTTGCTTTAATGATCTCAAGTGTTTCCATGTGATACAAATCATGAGATCACATGATTATGGATGGAGACCTGTTATGGTGCATTTCTGTGAAATACAGATTGATTATGGATGGACTTGTCTAGCTGTTTAGAAATGATCAAGAGTTGTGTATGACAAATTTGGCTTTTCTTACTGGATTTTGTTTAAATATTTTTAGTATCTTGTAATTAGTAATTACACTCTTTGTAAATAAAGTTGTAAATCACCGTATGCTAAGTATTGTGTAAAATGTTGTGGACCAACTATCTGTTGTCATCTGGCTATAATTTAGATCTTTTTTATTATTATTTTGATTATTATTATTATTATTATCTGATAAAAGATGGAATTAATTAGGAAGACAATGGATTAGAAAGAGAGCAAGGATGATGATTTCTCCTGAACGAAAGAACAAAACAGGAAAAAAACCAACAAAACAAAAAAGGAAAATCAATGTGACCAAGCTTCCTAATAAAAGAGGGCAAGTCAATGCATGAGGCTCTCAATTAGTGGGGTTTTGGTAGACTAGATATACACACCCTTATATGTGCAAGAGGAGAGTTTGTTTTTAGGATTTGAACCTGTCAAAATGTGGGTTTTCAGTTTAACTAAAGCTTACAAAACTGGCTTATAAGAAGAGGATTGCTTCCCTCTTATGTAGTCTATCTCGGCACTATCTTTAGTCAATGTGGGATGTCATAATGTCCCCCTTTTGCCCATAGCTACCTGGCATGTGGGACTTTCAACACACCCATCTATCTAGGGATGACCACAATTTAGGTGGTTTTTCCCGTGACTTTAAGATAAAAAAGGAAACAACTTATTGTTTCACCAAGGCTTCCCTTTAAAATGGGTGACCTTGTTCACAAAGCTCCAACCTAATGCATGGGTAGATGTACACACCCATATGTCAATTCATTCACTCACTAGCATGTGTATTTTTTGTTTATAATTTTTACATGTCAGATTTCATTTCTTCTGCTAGTTTGCATTACATATTTTCTTATTTAAATTAGACATGTTCAATGCAATCACCATTTTGATGAATATCTCTTGCCTTGGAAGAGATTTGACTTCTGTTACATTGATTTTCTTGGTGATAGGATGCTGTGCATCAAACTGTCAGCGTGATATTTGAAGATCCTAGCGTCCAGGAGTTGCTGGTGAAGCTATACCAGAAAGGTAAAATAATTTTTACCATCTCCTAGCTGGGTCTATGTCGGCTTATGCTTGTAACTTTTACTAGGGCTTGTATTTTGGTCAGATTTGTAGATGAATGAGTTTGTCGCTTAGCAGTATTCCTGATTTTTGTACTCTATAATATTCTGCAATAAATCCATCTACTTATATAGGAAATGCACATTGTCTTTAACTTCAAAAATATAATAGTCTGCAGTCTATTGTTAGGTGTTTATAGCTCGTGTGACAATGGCAGTTTACAGTTCTTGTACTTGATACTTTCTGCCAAGTAATTGCTTTTTTGGGTTAATGTGTACTACTGTATTTGCCCAGCATTATCCTGTACAATAGCTAAACTTCATTGTATTAACAAGAAATTTACTACGTTTTCTTTGTATCTAATCAGTTGAATACTTTTGCGCCTTATTTAATTCAAAAGTTGAGTTTTCATTTTCTTTGCATTGTCAGAATGGAGTGAGGGGCAGATTACTGAGTCCTTGATTGACAAATTTGATGATTATTTTGGTGATGTAAAAAGGTGAGTATATTTTCTTGTCTCATTAATTTGACTTTGCTTATTTTTCCATATGTGCTATGCCATATTACTTCTGCCAGCTTTCTCTGTTTTTTTTTTTGGGGTACTGAGGGTGTATTTTAAGGTTTAACAGGGTTGTCAAACTCATTGATCCTGCCTTGGATTGGACAAGAGAGATAGAAGTGTAAAAACACTAGATCATAATATGAGATGGAAAATCCCCACCACTACCCCACACACACACAAGTGAGGGTGTATTTTTTATAAGAGAATGAGAGTAATATAAGCAAGAATCAAGTGTAGACCATTTGATTTACATGAATGGTTGAGATTAAAACAAAGTCATGTAACTATTTCAAGTGATAATGTAGTCTTTAAGTAAATTTAATCTTGATTATCCAAATAAGGTTATCTTCCAGCTTTGCTCTTCTTACTTAGAATTAAAAAAGGCCTCCTTGTTGTAGACATCCCTAATGTGTATGTGTGTGTGTATAACACAAGAAAAAATAACAACAAAATCACAATCACAAGTAACATTTAAATATATTCTATTTTAAAGTGCATGATAGATGTTAATTAGTATGTTTGTAGACAAGCCTTATACCAAAACAAAGGCTTCTGAATTTAACCAACCAAAGACAAGCCTTAAACCAAATTCTCGTATCTGGTGAATCTTTGTTTTTTCTGAGTTATTTATAGTTGGTGATACTTGATTTATTTTTTATTAATCATAGCAGTTTGACTATAAAATTTGCCATGTCTGTGTATAACATCTGAAGTTTGTTAATGGAGTTGCTGGTGTGAATGGCTTCTATTGCATTTATTTGAAGTTTGATTGTTAAATATTTAGTTTGTTGAGGAAAACTAAGTTTCAACTATCCATATATTTTAAAGGTACATTGAAGAACGATCTTTTAGGAGATTTGTTGAAGCCTTCCTGGAAGAAATAGTGGTTGTTTATGTTGATCATCTTTTAACACAGGTTCTGATGCGAATAAAACAATTGTTGGCTTGTATTTATGTTCTAAAATTTTGCTTCTTCTAACAGCTTTGTATTTATTTGACTTAATTGTCTCACTGATATTTTAATTGCAGAAAAATTACATCAAGGAAGAAACTATTGAACGGATGAGGCTAGATGAGGAGGTTATCATGAATTATTTTAGGGAACATATCAGTGTTTCTGTAAGTTACCTTTTAGATATTTTTTTACTGTTGCTCTCTAACATCAATATTGTGCCAGTTCCAGATCTGTTAATGTTTGCACACTGCCCAAGTTTCTTACTCTAATTTCCTTCATGTTGGATTAGAAAGTTGAAAACAGAGTGAGTGTGCTTAGCGACTTGAGGGAGCTTGCTTCAGCAGAGAGCCTGGATACCTTTACACTCATCTATACAAATATACTCGAACATCAACCTGACTGCCCGGTAAAATTATGCCAAATCTAATTTCAATTTTTGTATTCACAAATGCTAGTACGAGTTCTTTAAGTAGTTGAAACATTTTTTGCAGTGGGTTTCAAGTTATCACAGTCTATTTCCTTGCTTAGAGAATTAACCTTTAAAAGATTTTTATGATTCAAATTTCAATGCACATGAAGATTTCTACCTTGAGTTATCCTGGTGGATGAATTTATTTTTCTTTTTTTCCTGCTGTAGCCTGAAGTTGTAGAGAAACTTGTTGGTCTACGAGAGGGCATTCCTCGGAAGGATGCCAAGGAGGTAAATGAAATTTAATGTTTTTGTTTAACTCTGAATTCAAGAAATATCTTCGAAGATAAGAATATATGTAGAGCATTTATTTGGTTTTGTTTATTCTTTTATGATCAATTTGACTGCAGGAGTTTGTAATTGTTCTGTTTTTAGTGCATGGGAATTTCTTCATTGAAGATGAATATCTTCCCCCAACCTAAAAATTAACAATTTAACATGGTTTGTACTTTACTAGTGGATCTATTTTTGGAAGATGATGTATAATTTAGTCACAACTTACTGGACTCAAGTTATATGGGCATCATTTGTGTGTGTGTTAGGGGGGGCGGGGTATGGGTGGAACCGGTTGACCCCAACATCTAAGAGGGCTTTTACATATTAATCATATTTCATGCAGCCTGGAGAAATTATTGATTTTGTAAATGACAAATGTTATTTTTGTTAATAAGGTCATTCAAGAGTGCAAAGAGATATATGAGAATTCACTTGTCGATGGAAGACCTCCAAAGGCAGGTTTTGTTTTTCGACGGGTGAAGTGCTTAACAGCAACCAAGGGAGGGCTTTGGCGTAAACTAACTTGAAGTACGATTCCATTCAGCTATTCATATAGCTTGTTTTGCCTGTTAAATTATTTGTTCCTTGTGCATAATTCCCAAATGTTATGCTGTCAATAGACAAGTTTTGTAAAATTCATTTATACAAGTCCTTAGTTCATGACACCCTCCGTTTATTTCAGCTCCCGTTCTCAGTTTTACCATGAACCAAATGTGCTGTTGACATTTTCAAGATTAGCTACTCTGGGTGGTTGTATTCAAAAGAATTAAAACTGTTAATCTTGTTTGCTTAACGTTGGAACCCACGTAGGTTCTGAATTTAGTCAGGGAATATTTTTGTTTTGGGTGATTTAGGATTTTTATGTTGAAATTAGGGATGACAATGGGTAGGATCTAGGTAGGATCTTGTAATACCGGTTCCCATACTCGTAAAAATAATACATGTATTCAGTCCCATACCTGTGCAGGTAACAATTTTAATCATCATTCTTGTTTGGGTATTTATATACTCATCTGCATTTTACTTATGTAAAAGGTTAATATTAATAAATCAACAAAAATAAGTTAATTAAAACAAGTAAACATAACATTGGTTCGTTCGGACTCAAGTCATAAACAAAATTATAAAGACAATCATCTAACAGAGTGATTATTAAAGTTAATGTTCTAATTGTTTAACAAAACTCTAATTAAAGACTTAGTGTTTTTCACTTTCTAATAGTGATAATGTTAAAGATTAGAGACTTGGAGTATTAGTCATAAAAGATATAATTATTTTTTAAAAAAATTATATCATACATATATGCGAATTGCAGTTGTTGCAATGTAACATTATATGTTTGCATCGAATGTAATTTTTTTTACAATTATTATATTATTGTTATATCTTTTATTATAAGAGTATAAATTTGCATTCATTTTAAGTTATAGTCTCTTCCAACACCTCATTTGGTGTTGCCAGTTTTGGCGGCAAGGTTTTGAGTTTTATTTATAAATTTTCTTTTTCATTTTTACATCTTCAATTTTTGGGGAGTTTGTAGTAACTAGTAAATTGTGTATTAGACATTTGCATGATGTATGAGTAATTACCTATTTTTTGTGCTTATGAAATTAATTATTTAATATTAATTAGATTAATTTTTAATTTTTATTTAATATAGTATATTAATTATTATTATTATATAATCAATTTTATACTAATAAAGAAAGTTTACTGACAATGTTTAATTTTACTAATCTCAAATAAAAAATAAAATGATTTTTAAAATATTTTATTGAAATTTGATATCATAAATTTAAAAAAATCATTGAAAATAAAATTAAAAATAAATAGTATTTTAGAAATAATAATATTAAATATAATAAAATAGTATAATAGTACATTATTATTTAATTATTATTTAATGTTGAAAAGAATTGGCGAATACAACATATCCTTGTTTTGTGATGCATGGACTTTGTTTGGCCTATGTACAATTTGGTGGATTACGTGCACATAAGTTACTCCAATCTCAATGTTTGACGGCAAGTGCATAGTAATGATTGGGAGCTTTTGGCAACTCCTTTAAATTGTGAAATGAAGAATATTATGATGAGTGTGGTTCTTGATGAGAGTACAGGGGACGTGAAATCTTGGTGGCCACCACTTCAGGTTGTTACTCAACTAAATCCGCATACAGGTGGTTAATGCTAGAGCCTGATATTCATCCAATCATGACAAATGACTGGATCTGGATTTGGAAGTTTAATATTCTAAAAAAATATCAAACACTTTAATTTTATTTATTTTTTGTTTATCTTTCACAATAGCCTCCTTACTAATTAACCTTCTTTGCTTTAAGCCACATATTTCTTTTTATCCTTTTGTAAGTGCTGCTTGAAAGAGGAGTGATGGATTCATGTGTTTAGAGACTTCACTAATGCGAAATTAATTTGGAGCTCGCAGTAATTAGATAGCTATAAAAAGTATTACATGGATGATGCTATTACTTGGCTTTTCGCACTCAGTTTCTATGTATAGTCACTTGGTCTTTAATTTGTTTGCGCGTGCTTGCTTGATAATATGGAAAGCTCGAAATTTGGAAACTTTTTAAGACAATGTTTGGTCTAATTGGCACATTATCAATAAGATCCAAACCACTCATGTTATTCAAATAGGTTCTTGTAAAGCTCAGTCCAGATCATCTTTCAAGCAAGTATATTGGAGGCCTCCTCAACAAAACTTTATACAGATGGCATCTTCTTGGATAATCCAAGACTATCTGGATTTGGTGGTGTGTTGAGGAACTCTACAAGTAATGGGATTATAGGTTATTCTGGATTTTGTGGATATACAATCAACATCAAAGCATAGCTCATTATAATTTTGAGTCGAATTAAATTATAAATAGTTACAATGATTATATTTTTTCTTATGAAGATCATATAGAAACCTTTAATACCAACACCACACACAAGGAAAATGACTATAGTTATTAGGATAAAGTGTATGTTTAAACACATACTTTATGTAACCTATAATTTTTGTCATTTATTTTTTGATCAATTTATATTTCATGCAATTATCTTCTTCTACATTTTTCTCCAAACTCTACACTCCTTTCAATCTTCATTTATTCTCTAAACTCGTACTTATTTACTTGTTGTTTTTCACTTTTTTGCAACTTTTGTATGGTCTTGCATTTCAATTCAATTTACATTTTTACAATTTTTTACTTTTCTGTCATTTTATCTTTATTTGTATTTCAATTTGATTTATTTCCAAACACTTTATTTTACATGTCTTTTGATCTAGTTTCATTGTAACTTTATTTTTAATCGAATTTGATTGCATTTACTTGTTTCAAAAAGCATGTGTTATAAAAACAACAACTATAAACTTACTAGAAAACTATTTTGGTGATATTGATAAAAAAAATATTTTTTCGATCTATAATATGTTAATTTATTGCTTATTGAAAATCATTTCTGTTACAAATTCTAATCATCAAAATGATTGTTTTCGATTATGTACTTACAAAAATCCAAAGCTGACCTACGTCAAGGTAGACGTGGCTAAGAGGGGCTCTTAGATCTCACACGCCGGATTATGAGTAGTCTTTGTTAGGAGGACAAGAGGGGGGGACCTGCAAAACAAAGGATTCTAACGCTCAAGTAAGTACGTGAGCTAGTGCAAAATGAAATATAAAATAGTGACATGGACCTAGTATTTAGAGAGTGAGATGGGAGCTTCGGGTCCTTGTTTGTCGGGACTGCTACATTGGTGTAACAATCCTTGTAGATAATTATTAGTCTGTAGATAATGACTAATAGATAATCGTAAGTTACAGATAATTATGTCTAATAGATAATGTGTACCTTATTGACAATCTATTCCTTGTAGATAATTGAGGTCCTCGTTTGTCGGGGTTGTTATGGTGAGTAACAAACCTTGTAGATAAGTACTAGCTTGTAGATAATAGTTACTAGATAAGCTGTGACTTATAGATAATTGCTTATAGATTATCTACAGCTTATAGATAATTCAATGCTTATAGATAATTAAGTACACGCCACTTGATAAAGGAGGTTGTAACATTATCAATAATATTCAAATATGGAGGCATTAGAGATAACCTATTGGCCCAGTAGCCCAGCTGCTAAGGGCGAGGTGTCTGTGCTTCTGTGCCAGGACTGACATTGAAGGTTGATGTGTGTGTAGGGACGCCATGTCACTTGCCATGTGTCTTTTGTGGACCTTGGGCAGTACATAAGCCCCCTAACCTTTGAGTCAACTTACGGGCAAAAGAGATCGTCTTGTGTCGAGGGAAATTGTCCAGTATCGATGGTAGTAGCTTTGACAAGTAGGAGGGTCACAAGTTTGTTGAGTCCCCGAGTGTGGACAAATGTTTTCCAATGTTGATGGTGATAACCTTGACAGATGCGAGAGTTGCAGGTTTGTCAAGCCCCCAAGCCTGGACAAGTGTTGTCTAGGCTGCGGTTGTTAAATTGTCCAAGGAGAACATGCTTTTGTTCTGCAGATGAAATCAGATGTGTCAGGTGAGTGGAGTCTCCGTGTTAGACAATCTTGTCCTTTTTTGACCGTTGGAGAATGCATTGAAGGCAAGTGTTTCACTTGTCTTTTATGGCAGGCGAGTGCAGCGCATGCATGGTACTCTTGCATACATGTCACTCGTGGAATGGGCACGTACTGGAGGCGTTGTACGTGGGTGAGTAGGGTTGTGTCGTGTTGGTGGCGGTACTTCTCACCTCCGTAAGAGGGCATGACCTTCTGCTGCATTTTTGCAGATATAAGGGGTGATTTTGCATGGAGGCCTATGGTGAAGTAGGTCAGGCTTGTTGGTGGGACTGTGCTACCTTCTCTTGTCAACCCTCCTGTTGGAGAAGGGTTTTACAAGGCCGTCAGGTAGGTCGGGTTCTTCGCCAAGGATCTTTACTTGGGTCTTTTTGACCCTTTCAAGGGCACAAAGAACAATGATCTACTTGACAAAGAGGATATAGTTGTTGCGGAGGAGGATGCTGGCGAGGATTAGGGCGATGGGGCTAGTGTTTAGGCAACTTTTTCTTTGTTTTTCTTCTTTATTGGACTTTGTCGGAAATGGCTTTGTAATTCTGACAATTATTTTTCTTCAATACATATGCATTTGCTTTGTTGTATGTCTTGTATGTTGCCTTTTGTATATGTAATTCTCTGTTGCTTGTGATAGCAAGGATAGGCCGCCTTGATGATAATGAGATCTTTGGCGGCGTAGGAAACAAGGTCTTGACGATTTTGTATGAAATAGAAAGCTAGATGATGCTTCTCTTTGTAGAGCTTCTCCCCTGATGCTTGTGAGGAGGTAGTTTGAATTTCACCTGGTTGAAGGTCTTGCCAACCAATTTGGTGGTATCTCTTTTTGCCCTGTGGAACCTGGACTTTTGACTTGTCGTTGGTCCAAAGAAGTTGGATGACCAAGGGTGTACCCTGGGTTTTTGTAGGAGTGTTGCTTATCAAGGGTGGACCTTAAGTTTCTTGTATTCCTACAAAGTAAAACTTAGGAATAGAAAAGCTTGTCAAGGGTAGACCTTGCATATCTTGGATTTCAACGAATGCGAAACTTGACAATAGAGGGACTCACCAAGGACGAACCTTGGGTTTACTAAGCTTTGAACCAAGGACGCACTCGTTCTGGGTTTAGGCAAGGCTCACCAAGGGAGAACCTTGGATTTGACAAGCCTTTGAAGAATCAACTAGGAACACGTCCATCCTAGGTTTTGTCGAGGCTTACCAAGGGCGGATCTTGGGTTTGACAAGCCTTTGGAGATCAAGACTCACCAAGGACAAACCTTGAATTTTATGAACCTTTGGAGAATCGACCAGGAACGCATCCGTCTTGTGTTTTGTCGAGACTCAGCAAGGGTGGACCATGGATTCACAAGCCTTTGGAGATCGAGACTCGCCAAGGGTGGACCTTGGGTTTGACGAGCCTTGGACTAGGGAACTGCTCATCCTGGATTTTGGCGAGGCTTACCAAAGGCGAACCTTGGGTTTGACAAGCCTTTGGAGAAGCAAGACTCACCAAGGATGAACCTTGGATTTTACAAGCCTTTGGAGAAGCAAGACTCACCAAGGACAGACCTTGGGTTTGACAAGCCTTTCGAAAAGCAAGACTCACCAAGGACAAACCTTGGGTTTGACGAGCCTTGGACCAGGGAATTGCTTATCCTGGGTTTTGGCGAAGCTTACCAAGGCCAGACCTTGGGTTTGTCGAGCCTCTGTAGAGTTGACACAAGTAAATAAAGTTTGAAGGGAGATATACTTTATTCAATGTAGTAATTGAGTACAAATTCCTTTTATTCCCCTGATATGCCTCATTAAAATCTCTCAAGCCAAAACCCTGATTTTTTCTTTCTTGGGATAAAAAACTCAAGTAGGAAAAAGAGTACATCATCCGGTCTTGTAGCAGGTCAACTAAATAGAAATTTAGATGAGTAGCATTCCATGTTCTTGGAATTGTTTTGTCATCTAGTTCTTGTAGCTTGTATGCTTCATTGTCTAGGCTTATGACGACCCTAAATGGGCCTTCCCAGTTGGGTCTAAGCTTTCCCGCTCGGGGATCTTTTCGGGGCTTCACCTTAGACTCGCCATACGAGGTTGCCAGGTTGGAAGGTTTGATGTTGAACCTTGGTGGCCTCTTCTTTTATTCTGGGCATTTCTTGAACTCCATCCTTTGTCTCTAGTTCAACCCTCATATTTTCTTCATTGTGTTGTTCTTGGAACAACATTCTCATTGTCGACAGTTCCCCGACTTCGACAGGGATCATGGCGTTTGTGTCATATGTGAGTCGGAAAGAAGTTTCATTGGTTGTTGTCTAGGGTAAACAGTAAAGGCCTAAAACATGTAAAATAACTAATAAACAATAAATTATTTAACATTGTAATATATATATATATATATATATATATAATTAAAAATTAAATCTAATTATATTGAATAATTTAAAAAAATCACATTACGGATTTTTAATCCGTATGAGGAAAATGAATTGGAGAATCTGTAAACTTCATACGAATTGAGTAATCCATGGGGGCTTACTGATTAGTCAATCCGTAAACTTCATACGGATTGAGTAATTCGTAGGAGGTTTACGGATTTTTCAATCCGTATACTCCATATAGATTGAGTAATCCGTAGGAGGCTTACAGATTGGTGGAAAAAAATGAAGAAGCACTCATGGCAGACACAGGGAAGCAAACAACAATCAACCACCACGATAGCAGATCACGAACAACAAAGAGATAATTGAAGCAAAATCCGAAAAGAGGAATCAGTGAGGTGTGTCGGAGAATGAAAATCGCAGAAGAGGAACAAGGTACTGAAGAAAATGATAGTGCCTTACTTAACCTTATAAGGAGGGGCGTCTACAGAAATTCATTGTTACCTTCTGGGTGTATTAAATTTTGGGATGGTGTATAAAGCTTATCTCATGTTTCGGTTAGTAGACCACTGGGGCACGTCCTATTTTTTTGTGTTCGTAAATGAGAGATTTTTTTTCATGTATCCAACAGATTTTTTCCTGCACCCAACATTGAAATGAAAAACTGGAAATACCCTTACATATAGTCGATATGGATTGACAATCCATAAGGTCCATATAAATTGTCAATATTGTGTTAAAAATATATTTTACAAAATAATTTAAAAATAATGATCCATGCAAGTTTTGAGACATTAATTATTTTTTAACATAATTGACCTAGTTCAATTGGTTGGAGAAAGAGAGGAATCGAGATAAAGTGCACTCTCCCTTGATGTCAGTCTATTCCAACAAAGCACACAATAAGTGAGATGAGCCTTCCAGCTCCGCCTTGGCCCTATGCCTTTAGGTCAGCTCGTTTGGAGCATCATGCTAATAACGTGAAAGTCATAGGTTCAAGACCTATACGAGCAATTATTTTTAAATTATTTCGTAAAATATATTTTTAACATAATATTGCCAATCAACCCATACAGATTGCCAGCTCGAATGAATCTTATAAATTGCCAATCCGTTATACGCAAGGATATCTTTGATTTTTCTCTCTCATTGCTGGGTGTATGAAGAAATATACTGGGTGCAGGAAGAAAATCTCCATAAATGATGGGCGAGTATGAGTGAATGGGCTTAACTTTAACCCGGGCTTTGACATGTTGTGCAGAAGCATGGACTGCAAGTTTGAACGGTTGGTGAACCGTTTTCACCTTTTCTATACCTCTTGACTTTTGTCTACACTGGCACTTATACAATGATTAAGACGAATCAACTTATCAACATAGTGGCGTGAGAAACCCCTGATCGAAAAATGGATTAGTTTGGCACTGGCCATTGCATAAGTATCGAAAAGCAATAGCTATACACGTTCTATTCACCGTGGAAAGTTTTGCTTGGATTAGTTTATCTGTTTTGTCCAAATGCTGTGTGGTTTGAGCTGACACTTATTCAAGGTGAAGACATTTGACCATCGTCTTGAACGGGTTTTACCTACGTGTGGCATAAGCATATGTGAAAGATATTTGTTTGACTAGTTAAAACTAGTATATGTATACCAAAAATTGTAGTCGTCTTTTTGCCCAGCATACGTGTGGTTTCATCTTCATTGTGCATTTATTCAGTAACGTATTTCCAGTCAAAAAGGAATTAAATCATCATGCAATCTAGATATTTTGCCCAGCAAAGAAAGAAAGAAAGAAAGATTTGTTAAGTATGTGCATATGCATTTCATAGCAGCTAGCTTCCATCTCCATTCGGACTTGAATAGTATTTTGTGGAGAAGCTGTTTGCAACTTGCTATGATCCATAATACAAGTATACAACCTCAGCTGCACCTAATTCTTGGTTCCACTTTCTAAAATAAAGTCATTGGTTCTTTTCTTACTTCACGACATAGGAGAATATCGTCATAAATTTGCAAGTTAACTATATATTATTCTTGTTAAAAAGCAATACATTGTCATGATGTAATAAAAATATATTCAAGTAAACTAAATTTAATTTGAACACGTCCAACTTTAGCGTTCGAATCTTTTGGACCATGAATCGTTCAAAGTAATAAAATATTCTCTCGAGTCTTTTTTCTATATGGTCCAGCCCAGCTATGAATAGTAAACTATTGAAGACAGCAAATCATGCAACACTTTGCGATCTACCTTAAGGTTAAAAAAATGCTCAAAAAGATAAATAGTGAAAATATGTTCAGTATTATTAGGTGGTGTTATATCAAAATTTGAATAAAAATTGTGTCTTGTAAATATGATCAGAAATCATACATACAGGGTCTGTGGAGCATGCAATTCAACCTTTGTAGAGTATAGAGTAACAGGGAGAGGAAGGAGGTGAAGAACTGAGGAAAAACAGTCTTATCTGGACAATTGAACAAGTGAATCGATTGTATACACAGCGAAGTGAATGATAGAACAAAAATGAATGACTAAAAAGAAAAAGCTTTACAAATTAGAATGATCCTAGAGATGCAAATGCAATTTATGGAATCCTCTAGGACCTCTAGACTGGTAAAGGTCCAACCTGCTCTTGGACTCCAACAACAAGGCCTCGATTGCTTCGTCATTGGCAATGGAGGATTGCTTGGAGGCCCATTCAATGACTCCAAGCACCTCAGCCTGAGCAAGTTCCTCGCTATCCGGCACGTGCATTGCAATGTAGGAGAGCAGAACCAGCGCCGGAATCTGAACCATCTCTTCCCCTCCAAAATATACTAGCTGAATCAAGTGCTTGGCCCCACCGGCGCTTATAATCGCCTTGGAGTGATCCACGTGAAGGTAGTTCTCGGTGCACGCGAATTTCGTGAGCGCAATCGACGCTTCTCTGGACACCTCCGCTTCCCTTTCGTCAAGAAGCTTCACCAATGGCCCTATCATCCTTGTCTCCGTCGCCTTGAAGGTCCTCGCCAGATTCCCAATCGTCTTGATGCACGGAATCAAAAGCTCCGAATCCGCTTTCTCTATTATCTTAACCACTTGATCAACAATCGCTTTGCAAGCAGGAGAGTTGGGCTTAAACGCGGATTTCCTTAATTCAGCATCTTTCTCTGCCACTGCTGTAATCTCCATCACCGCCATAGCTGAATTGTACTGCACAGCCTCTGTTCCTTTTTCAAGAAGAACAGCGAAACAGAGCAATGCTCTTGATTCAGTAATGCTACGACATATTGGCGAGTTTCCTTTCGCTAAATGCCAGAGAGCCCTCGCTGCCATTTCCTTCATGTTAGCCTTAGTCTTAGGATCCTCATGATCCCTTCCTTTCATGTTTATCCCCGAATGTGAGTAGTTTCGCTGGTGATTCTGATTCTGATTCTGATTCTGATTTCCTTGCTTGGCATCATTACCAACTTCATTGCTCTTGTGATTTGATTCGTTTCCTTGTTTGGTGGCAGCGTGCATTGCGATTGTGCTTGTGATTACTCTATGGAGATTTCGTGGTCTTTCACCCAAGGGATGTGGCATTCGTGCTCTGTTTTGGCTGTCGTGAAATTGATCTTCTTTCTTGACGTTATTGCTGCTGGCGATGACGACGGCGTGGATGGAAGTGGGTTTGGTGCTGACAATAGTGTACTTACTGTGCTCCTCGACGGTTTCGAAAGCTAGGTGACCGACGAGTAGCCTTATGATGTTGTGCTGGGCGAAAAGGTCCTGACACTTGGGGTAATTGGCAGCGAGTTCCGACACGGCCCAGGCCACCACACCTTGCACTTTCATAGGACCTTCTTTGAGGATCTTCGCAAAGACGGAGCACGCGCCCACGTGGATCATGTGCTCAACGCTCTCGGGGTCACGCCCGAGAACACCGATGGCACGTGCCGCCTGTTCCTGCCCTTCGGGTTTTCCTTCCTTCAGAAGCTTCAGAAGTGGGCCCACCCCGCCTTCTTCGATTATTAGCTTCCCGTAGCGGTCGCTGCTGCTGGCGAGGGAGACCAGCTGCGCGGCCGCGTCGGACCGGTCTTCCGTCGAGCCCGTGTGGAGGACGGCGATCTGCTCCCAGATGAGGCAGAGGATCGGGTCGTTCGCCGCGATCGGAGGGAGCCCGCCGATGTAGTCGCCGCCTCCGTCGCCGGCGGAGACTCGAAGGAGCCAGGAGACGTCGCCGGTGGAGTTCTCGAGGAGCAAGGAGACCTTGCGGAACGCGGCGCCCGGGTTTAGCGTGAAGACGCGCTTCATGAGGGCGTTGCCGCGGCACCTCAGGGCCAGGGCGAGCGCCTTATCGAGGACTTGTTCGGTTTCGTCGATGATGCGGCGCGTGGGACGCTCGTAGAGCTCGGAACTCGCACGCGCCGCCTGACGGAGCAGTGCCGCCAGCTTCTCCGTCTTCGACTTCAGGTCGCTGCATTCCTGCTTGAAGGAGCTGGCCTCGTCGGCGGCTTTGGTTACTTGGTCCGCCAGCTGGATCGGCTTCGCCAATATTTGCTTCACTATGTCACCCATCAGTCAAAAAATCGAATCGGCTTTGGGTTTCTTAATTTCTTCAACCCAAAATAAATAACCAAAGATGGATGCGAATGCCTTTATGAGGCGCAGACTCTGAGGTGGGTCAGGAGATTTTATTTTACTAAGTCAAACGCGCTTTCTTATCTTCTTTTTTTATAAACCCGGTTTGAGTAAGTCTATAACGCTGTGTTTTATGGAGTTGTTTAACAAATTCTAGTAATAGAACTGATGGTTTTTAATGTGTTATTTAAGTGGGTTATTTATATAAATAATTGTTATTTAATTAATTATTATAAATAAAGGATTATTTTTACAGTAAAATTTAATGTGGAAGTTAAATACTTTTTTTATCAATTTTAATACCATATGTGATTCATAAATTTAAACTAAACAATTTATTTTTGATTCTCTAAATTGTGTCAATAAGACCCACACGTCCTCTTATTTTTCGTGTTTTTCAAGTTTAATCTTAACCTAGTATTGTATTATCCTACCCCACCAGAGATTCACAGCTGCCTTTTCCTCCAAAATCACTACCTACTTCACAACTACCGCACGTACGAAGATGCACTTTCCCTTTTTTCTCTTTTCTTTTTCTAATTTCTGTGTGTCATTTTTTTTTTAATTTATAGTAAGTGATGGTAACTAACTAACTATGATTCACGTGGATTCTTTACACAATTTTTCTTGCTTTGAAAAGAAAGCTTAACTGAGTGAGAATTTGGTTTTATTCAAAGAATAGCTTGAACTCAAAAATCCAAAGTGCCTTATTGGCTTCATGCATGTTTAATTACTTAGAATTAGGTTGAAATATCACCTGGAGTAGTTTTAAATAATTTTTTATAGTTTTATATTGAGAAATTAATTATGATAAAATAAAATGTATGAATACATCGATTTTCAATTAATATCTAGAATTATATAATCACAACTAAAGTTTTTTTTTAGTGTAATCACATCTAAAGTTATAATTCCAAATTAATGAAATGTAATGGTTTACTGTCAATTGACAAAAAATACAAAATTGTCTCAATATTAAAAATTAAGAAAATAAATTCAACTGTTTAATAATAGAAGAATGAAGTTCAACAAATTAAATAAAAATAGAGATCAAAAGAATAATTTAACCAATATTTTTTCAGTAACATGGTGGCTCAGGCAAATGCCTTTCCCTGGCGCGCTGATACAATACCGTTGAACTACAATGAGTGATATGGACCAATAATTGGGAAAATATCATAAACAATCTGTCATGGTTGATGCTTCTCACAAATTCAATCCACCACATGCCATGTCAAAACCAGCACTGCTTTTTCAGTTTTCACTCTCGCAATCTTGCAAATTTTGTAGCAATAATGTTATTTGTGCCATATTTTGCCTTGAAAAGAAAATTATTCCATATTTTTATAATATTAATTTTGCAATATTATTTCGTAAACAACAATATAATAAAATCATTTTTTAATAAAACACCCCTTTTCTATTTTAATTTGTGATTTGGTTTTAAAAAAATAAATACCATGTGAAGCAAAAATGAGGTCGAGTAGCTCGACTTCTTACCAGTCAATTGGTTCGTCCTCAGTGCCGGTCAAAACTTTGTCTCACAAAGACAATCATCATCCAACAATCAATCACCATTAATCATGTAAAGTGTATTAGTGTATTTGATTTCCTGTTGAAATTACGTTTAACGAAATTCTCTCACTTTCCAAGACAAGAAAGTAAAACTAAATCTCTTGTTTTAAAATGAAATCTAGTTATACTCAACGTAAGTGTTATTCAAACAGGCGTTATTGCTATCAAATCAAACAATTCCTTTTAGGGTGTAGATCTCACATGCAAAGAAAGTCTATCATACTTCACAACAAATATCTCTAATAAATGTGACATGTTCATACTAAAAAGACTATGGAATATCTTAAAATATAGTGTATAAATACTTTTACGACAATCTTATCCCTCTGCCACAACATATATACGTTTAAATGTATAAAGTTTAAATATATTTTTTATACATGTTTTATATATAATTTTCTATTTACTTCTTAAAAAATATTATTTTTTATTTTACTATCTCATATTTTCAAAATTTTACTTTTGATATTTATTTTTATTCTTGGTCTGTTAACTAATAACATGACAAATTAACATAATATTAGATCATGAGTTAAGTAATAATATGACAAATTAATAAAATATTATATTATTACTTAACAAACTTAAACTAATAATAAGTACTAAAGTAAACATTTGAAAATGTTAGATAGTAAAATAAAAAAAAATTAGGTAATAAACTAAAAAAGAAATATATTACATGTATGAAAAAATATATTTAATATATATATATATATAATTTAAAAAAAAATTATGCAATGTATAAAATTTTATATAATTATTCAATCACATTCTATTATATATGATAATTTTATTGACTTTTAATATAATTATTTTAAATAATTTTAATGGTAATTTGTGAATAAATGAAACTTGTAAAACTATTTTAGAATATGACTTCATAAAAAAATTAAAATCATATTACTCTCACACATAGTCATTATTTTGTTGAATTTTGACTTTGCCCCGAAATCTTTAGAGATATACTTTTCTCACTTTGCAAGTGGTTGGACTTTTGCCAAAACTGATGATAGAAGCCCAAGGGGGAGACAATGGCCATTGTGCCACTGTTCAAATAATAAATTGCTTAAATGCCACGCGTACAATAAAAATTCTTAAACTGCCACGCGACCTAATTCGCCTTATATCCCAGCGAAATACGTGTGATGACATGGTGTCATTTTGTTGGTCAAGTAATTCGCTACAGGTACCAGCGAAATACGTGGTCAATAACGGGTAGGACACGTGTTACGCTGCAGGAATTGGTGATGATATTAAACTTCAAATAGTCATAACTTTTGATAGAAATGTCCGATCAAGGCGTATGATATGTTAAAACGCTCGAAATTAAGAGAAGTAATTAAAAAAATAAAATATATCATTAAATTAACTAATTAAATAATTAAAAAAGTAGAAAAAAAGAAATTTTTGGATGATCGAATCCTAAATCCTAATTTTGAGCTACTTAGAGGCGTTTTTTAGAAGAAAAAAATAGTTGATCAAATTCCCTTTGGGGATTTGCCAGGCCTTCCTCTCTCAATTTTGAGCGTTTTGACACAAACTACGCATCAATCGGACATTTCTATCAAAAGTTATGTCCGTTCGAAGTTTAATATTACCACACCACAAATTTCTGTAGCATGACACGTGTCCCAATGATCAACATAATTCGTTGCCCCCCAAGCAAAATACGTATTGAGCGTCACGTGTCCTGTCCGTTCAGCCCGTCCAACACGGGGATGTCATGTCAGCTTACGTAATTCGCTTCCATTGATGGCAAAATATGTCACGTGACATTCTGACAAATAAATTTTTGAACGTGACATTCAGAGAATTTAAATTTTAAACAATGATACAATGGTCACTATCTCAACCCAAGGCCAACTCTCCTCATTAATCATCAGAGCATATCACCGTATCAGTTCCTTCAAACAAACATGATGATCTTTTTACACAAATTTTTTTATTACAATTGTTACACTAACTTTTAGATAAGAAATACATAATTTAACATATGAAGTATAGCTTAAAAAAACTTTAATTTTAAAAAAAAATTCTTATAAAATCATTGAACCTTTCATTCCTTTTCGTAAGATTATTTACATGGTCCTGACAAACGTATGAATATACGTCGATTCTCAAAAATATTTAAGATAATATAAAATATTCAATAAATATCAAGAATTATATAATCACATCTAAGTTATAATTAAAAATTAACAAAATGTATTTATTTACCGCAATAAAGATCTTTTTCCCATTGTCAGGGGAAAGCACTCTGCTTCTATGAGATGGATTCGGATTAATGAAATTAAAAAGAAAAGAGAAAATATAACATTATATATTATTAAAAATTTAAAACTAGGATTTTTCAAGGTAATTTTTTTTCACACTTAGGGTGTGCAATAAACGAGTGAAATGAAAACAGAGAGAAAGGGAGAGGGAGGGAGAGAAAATGAAACTTGTGCTAAAACTTGAAGAGAAATATACAGAGAGATGAAAAAGAAAGTGTTGAAAGAAAGAAAAATAATATTTTCTAAGATCAATTTCATCATGTCAAAAGTTGGTGTAAACTCTCTAATACTTGAGTTCAATTTTTAGGAGGAAAAAAACTGGTGGCCTTCGGAATGGCCGAAAGTGTATTTGTACGTGTAACATGATCTGAATTATGTGTAGCACGATCTGAACTTTACAGGGCCATTATTATTCCACATGAGCAAGGATTACCTCAGGCCCAAGCCGTTTTTGTCCGGAGACATACACGACTGATGCGAAAGTTGAGAAAAAGATGATAATTTGGGTCCCATTGCCAATGAGATTGCAAACAACAAGGTCCATTGCCATCTAAAGTAGGTAGAACTTTATACGTTTACAAGGGAAATATTTCTTTCTATGTTGCTTTGCATTTGGATAACGATAAACTATATATGTTGAAGCTGATGCACCAAATATTACATGCACAACTGTTCCATGACTTATCTATAAAAAATAAAAAATAAAATCGTTCCATAACTCGTACAATCATTTGATCAGTACTAACCCCTTTTAGTGGCTAATTTGCAGGGAAATCTGCAGATCAATTAATGGTCAAAAGGACCAATTTAGTGGCATTACCAATGAAACAAAGCTAGGAAACACGACAAGGTTAACTAATTGCTAGCTAGAAAATGTGGTGACAAATCAACTTTCGTGTACCGCATGTATAATACGTGCTTTCGATGTTATATTACATGCATTCACCGGATTGGTTCCTTTATATTTGAGCTGAGGAGCATACGTTAGTTTCCTATTTGTAAGTATCAGTGAGACACAATAGTACATGTCTAAATCACATATATGGCTTTATAACATGCTCCTTAATTATGTCCTTCTTTCTCAGTGGCACAAACTTTCGAGGAAGCAACCTCGTCTGGATTATCTACTTAAAAACTACAAAGGGTCATTTTCTCAACATTGCCGAATCTGATATTTTCCGCACGTTAAACTGTACATATTGGCCAAACAAGAAAAGTGAGCACAAAGCAATGTGCATATATTATAAGCAACTCATAAGGGAAAGTAATTGGGAGCACTTATCACTCACTGTCTCCATACTACAAACGTCTATCAATTAATTAAACTTTCACTTTCATGGCCAGTTAGTTCTATTACTTCTGTATAATATATATAAAATGGGGGAGCATCATCAAGTTCCTCACCTGTATATACTAAAGATCAAGAATTTAACCTCTGGCAATCATCAAAACTATCATGCACATTGAATATTAGATAAATCAAATTAACATATAGTTATATATTATCTTACAGTTGATATTCATTTGTATTTTAATTAAAAAAGTATGTTATACATTAAATTAAATTTTACTAACGAAATGTTAAATACTTATAAAATTTTATAAAAATGTAAGTTTGATTCACTAGATAAAAAATTTATTTAACAGTTAAATTATTAAAAGTCAATATGTATAACTTTTGTTTATAAAAAAATTACTTTTAAAATAGCTTGATCGTCACTCATATAATATAGAATAGAGTTTTTTTATTGCTGTCAATTATATATGCCAGATACCAAGGTCTCACACATTAGGTTGTTTTGCTTATCATGTAAACCTTTGGAGTGAATATAAATAGAATAAAAAATAACAAGAAACTCATGATTATTTAAGATTTAAAAAAAAATAGAAGGCCAAATATGGGTTATATTTTTTTACATTAAATGAGGATGAATAAATTGAGCCAACATATATATATAAATATCTGTTTACTATTTGTTAAAATATTGGTTTAATTAGATATGATATTTCGTCTTGCTTGTGTGGTTGTCCTGAGTTCGTTAGAAATAACGATTTCAGAATAGCCTTGCGTAACCAATAAAATTGTTAGAGCCCATATGCATGTGTCTGACAACAGTTGTTGGCAAGTACTTAACAAAATTATATATGGTCACAACCAAAAAAGAATTAAAAGTATACACAGTCGTTTCATTTCTTGTTTTTATTGGTTAGCAAGGAAAGAGGCCATACATATATATTTGGACACGAACGCAAAGTAGGTCCATATTTGATTATTTTCTGCTCTTCTACACGTGACACAGTGTCACACTATTCTGTATTGCCCTTGAATAAAATAGAGAAAATGAAGCCTGCACAGGCCTTATGCCCCCAGTTCAGGACTCTACCCCTACCCCATTTGTGAGCTTTCATTTTCCTAGTTCATTGGGATGCATGGTTACAGTGCCTGAAAAAGTTGTGCACGTGAGTGGTGTTTAATTAGAAGCGATACGTTCATACTTTATACACTCCTACACCCCAATTATACATAGATCGCTTGGATCTTTATAATCATTTTCCTCGTCCTTTTTTATTTTAATTTTTCTGGAAAGATCCAATTGTTTGAAGACTAACCATCAATTATGTAACCAAAAAGGGAAAAGCCATAAATTACTCCAAATGTTTTGTACTCATCCGAGCCTGCATTTTGGACGCTTTTGTGAACGTGAACAAAGATGTGCACTGTTCTCCCATAAGTCCTCTACTCACTTGTAGTAGAGTAAAATACCATATTCAAGTAATTTAGTTTTAATCCTCCATTGGAGTATTTGACAGTTTGGATGTATCAAAATATTTCTCATATTTGAATATAAAAAATTTGATAACCATTTTTTTTACCAATCAGCCGAGAGCTTAAGGGACTACATGATTGACAGATAATGGTTGAGAATGAATCCAACCAATTCGAAACTATTTCTTGATAATTAATTCATTCAACTTATAGTGCATGTATGAACCAAATGAGTGGGTGCAGAAATTCCTTTTTCCCTTTTTCTCACAGCCACAATTAAGTTTACCCAAATTATATATTGAAAAACGATAATACGTACAGATGTTTGGAGCCAAAACACGAACTGCTGATCAGTTTTTTTTCACCAACCCAACAACTTCTGGGAAAAAGTAGGAACCTTAAATACGTTTGGAAAAGTTTGGTTAACGACTAGTGTTTAATTCCCATTTCCTGTTTGTAAAAAAGAAGATATGCACGAGTTACTTTGTAAGAGTTAAAGTATTGCTAATCACTATCTTAACTAAGGATATTGGTTAAAAAATCAATCAATAATTTCTTTATTAAAAGTAATACTGGAAGAATATTAGAAATTATGAAAAAGTACATTAACAATATTTTCAGTAAAAAATTAATTTGTTTCTTAAGGACACATGACTAGTTGAGATAAACATTTATTCTCTCTCTTTCGCTACACAAAATCACATTCTTCTTTTGCCTTGAGAAACGCTCTCCTTTTTGTTTGTTAACTTGTAAAATACATTCAAGAGCATATTTATGGGGTATTTTTATATTCTTAAACAATTATAGTTAAATGGAATCAATCGAAGACAATTAAGGAAATTATTCAAATGACACATAGAGAGATTTATTTATATAAATAAAAAAAATCTTAACTTATGTGTATATGAATTGCAAATGAAGGAGAGTTATGTGTTCAAAAAAATGTATTCACTTGTAAACAAAAGTTAACACTGCTTGAGAAAATTGCAATATTAACTTGAAGACAATTGGTTATAGAGGCAATATCAAGTTTTACCATTAAACTTGTGTTACTCTTTAAAGTGAATTATTAGAGATGCCTTAAAAGTCACCCAGTATTGTAACATGAAAGGACAAGATAAGGAAATTATTCAAATGATAAAGAGAGAGAGAGAGATTTATTTATATAAATAAAAAAATATCTTAACTTGTGTGTATATGAATTGTAAGTGAAGGAGAGTTATGTGTTCAAAAAAAGATATTCACTTGTAAACAAAAGTTAATATTGCTTGAGAAAAAACAATATCAACTTGAAGACAATTGGCTGTACAGGTTATATCAAGTTTTACCATTAAATTTGTATTACTCTTTAAAGTGAATCTCCATTATTAGAGACGCCTTAAAAGTTACCCAATATTATAACATCAAAGGGCAAGATAAAAAAATTATTCAAATGATAGAGAGAGAGAGAGAGATTTATATAAATTAAAAAATATCTTGGCTTGTGTGTATATGAACTGCACGTGAAGGAGAGTTATGTGTTCAAAAAAAAGATATTCACTTGTACACAAAAGTTAATATTTTTAGTACCAAGCAATCACACAACAATCGAGAAGAGAGAAAGAGAAGAAGAGAACAACACATAGAGTTTACCATGGTTCACCCAATGTAGGCTACATTCAGCTATTCACTATATTCCCTCACAAACTCGTACAATTGCACAGTATGAGTCATACCCAACAAATATTGCCTAAGAAGAAAACAATATCAACTTGAAGACAATTGGTTATACCGATTATATCAAGTTTTACCATTAAACTAGTATTACTCTTTAAAGTGAATCTCCATAATTAGAAACGCCTTAAAAGTCACTCGATATTATAATATCAAAGAGCAAAGCCACAGTTGACCTGTCACTCATGGCCAACACCTATAAATGACTCAAATATATGCACCACATAAGAGCAGATAAAAACATGAACTTAAGAAGTCAAGCACTTAAACATATTCAACCATGTAATTCTTCATGTGACATCTAATTAACTTGGAGAACACGATTTGATGGATCAAGATCACATAGTTGTAGTTGAAGGTGGATTACTTAACACAACGATTGGCTGCTTTTCAACCACATTCATGTTTGTCTAGTCTTGGACTTTGATCCTCCAATCTAGGACGCTGACGATCATCTAGTCTGAGGTGACAATGATTCTGACATTGATGACTACTCCTTTGACGTTCCCACTCAATCAGATCATTGTTGGGAAGTCGGATTTAAGGTTGATATCCCTAGTTTTGATGTTGACAGAGAACCAATTTACAACACTAATGATGAGTTTGATGATGTTAATGAAAACCTCGATGATCATTGTTGGAAGTAGGACTTAAGGTCAATATGCTTGATTTTGATTATGACATTGAACCTATTTTTCCACTAATGATGACATTGCTATGGATGCTAATAAAGAACCCATATAGGTTGCTATGAGTCCATTATTAATGCTTCGTTATACCTCTCTTAACCATCATTCTCCAAAAGATGGTTTGCATCATACATGTATTTTTACCTTCTCATGCATGATTGTAGATTCGAGGGTGAATCTTTTTGACAAAGGAAGGAATAATGTATAAGTGTGGCTCAACCATGGGCTAAAAAGGGATCAAGGTGTGAAAGAGAATGTCAGTATTCTAGTATCGAATCCAATGCCTTAAGAGATCCATATAGAGTTAAAAATGAAGAAATCACTTAAAGATCATATCCTTCTAGAATTAGTTATAATTTATTAGGAAATTAGGAGTATTAATACATTATTTTTCTTTTTAATAAAGATATCATATATATATATATATATATATATATGTGTGTGTGTGTGTTTGTTTGTTATATATAGAGAACATATAATTACTAGTATTTTCTTACGAATCAATGATTCGACATTCTAATAAATCAACGAGTTATCTTGGATAATCTCTTGAATCAATGAGTTGTTAAAATCCTTGTTTAATTTCTTTTTCCAATCATGTATGTTGCATCAACTCTCCTCTATGATGTGAACCAACTCTATTCATTCTCACATCTTAACTCACATTCTTACTTGAACGTTCACAACTGAAATCGCTGGCCAAACATCTCTGTTAAGACCCTATTTAAATCTCTGAAATCCCTGTCCTCGTGAGTTGTGATCATCACACGACAATAAGTCAGACTTTTTCCTATTTGCTTAAAGAAGTTAGATAATGAGGCCGTTTTACTTGGTTTGATTGATGCGCAAATATACTTGAGACTGAGTTGGTCTTTTGACAGGACGAAATGTTAGCTTCGAGATCATTGGCTAACAAAAAAAACTATTTCTCTAAAATCCTTTAAACTAAATACATACTTCTGTAGTTCTGTTATTAGTACGTTAAAATTCAAATATTGATACATCTTCTAAATAAAAATGAATTGCATTTGCTAGCAAAAGGGTGGTGACTCGGCCTTAAAGTAGCGAACAAAGTTTATTTCCAGCTTTTAGGCACATAAAAAGTTACTAAGAGCATCTTTAGTAGTAGATCTTAAATTAAGATCTTAGACCACTTTTTGATAATTTTCATAGAACCACATAGGATTGAAGATCTCTTAAGATTTCTCTAATTTTTCTTTAGTGGTGGATCTTATTTTGAGATCTTAGGGAGAGAGAAAGAGGTAAAAAATTTATTATTTTTTGAACTATGTGCAGATCTTGAGGGTTCTTCTACAAAAACTCATTCTCCATGTTGGAGATCTCTTCACCTTCTTTATTGAGAGATATAGTAAATATCAGATCTTAAACTCAAAATCTTTACTCAACATCTAACACTAAAGATGCTCAGAGTCTTCGATCTTTTTTATTTATTTGTCAACAGAGTGTTTCGACCTTAGCAGCAACACTTACCCTCTTTTTATAACACCTTAGTGGCCCACCGTCCTACAGACCCCAAACTTTTAAATTGGGCCAGCATGTAAGAACTCTGTTCACTCGGGGCATATATTATTTCGTAATCCAGCAATTAGACATTCATGTACCTATATATAAGAAAAATATTAGGACTAAAGCTTGCCCAAAATTTTTGCCACTATCGATTACGGGGAGTAAAAAATATCTATCTTCTTGGAGGAATGGTTAAACTACATAAACTTTCCCGGTTGTTGGTTTAAAATAAACTAGATTCATTTTCTTAAATAAGCTTTTGAATTTCAACATTGTGAATGAAAAAAATATAATTAAAAAATTACTAAAATTAATAAATTAAATTTTCTGATAAAAATTAGTTATCAACAAATTCAATAAATATTTCATACTTATAATATAATAAAAACAAGGTTAATTAAATTTTTAGTCTTTCCATTTTTTTTTATAATTTTTAATTCTTCATTAATCTTTTGTAATCATTTTTAGTTCCTCTAAAAAAAATTGTCCATTTTTAGTTTCATTTATTTTTATTGTTCAAAATTAGTTCCAAATATAAAATAAAGGAGGGATTAAAAATGGACAAACTAGGAACTAATTTTGAGTAGTAAAAATAAACAATGGACTAAAAACGAAAAAAAATAGAGAGACTAAAAATATTGAACAAAAAGTAATTAAAAATTAAAAATTGTCAAAAAAAAATTAAAGAACTAAAAATTGGAATCTGACAAATTATGATTACAAACTTAATTGATTCTAAAAAATTATATAAACTTTGTTGGCCCGAGCTTTCAATTTGGTAGCCAAATTTACAACTTATTGGGAGTGTTGATTAGCTTCTTTTTTTCTTTAAAAAGAGAAATTAAGCCAACCATATTTAGAAAATATCTTTTTAAAATAAAGAGCTTAATTTTTACCAAAATGGAGAAAAATAGCTTTTAAGAGAAAAAAATTAATTCAAATAAGTTGTATATCTAATTAACCTTCCTACTCCTCTCCTTCTCACAGTGAACTAGTAGTTGAGGGACAATAAAATAAAAAATTTAGTTTGAAAGAAAATTTTAAGTTGATGATTAAAATTAATTAAAAAAACAAAAATTATAAATTATTTGATAGTTTTAACTTTAAAGTTTCTTTTAAGGAAAAAGTTGTTACAACAACCATACGTTAAGTTCTTTTACACTATCTATATATTCTAATTAAATTTAAAAAGAAAAACTAAGAATCCAATTGGTTCATGATGAATGATTTACCAATGCCAAAGTGTGATCTTACAATTCATAACTTGATATCTGATTCAGCATTTGTCACCGAGGAACTTACATTAATGGGACGTTTGGTAGAGGAAATTATTTTTTTTTCTAGAATTTTAGGATGACAATTTTATTTTTTTATGTTTAATACTTATTCTAAAAAATTAATATTTTATAGGAAAGAATATTTTTTTTAATATTTTTTAAACAGATTCTTTAAAAAAAAAATGAAAAAGGTGAGAATATAATCTTATTTTCTTAAGTTTAATTTTTCTTTTACTACGATAAAAAAATATCACATTAATCTTATTATATGAAAATAAATAATAAAAATATCACATAATTGTTTGATTTCCAAAAACTTTATCTAAATAATTTTAATAATTAACCAAATAAATTTTATTTATTATCAGAAAACACAATTGTCAGAATTCATAGAATTATTTCCCCGAACTGCAATCAAGTGTATTTTAAATTGCCCACCAGATATTAAGCATAGATAAATTACCATATAGAGATTAGAGAGAGAGGGAGAGACATGCACATGAAAGTGAAAAACAAAAACGTCTACAAACAATTTTTTGTATTTTACTTTTTTGTAAGCTCCTAAAAGGCCAAAAGCAAACAAAATAGGAATTCTACCTAATGTAAGTCGTAGCTGAAGCATCAGCTAACTATACAATAGAAAGAAAATTAAGGAGGGCCAAACTTAGCAAGGGCGTTCACATATGAATTAGCTTCTCTATAGATGCGAGTCCAAGAGATATTATTTGCAGCAAGAGCATTTTGAGTGCGTGCGTGTTTGTAAATGATTATTTAACACGGATCCCTAGCTCTCTCTTCATGTCTCAAAGCTCAAATATGCAAAACAAGTCTTTTTAGCTTCAAGAAAATCTTGAAGCTACAGTACCAAACACACGGTGAATACTAAATAGCCTGGATCATTGTGAAACATGGATGGTGTTGTCTGTGATTAGTTAGTGTTATGCTTGATTTAGGTTGTGTTTATACTGATATTTATTTATAGGATGAAATACACACAGTTGAAAAGAGATTCTTTGATGTTTACAAATGAAACGATCGATTATTTTTGTAAAAAGTAAACACACCTTTAAATATAATATTTGTTTATGAAATTTAGGAAGACAATAGATAATCGAATGTCGACTATTGATTTCAATGTTAACCATGAAATAACAGCACGCAAGCAACAACAAATAAAACTCAATTGACTTAAGTTGCCTCGATCTCCATTGCGGAACCCTGATCAAGTTTTGGATTCAACCAACAAGTTTTGCATCCCTCCCCTCTCAATTATTCCTTCAGGCTTCGGCCTCTCTTCCATCTCCTTCCCTCCGTGTTCAAGCTGGCACAATGGAGAGGCACAACACATGCATGCATGTAGGGCCTTGTTAGTTAAAGATGCTTAATTAAGGACTAAAAATTATTTTTCAAAACTATCTGTTGAAAAATCATCTGATCCGTTCATTTCTTAGGGAGTTGTATATATCATTAATGGATACAATTGATCATGGAGGCAAAATATTTGGTCATCCAATATATATATATATATATATATATCATATTAGTTTTTTAAAAATATGTTAATTAATTAATTTAGTCCCTTAAAAACATCATCATTTTTTAGTGATTTAAAGATTTTTTTACTAAATTAATTCAGTAAACACATCGTTAAATTAGTTCTTTAATATTTAATTCTCATATTATATACTATATTCTACTCTATGGTTTCTAGTGTTGCACGAGGTGTGAAGAAGGGAAAAAAGAATCTTCAACTAGAAAAAAAGTGCAACGAATTATATGCTAAATTAAGTGATTTTAAAATTTATTTACTAAATATGAGTGATTTTAATTTTTGATATTCGTTGTAATTAAAACTGATATAAAAAAATGACTTTTTGTATTAATATAAAAAATCACTTTTCTATATGTAATCAATATTAAAAATTAAAATCAAAATACTTTTAAAATCATATAAATTTGATATATAATTTTACAAAATCACCTTCATATAAAAGTGGTTATAGTGCTGTCAATCTGTCAATGACTGTTTGCTATCCCCTTGCTAATTGCTATGTTCTAGTCTTCTAGAAACACATCTACTATAACCAAATTATATTAGATATTGTCACACACCAGTTAACCAATGAAAGGTTGAATTCAACAAAAAAAAAAAAAAAAACCAATGCAAGGTTGTAGAAGTTTGTTCTGCGAAATCAACGCACACTGCAGCCTGCAGGCAAACCACACACATTGCCTTTTTCGTTTTAAATTCTATACCTCGTTCTAGAACTAAAAAAAACGAACAATAAAAAAATTAAAAATTGAAGTCATCTTAAAGAATTTAATATCACTAAAATAATAAAATTTGTAAATTAAAATAATTCATAAATTTAATTTTCTATAAATTAAGGGTAAATATATCCTTTTTTCTGAATTATATATATAATCCCATTTTAAATCATGATAAGGATTAATTAAATTTTTAGACTCTAAACTTTAACTTAATATATTTAAATATCAATAAATTGATATTTGATTATGGAAATAAGTAACTTGACTGCCGTATTTTATTGTTGAAAATTGAAAGTAAATAACTGAATAATGTTAGTAAACGGTAATAAATAAATTTATGGACATCTTAGACTCTTAGTATACTTCTCACTGATTCTAAAATTAGCGACAGTTAGAATAAATTTATCATAAAAATTTAGTCTAAAATTCTTAGTTTGAAGTGGTGGGTACCATGGGAGTTGGTGGCGTGAAAAAGGAGAAAAGAAGAAGGGGGGTGGAGGGGCTGTGGGACTCAAGATGTAAGAGAAGGGGTTGAGGATTTCGGTAGAAACTAGAAAGGGTTGTCTTTTTTATCTTTACTATTGACAGACTCCCTTTTATTACTCACACCTCTACTTCTCCAGTTGTGTTTGAGTGGTAAAATTGAAATTGAATAATTGTTTAATCTATTTTTTTTATCTATCTAATGAATTTAATTCAAAAAATTTATATCTCCAACCATGTTTATTTTATAATAAAGAATTTTTCACTTACATCTTTTTTTTCATCTTTTACACTTTGATTCATTTTCATTCATCTCCGTCAAACAAACTCTAAATACTAGTGTCCTAGCAGCCTCTAGATCAACATCAACATCAACAACACCTTTAACTCAGGTTAATTGAGGTCGGTGGTAGATGAACACAATGATAAATCGAAAATAAGACAAACGAGAAAAAAAACCTAAATAAACGAAGGGTGAAAGGAAGAAGGGAGAAAAGAGGAGGAAAATGACTAAAACAAGGGAACGACTGGAACATAGAACTACTAATGAGTTTAACTCTCTACCAAGCTTATATTTTTTCTCCACTCCGTCCTAAGACATACTGTCCGTCAATCTATATCTCACTCCATTAGGTCTTGTTTTACAACCTTTCCCCTGGTAAGTTTCGGTCTATCTCTACCTCTCTTTGTGTTGAGCTCTTGGTAACAAACTCTTATTCTTACGGGAGCATCCAGTGGTCATCTCATAACATGTCAAAACCATCTCAATTTATGCTCCTTCATCTTTTCACATACTGGTACCACTATAATGTCCGACCACTTGCAGGATCAAATGACTGTCCCTACATACCAACACAAGACTTTTCAACATGTTTTGTTCTCACTCACACACTTCCTGAGAAACTTCCCAGGAGGTCACCCATCCCAGAATTGCTCCAAGTCAAGCACGCTTAACTGTGGAGTTCTTAAGTTATGGGCTACCGAAAAGTAGATGCACATTGTTGGTATAGGTAGTACCTATTATTTCCTTTAAGTTATCCTCAACTATACAGTCTCATACCTGCACAGCCTCTGGATCCCTCTCGTTTGGGTGTGTATTCGATTCATTCATGTACCCCTCCCGCTGGAAGCCTGCCAGGAGCCGCTCCTTGTCCGTGCCTCATTGCACCGACGATCACTCTCGGCCCTCGTCAGCGCCCGAGATGTTACAACTACTGATACCTTTCGTCGAATATCCTCATTTCTTATCTTATCCAATTTCATATATCCACACATCCACTTTAACATCCTCATTTCTACTACCCCTATTTTATGCTCATGTTGTCTCTGTGTTGGCCAGCATTTTTCTCCATGTAGCATTGTCGGTCTTACAGCTGTTCTATAGAATTTTCCTTTTAGCTTAAGGGGAATTTTGCGGTCACACAAAAATCCCAATGCACTACGCCATTTCATCCACCCTGCTCTAATTCTAATTCTATGATTTACATCCTCATCCATCTCACCACCTTTTTGCAACATTGATCCCAAGTATCTAAAAACATATTTCTTGGGTACCTCTTGACCAAGTAGATGCACTATGTCTTTATCATCATCTCTTACCCGCGAAAACTCACATTTCATATACTCCGTCTTGCTCTTGCTTATCGTGAATCCTTTAGACTCCAAAGTGTTTCTCCACAATTCCAATTTCCTATTAACACCATCTTTGGTCTCATCAATAAGCACGATATCATTTGCAAAAAGCATACACCATGGCACTTCCTCTTAAATATCTTTTGTTAGTTCATCCATCACCAAGGCAAAGAGATAAGGACTAAGAGCTGAACATTGGTGAACACCTACCATAATAGGGAAATACCTTGATGTTCCATTATAGGCTTTTACACATGTGGTAGCCCCATCATACATATTCTTGATAGCATTAACATACTTTAATGCTACCTTTTTCTTCTCAAGAGTCCATCATAAGACTTCTCTTGGAACTCTATCATATGCTTTCTCAAGATTTATGAACGTCATATGTAAGTCTTTCTTCTTTTCCCTATATCTTTCCATTAATTGTCTCATCAAGAAAATAGCTTCCATGGTACATTTTCCTGCATAAATCCAAATTGATTTACAGACACCTTGGTCTCCCTCATTAGGCGATGCTCGATAACTCTCTCCCACAACTTCATAGTATGGCTCATAAGCTTGATGCCTCTATAGTTTGAGCAATTCTGGATATCTCCATTGTTTTTGTAAATAGTCATAATCATATTTTTCCTCCAAGCACCAGGCATCTTATTTGTTTGAAGAATTCTATTAAAAAGATTGGTCAACCATTTTATTGTCACATCTCCCAAGCTCCTCCACACTTCAATAGGGACGTCATCAGGTCCCAAAACTTTATTATTCTTCATCTTCTTTAGAGTTTCCTTAACTTCATGTGTATTAATTCCGCGTACAAATATTTTATTCAGATCATAAAAAATTCCTCCAAATCCACTCACTCTTGTTGTCATTCCCATTAAAAAGTTTGTTAAAGTAGTTTAGCCATCTTTCACTTATATCTTCATCCCTTACCAAAAGTTTTTGATTTTCATCTTTGATACATCTAACTTGAGTGAGGTATTTACTCTTCTTATCCCTCATTTTTACAAGTTTGTAAATATCTTTCTCCTCATCCTTCCTCCCAAGATTTTTATACAAATCGTCAAAAACTTTGCCTCTAGCTTCCTGCACTACTTTCTTTGCATCTTTTATCGCTACTCTAAACTTTTGCAAATTCTCATCATTGGAACATTTATGCAAAGATCTAACCTTCTTCTATTTAATAGCCTCTTGCACCTCTCCATTACACCACCATGTTTCCTTTGTAAGAATTTTGTTTCCTTTACTTTCACCTAGCACCCTCATTCTCACATTTTGAACACACATAGTCATTTTATTCCATATTTCATTAGCTTCTCCAGTAAACTCTCACGGTCATTAACGTAACATGTTTTCCTTAAACTCTATTTGTTTCTCCTCCTTTAGCTTCTACCATCTTATCCTTGGGTTTTTAACCTTCTTCCTCAAATTAAGAACTTTGTTGAACCTAACCTCTAGAGCTACCAACTTATGTTGTGTCGCCACACATTCTCCAAGGTTGACTCTGCAGTCAATACACGAATTTCTATCTTCCCGTCTAGCCATAAAGAAATCAATTTAACTACGATTTTGGCCACTATGATACGTGATAAGATGAGACTCCTTTTTTTGGAAAAAAGTGTTCGCTAGCATCAAATCATAGGCTAGTGCAATGTTTAAGACATATTTTTCAGTCTCATTTCTTGTCCCATAACTAAAACCACCATGAATTCTATCAAAACCTTTGTTGTTTTTACCAATATGCCCATTTAAATCTCCTCCTAGGAAAATCTTCTCCTCTAGTGGGATCCTTCTCAGGACCTCCTCCAAATCTTCTCAAAATTGGTTCTTTTCTTCTGATAATAATCCAACTTTAGGTGCATACACACTAAGAATATTTAAAATAAGATCCTCTATTATAAACTTAATCATTATAATCCTGTCGCCTTTCCTTTTGACATCAACGACTTTATCTCTAAAACTTTTATCGATCATAATTTCAACCTCATTGCGACTCTTGGTTGTACCTGTATACCACAACTTCAACTTGAAACCAGTGACCTCCACTTCCTTGGCCTTTTCTCCAACCCACTTAGTTTTCTTACAAGCAAACAATATTCATTTTTCTTCTGGCAAAAAACATATGCTAATTTCCTCATTTTACCCGTTAATGTTCCTATGTTCCAACTTCCCAATTTCATCCTAAACCTCTGGCGGTGTTTTCCCGCCACGCTCACTCATCTGCGTGTTGGGACCCTTGCCCTTTTGTCACCAAATCCGGGTGAAGACTTGGCGCCTTACCTTTCAGCATGGACCCTAGCTTATTTATCACTACATCCCGGGATTGATGTAGTGTATTGCCTTTTGGCAATGACCCTAGTTCATTTTTTGATACACCCGGGGTCCGATGTAAAGCGTCGCTATGAAGGATATGCCCCAATGAAATATCACATAAGTTTATCACATAAAAATAGTTGATTTTTTATGGTCTGTTCACAACACCTGACGTCAATCTTCCTCCTTTATCCTAACTTGGGGATAAGTCATGTATGTAAACACACGTATAGGCGGAGTTTCCAGCAGCCTCCAAATATCTAGATTTTTTTTTCTTAAGGTTTTTCTTTTCTTTTATGTGTGATTGTGTCTACTTGAATAATTTATCAATTAGGTTTGGAAGATAGAGTCGAGTCCACTACGGTGATAGATAATAATATATGCTTTATTGTTTGTACCATTCAGGGCCGCAATACACATCACGATGAGTTTGCTATATATCTTATTTCTAGAAGGATAGGAGGACAACGACAAAATTAATTAATTTTCAAAGCTGCTGAAAAGTCACCTCCACGAGGAGGAAAATAATGCCATTTTCAATTTTTCATTCGTTTCATAGCCTGTGATTCGTTTTTATAATTTTATGTATTTATTTTTTAAAACGTATTTTCTCTAAAATGTAGAATGGTATGAAGTTAGCAATGTGAAAATTTTGTTATCACGCTAAAATTAAATAACATCTTATATCACAATAAAATAAATTAATTGTTAAGTATTCACCAAAGGGGCACTTTATTATTAATCACGTTTTCTGTCCCATTTACACAATTATTTTCTCTTTCAGTTCAAGAGAATTATAGTCAAAACCTCTGATTGAATGAATATTTTTTCCTTTTCCTTTTCTTTTTCTTTTTCTTTTTCTTTTTTGTATGCGGAGATTATGTTCTCACTTCTTAGGTACCCAAAAAAAGAAAGCTTGTTTACTTGTTTGGTTATCCGTGAAATATTGTCTTGGTGGTCCATGCCTAGTGACACTGCAACAACGTCTAAGATTTCAAATTTCATGTATATATTAATCATTTATCTACTTTGTTAAGATTAAAATAAATATACACAGTCAATATGAATGTTTTAGTTCTATTAACTAATTAAAGGTTTGTTATCCATTTTATGTGATAGAGATAAGTAGTTTTCTATTGGTGGGGAGTTGCTGTTCGCGGCGGGTGGGGGGTGGGTTTAAATGTTTAAGAAAATGTGTACTATATTTTATAATAATTATTTTATTCTCCTATAACGATTAAAAAATTCCAATATAATATTTCTAAAAATAAATAAATATTTCATGAAAGAAACACCTCGAATATAACTTTGAAACAATATTGAACAGTAAACAAATTTTCGTTTACCGGCTAACTGTTCGCAATTTCAATCGGAACACGCACCACTTTTCTAGGGTTGTCCCTCTCATGTGCGTCGCAAGTTGGAACTTGGATCATTCAAAAAGGGAAAATGAAAAAGTAGATTCGCATCAATTAAAAATCAACGATTAATTAATCAACCGAGAGTAGAATGGCACGGTGCCCCATCTTCTAGAAACCTTGAGCTTCTAGCATTTTTTCGTTATGGTGAACGACTCATGAACACGCATGTGGAGTTGACTTTGGGTTCTTTAATAATCGAACAAAAAATTCCAAATTTCTAGGGTGCATTACCCAAAGCAAAATTGATTTAGAAAAAAGCAAATTAACTTTGTTTGTGCTTTACGTTATCTCGCCCCTAACCCTATCAACATCACAGATCTCAATCACCGCAAATAGAACTTTGTTTCTCAGTTCAATCATGTTCCTGCTTTTTCTTAATTTCTTGAACTGATCGATAATTAATCACCACTAATAAACCTTAAGATGTTTTCTTAATTAATCGAGAAAAGCAATACAAGAAGCAAAAGTACATATTGGACAATCTCATATACCAAAGTCAATTTTCTTTTCCTTGTTCATCCATAAAATTTTGATGAAAAGTTTGTATTACAAGAGTAGGGGAGAGTAAGTACAAGTGGCAGTCTATTCTACTCTACGCGTATATATATGTATGTAGCTATACATATACGTAGTATAATACAAACTCTAACGACTAATTAATTAGTGATTAATTTTACTATATGCAAGGAAAGGGGCTTCAACAACCGCGTCTTCTCTCATTAACTCGAGCGAGTCGACTCAGTGACTCACTACCAACACTGATCCGTTTCCCAGTTCCGACGCGTATAACCGGAGAACAACGCCGCCTTCGACAACGGCCGTTGTCGCCGGAAAAGCCTCTGATCGTAGTTGGCGCGCTTGTCGGGATCCGAGAGAGTAGAGTACGCGGCGTGGATCTTCATGAACTCATCGGCGGACGAGTTTTTCCGGTCAATCGCCGCCACGTCGGGATGGCAGACTCTGGCTAGTCGCCGGTACGCAGCCTTGATTTCTTGGTTAGAGGCGCCAGCAGGGATGCCGAGAACCTCATAGAGCGAAGAGCAAGAGGAGTTCAGATACGAAGGTCTCGGTTGCTCCGTCCAGGAAGAGCGAGCTTCCGCGGTGGCGGTGGCGGTGGCGAAGGCGACTATTGGCCGGGATTTGACGCGGCACGACGGAGAAGACACGGCGTTGCTGGAGAAGTTAACGGCGGGAAGAGACGCTGGAAAGGACACGGAAGAAATCATGTTTTGTTACTTGCTATATTGCGATACGTTGTCGTTGAGATATGGAAATTGGGAATGGAATGTTAGTAACGAAATTGGGGATTAGGGTTGTTATATAAAAGTGAGGAGAGAGAAAGAAGGGAATGTGGAGCCCACAGTGAATATAAGTTTTGGTGTGTTTGGATTTTAGGACACGGAAATAGAACTTATCCAATGGGCGTTTGCTGGACGATTGCTGACTCAGGACGTATCTGGCCTGGCTTTCGGCTTTAGCTTATCTTAGTCTCTGCTTCGAGATCCACCACTGGTGTTCTCCGTTAAACATCGTTGTCATATTTATGCACTTGCATAGTTTTCCAACCGTATTTTCCCTGCCACATTTTGATTCGTGTATGTGATTCATTAGTTTTGTCTTCTTTTTTTTTTTTCCTACAAATTTTGCTTTTGCTCTGGTAATAATATTAAAGGTATGTATTAATTAAATTTTTGGTTGTTTTTCTGCACTTTCTATTAATGGATTTAGTAGGTAAATCAGTTATCAAATAAATATAAAAAAGGGAAAATGCTAACTAGTTAATTATCTTAAGAGTTAAGACACTGCTTAAGCTGTCAAGGAATTTAAAATAATAAATTGTTAAAAAAATAGCATTAATACATTTTTAGTGTGATTTCAAATGTATTCTTAAAGTGAATTCTATTAAAAAAAACTTTATTTTGAATTCTTTTACTAGAATAGCATGTCCCAAAAGAAAATCCTACGGGTATTTTTGAAACTAAAAGAAGATTTTTGTTAATTTATTATGAATTATAGAAAATCCATCACTAATTAATATTCAATACTATTTGTTGGGTGGAGGAATATTTTTAAATTATCTTATATTAGTAAATCAATGATTCAAAATAGTATTGAATGTTAAATTGTTAAATAGGGATTGATCCTTTCACCGTGGCCTTTATGTTATTGAAGTATCCATCTTTTTTCAAATGTATATACATAAAAATTGGGATATTTTGAATTCAATATTATTATTTTTTTCAAATAGTATTGAAACACCAACATACGGTAAGGAAAAAGAATCGGCGTGTCATGTGCTCCATGATGTCGTATTATCAGTGGATTCAGCAAACATAATTAATTAAACACCGTAACTTTTGTTTATATTTTCTTGGATCAAAAGCTCCAAGGTTCCCTCCCCATCTCAAAAAATAAAATAAAATTAGGGCAATTAATTAAGTTGGAATACTCTCAAATCAAATCGTATGCGGCCTTGGAGCTAAAGGCAAATTAAAAAAACTGATATAATAATAATTGAACAGCTATGGCCCGCCAGCTACCTTTGTTGCACATTTGGAAGATGAACATCATCATGATATTCCCCTATACGTCTACTTCCTTCTAGAGACGAAGACCAAAGATATCTTATGTACCACCAATTAATGCTACAAATGGGATGCTAGTTACAACTTACAAGTTGTGCCAAATGCATGACCCCAGTGCTTTGCTCAGATGTTCAAATTCACATGGAAGCAATGTATACTATTTGATTCTAATCTATAGAAACAATTAAACGTATCTCATATTCTCATTCCATTAATTAGTACTAGTATTTGATACGATCGGCTTAGTTTGAATTATCTTTTAATTTACGAGTCTTTTAATTAAAATAAGTATGAGCGCGAGGCAGCTTAATTATAAATTTAAATTTGGTATTTATAGAAAAGTTATTTGATCGATAAAACATATAAAAAAAGTTAAAAGGAGAAATTTTTTGAAATTATTTATATATAAAGAATAATTTTAATTTATGTCAAAAAAAATTTTATTTGTCTTTTTTATAAATACTTGTTGATAAGTTTATTTAAATTGTCTCACTGCACATTAACTTTACTTATAATTTAAAGAATGACTACTATGAAGTGTGAACTGCGAGGGTGCTGCTTGAGTTTTCAATTAATGATTTAATAAGAAAGATACATTTGGAGAAAGGAGGGTGTCTGACCAAAAGTCATTTGGCTTTTTAATTTGCCGGAAAATGATGATATCGAGTTTAACTTCAATGCCAAATTTACCAAAATTTTTAATCTATATATGAAGTGATTAATTTTGGGAGTGTGATAGAAAAAAATACGAATTGAATTTATATATTTTGTAAGTGTAAAAAATTTTCACATATTAATAGGATTTGTTTATTTTATTTACCGGCGACATCATTTTATTCATTATTTTGATGTAGTGATAGTGTGAATTTATACTGAAAGCCTGAGTATGTAAAAATATTTTACACTCATATTATATGACTTAAATTATAAAAAAAGAATATTATTCTATAATTCAAATTATTAATATAGTAATTTTAAATCTTCCTACAACAATATTTCGTAAATCGTCCTACTTACTATCGATGAAAACATTATTAGATTTTTTTTATGTTTTTTGTATATTTAAGTTTTCTTCAACTTTCTTCTTTACTTAGAAATTACTTTAAAGTTAAAATTCAAAATTTTTAAAATTCATTGATAGTTTTCATTTTTTTATTTTATAAAAACTTCTGTGCATATATATATATATATAATCCTGTAAGGTTAGAGGTTTGGTATCACGATAATCATAACTGCACTATATATTAAGCATAATGCTTCTTCATTCATCACGTACCAAATATAACACGAAACAAAAAAAAAATCTTTCTAATTTTTAATTATTTCTATCTTGCCTGATAGCAACAAAGTACAAGAGCATATTTCTCAAAACACTAAAAAAAATATAAGTTTCTTTAATTAGTTTTTAAGCTAATTTAACCAAACATTTTTCAAAACACTCAAAAATTTATAAATGTCTTTAACTAGTTTATAGGCTAATTTAACCAAACAAAGGCAAGCTAGCAATCAGTGCCAATATTTTCCTTCGTCGCCCTTATCCCATGGAATGCATGTCATCCACATTCGACAAAACAATATGGTAAAGGATTCATCATACCACGTCTAAGTGCAGTATATTTGAGTGATCAGTGATGCAACTTGATAGATAAATCACATACCTCCATGGACAACCATACAACCCTCACAAGTCACAAGAGCCACCTTACATACACAATTAAGAAATATTATTAATTTATATAATTTTTTTAGGCTTAAATATATTGGGGATCTTTGAAATATACTTGAATTTTATAACTGATTTAATTTCTTGAAACTTCAAAAGTTTTGTTAAAGATCTTTGTTATTAGTCTCCATCTAAAATGTGATAACGTGTATGTTAGTTGGACACGTCAGTTATACATCAAACATCCAAACGCGTGAACTACACCATCAATGTCCAAATGAGTGAACTACATCATCCTTGACAACAACGACAACTCCTCCTATTTCACCACCCTCCTCGCCACCATTACTGGCTTCCTCACCTCCCCCTCCTTCCACTACTCCGCCAGTACCATCCTCCCCTCTTCCCTCCCCACCTACAAGTCTCTCTCTACAAGTTTGTGTCAAACGTTATTTTCAAAATTCCATTACTTGATGAATGGTTCTTATCTTCTAGATGTGTTTTTTTAGGTCCCTAGATGTGGTTATTAGCAATAGCATCAGAGCGTTGAGTGGTAGAACATCTATTTTCGTATTTGAACTTCTTATGGTCAATTTACGCAAAAGCATATGGATTTGCCAACCGTCGCTCCATCCACCAATGAAATATTGGAAAAAATATACACTTCTGTGTCTGTATCAATATTTTCAAAGTAAGGATGCATAAAAGAAGAGAAAAATCGCACCTATATAAGACATATATTAAGTAAAAATGCGAGAAGATTCTATCCAGAATAATTAAAATTATTTTTTTATTAAAAACTATTTTTGATTATTCATGATATGAACCAATACGGGGTTCATTGTTTTTACGAATCGTCCTTGAAAGGACTTCTTGTTATAATAAAAGAAAAATATGCACGCCAAGTGTTTGACGAAGAGAAATAAAGATAATGACAATATGAAAAAAAGTGCAGAAGACGCCACACCTTATGAAAAGTGATAAGGCCCGTGGGGATTCGCCACAAAAATTATAGAAACCTTTGATAAGAACCAATGTTTGGTCCAATTAAGAATCCAAGAGGAACTTTCTCTCACACACTTTTAAAAGTGCAAAGTTATTATTCAATTCAAAAGTGAATACATAAGACAAATGAGTGGTTATTTTATAACTAACAAGTGGTGTCTCACTCCTACTTTTCTCCAATGTGGGACTTGAGTAACATATTCCTTATTAAAAATTATACTAAAAAAAAGTCTAATTTGTGCTGAACTTCATGTCCAATTTTCATCATCATAGGTGCAAAATTAGGACTTGAGACTAAAAATCCAACTTGTAGGAAATCTTTAGAGCTTTCAAACGCATCAAAAAACTCCTAAAATAGACATCTAGAACTCAAGTTATGTTCAAATATTGGAGCAATCTCGACTCTTCACTAATTGGTCTTTGGACTATTCACTAATTGGTCAACAACATTAAATGTGGTGCTTACCTCATACTCACCTTGGAGGGCAACTTTGTATGCCTTGTCATGAATGTTCTCCAAGATTTGGACGGATTTATCTCCTCTAGGCAAAAGTTTTGATTTCCTTGGGGTAGGAAACCTTTCTTTTCTCACATGGAGCCAAATCCAATTTCTAGGTTCATAGACAACTCTTTTTCTCTCTTTGTTTGCTTGTTTAGCATATTTTTCCATTTTTTCTCATTTTGTGCTTTCACTTTTTCATGGAGCTTACTTATAGATTGTGGAGGTAAATTGAGTGAGACATTCTTTGGAAACACATATCCAAATTTTTGCAAGAGAGAATCAACAACACTAGAAAGAAGGTTAAAGTTAGAATTCAAATACAAGTCCTTATACATGCAAATGTACATTTCTTGTTTTACCAAACATGCCCTCTTGATATAACTCTCCCTAGCAAATAAGTTTGTTATCCTTCTTTCAAGCACAAAAGTTTGGTTTTTATCATGTTCTTCATGTTTATCTTTAGAAATCTCTTTTTCTTGTTCTTTTTTTATTTTTAAAGCAACTTGATCTTGACACACCTCTTTAATAGAAAGTGGTACAAGTGTTATTTTTCGAGATTCATGAGAAAAAGAAAACTTATTAGTAAAATCATCATGAATAACATATTTATCAAATTGCCAAGACCTTCCAAGTAAAATATGAGCAGTCTCCATAGGCACAATATCACACAAAATATCATCCTTATACTTACCAATGCACAAACTGTAACAAGGCACAATTTCATCATTCAAAGGGAGGAGGTGTGGCTTTTTTTAATATAAAAAATTGCCAATAAAGTCTGATACATTTGATACATAATCGGTAGGTCTCTTACGCATGTTAATCAATATTTGACTTATGATTATATAAGAAAATATTTCATTAAAAGAGGAAAACTCCACCGGTATATTATGTATATTTTGAGAAACGACGGCGTAATTCACCTTTTTTTAGAAATTTGTCTTGGGATGCTAGAGATCAAATGGAAGAGAAAATTAAATATGTATCCGGGTATGTAACGGAAACATAATATTTATTACTTTTTTAATTTTATTATAATTATTGTATAAGATAAAAAATTTAAAATAATTATTATTTAAAATTTTAATATAACATTAATTATATTTTTTAAATAATATCCCATATGATATTAATGATAAATAACAAAAATTATAACTAAATTAGTAATAATATAAGATTAATTTTGTAAAATTAAAACTCTTTTTCATCTAATTATTATTTAGATTTTCTTGATATATATAAAATAGTCTAAAATGATTATTATTTTACAATGAAAAAAGTAATATTTTTTTCACTTTATTTCTCTTTTACTAGGTGTTAATTGAGTGTTCATGTATTTTTATTTTATTTAAATGACTATGCAATTCACCTCTTTCTAAGAACTTTGTCTTGGGATGCAGAGATCAAATGGAAGAGATAGTTATATACGTCTCTCGACCTGCATATAACGGGATATATTTACATTATTATTATTTTTAAATTTATACAAGTAAAAAAGTAAAATTATATATGGGACTTAAATAGAATTAAGTTTAATTAATTTTATATTTTTATATTATAATTTTTAAAATATTTTTTATTTACTTTTAATTTTATTTTCAATAATTCTTTTTTATACATGATAAGAAGTTTCAATTAAAAATATTTTAAAAATATATTCTTTAGTTGAAATTAGTAAAATTAAATTACGTCAACTAAATTTATTAATTAATAAATTAGTTATTTTTCAAATCATTTTAGTTTCCTAGCTCAATTTTGGGTGAGTAATTTTTTTTTTTCCCATTATGGTTGGACTATCCTAGTCTACTCACACCTTGTGTCATAATCAAGTGAGACCATTTTGGAAAACATGCTACGTTGTGCTAACCATTTTACGGAACAGACCACTTAAATTGTGAATTTCCATATCTTAATTAACAGCACGTGAACTTCAACTGTTCCTCCGATACGTCCTTATTCTATATTATCAGCAGAGAATCTCAAAAGCGATTCTAACTTAATTACATGCAAACAGGCCATTGATCTAATATCAATGAACCGCAATTTTAAACTAGATTTTAGTACATATTTTATTTGGATCTTAGCTAAAGAACGATATAGGAAGCAGTATTGCATTGAATTCAAACATGGAGGTTTATGATTTTAAATTCAAAATGAAAATTATAATTAAGGTAAAGAACCAGAGAGGAAGTAGTATTGCAATTTTCTTCCGTAATAGGAATCAGGCATATATAGTCACTGCATTCTGATTCACATACAGTTACAGTTAATTAATCGAACATATTCAGTTGACATCTTCTTATTATAATGCCGGTATTCGGTATATTATGTTTTCACACAAACAAGACAATCTGCATCATCATAAATATAAGTTCTAGAAATAGGATAAGAATCTCTTCTTCCACACTTTAAACTTCAATTTAAAATTTGAAAGATTATGAATTTGAAAACATGACAATAGCTGGTAGCTAGCAAGGACGGATCCAAGAAAGGGGCTGATATTTTTTTAAACTTTAATTATTTATATATTAACAAATAAATATTTAATAAATAATAATTTTTATAAAATTATTTATTAGTTTAACATGTAAGACTAAAAATTAATTTTGATTTCAAATGATACAATCAAGAAATACTCATATTTATAATTTGTACTAATTTTTTGTTTCAAAGCTGTGAAATTTTTTTTAGTCTTACAAATATAATAACAATCAAATAGACAATAATCTCACAATAAATAAAAAAGAGAACCAAACTCATTAGATATAATAATAACAACTAAAATTTATCAAATTTTATAACAATTATATATAATATAAAAAATATGTTTATAATATAATGTAAATAATTAAATATATAGATAAATGAGATTTATAATAATACATAAAACATAATTAACCTAGATAATAACAATTGATAAAAAGTTATAAAGATATTATTCTTAATTATCATATCTATTAATTAGTATATATATATTGGACTATATTACAAATATTATTAAAAAAATAGTATATAACTAATGTAACATATATTATTAGATTTATTAATTAGTATTTTTTATTAGGAATAGTGTATATATATATATATATATATATATATATATATATATATTAAAAGAAAAAATTGAATAAAATGTCTAGATGAAGCACCAGGAGTGCCCAATCAAAACACGAATTAGAATATAAAAACCACGAACTACCCAAAGTCCCCTCAATGAAACAAAACAACCTCCCTATTACAATGACAGTACCGTAACCAATAAAATGACTAAAACCAAAATGGTACCCAAAAAAAACATTATCCCATCACAATATGTTACATTGGTATTAAAAGTTTGAGGGAGGGTCCCCGTGCATCCGTCGCTGGCTAATAGTGCTCGCTGGTATTGTGTGATTTTATTCACTAATTAGTTTACGATAATATTATGACATGATCTGGTATTGTCTGATTTTATTTCACTAATTAAATTATGGTTAGACAGACAAAATTGAGCAAAACTGTCCGCCATGATACTTTTTTGATATACAAAAAAAACAAAAGGTAAATTATTATTTTTTAATCAATTAATTAACTAGCTAGTGCGTACGCATTTCTTGTGTCAAGAAATTATTAATTTTCCTATTGACTTTGATACAAACAATAAACTTTAACGAAGAATACGCAACTTGTCAGTAAGAACTAAGAACAAAACATTTGCTTGAAAATAGTAAGGTGCCCTTTGGATTGCAGAAAAGTCTAAAAGGGCAACACATACAAATGGAAGAGGAAATTATGTAAAGATATTATTCATGAAATAATTTATATAACAACATTTTCTGCCTATAATTTTCTCCATTACATCGTTTTTATACAATTTTTTATAAATAGGTTGGAGATCCTTAAAATATATTCAAATTTTGTAACTAATATTTGAAAATAATTTGTTTCTCTTGTTGGATTCTTGAAATTTAAAAAAATTTGTAAGAGATCTCTATAGTTAATCTCCATCAAAGACGTGATAACGTATACATTAGTTACGGTTGGCTTCTTGTTTAATTGCAGTAGCACTGTTTTAGCCATGAAAACAACACACTGACGTGGCAGTATGTTATATGGAATCATTATAGGGAGTCTTACAATACCCAATTTTAACCAAGATGAGATGGCAAAGTGGGTCATCATACACTTGATATCCTGCTAAAAAGATTTGGATTCACTTTACCATATTTTTAAAACGTGTTTAAATTATAAAACATTAATCCAACCTGTTTTAAGTTACTTTGATAGGTTCACTTGAGAAAGAATTAAGAAAAATGAAACCTTACATAAACAAAAAACATAGTAAAATATTGATATTAAAACTTAAATTTTGTTAATTAAATTTGTGCATGTAAGGATTAAGAGATAAAGAAAGAAAATCTTGACAACTTTTTAAATTTTTATTTATTATATTTTAAAATCCAATCGGATCAATAGGTTCCATATAAAAATGATGAATAATTAGGATTTGAATGAAGTGTAAAAATGAACATGGGATAATATTTATCCATTAATTATGTGGGCGTGAATGCTGTCTAAAAAAAGTTTTGAAAAGATATAAACTAAAGTAATTTGGTGGGAATAATGGATATACATTCCTCTATAAGAATGTTTTCACGAAAAGAAAGAAAAATGACATCCCCCCTCCCCATCTTTTTTGTTGAAAAGTTATTTAAAATCTGAATACCAGCTACGAGACCTCGACCATAGCCAGTGAAATTGAAATCGTATCTATTCTTGGAACTCTAGACATGTTTTTTCTTATACCAAGCATAAATTGTGTTCCCAGGAAACTTACCTGATTTGGCGAAGAAAATAGCTTGGCAAATTAAATATATACCAGCCATAATATGCACTGCGGCATATTCTTGGATTTTTCATGTTGTAACTCGTGACATTGCCGAAAGTCTTCTATAATTTCCCACTGCTCACGCAATCTGGACTGACCTTCGAGATCGTTTTGAACAAAGCAATGCTCCTCGCATCTTCCAATTGAAGTCTCAACTTGCTTCCCTTCAACAGGGTTCTCTGGATATCAGTGCTTATTTTACACGACTGAAGACCTTATGGGATGGCCTCCGTGAATTTCAATCGGTTTCGATTTGTCATTGCGTTGGCCTCCGTACCTGGACACAATATCAAGAACAAGATACTTCTATTCAATTTCTCATGGGGCTCAATGAATCTTTCTCTGCAACTCGAGCTCAGATTCTTCTAATGGAACCCTTACCTCCTCTGAGTCGCATTTTTTCTTTGGTTATTCAAGAGAAACGTCAACGATCCATCATGCCTGGTGCGACCCCTGTTCCTGATCTCCAGTTATTTCCCGCTGTGAATGCTGCCATTGGACCGTCCAGGCCTCGTCGTAATCGTCCCTTCTGCACCCATTGTTCACAGTCGGGTCACATAATGGAAAAGTGTTGCAAATTGCATGGTTATCTTCCCGGGTATAGGATCCGGGTCATATCCAATGCAACCAAGGCCCATTTGTCTGCTGCTACTGTTCTTCCTCCTAGCCCATTTTCACCACAGACCACTCCCACTAATCCAATCACCCTTACTCATGATCAACTCACCCAAATTTGTGCCCTGATTTCCACCTAACTTTCACCCACGACGACATCCCTACCTTCTACTACTGAACAGGATCTTCCATCCCCATCGATTGCTATCGTTTCTGGTACATCTGCTTCTCTTTCTCATTTTTCTTGGATTTTAGATACGGGGGCTACCCATCATCTTTGTTGTTCTCTTGATTTTTTTGTTTCCACCACAATGGTTTCTGATCTTTTTGTCTATCTTCCAAATGGTACAAAATTAACTGTCTTTCCGGTTGGCACTGTTTCTTTTCAAGGATTTACTCTTTTCCCATTTCGTTTGTTCCACAATTTCATTATAATCTTTTATCTGTCAGTTCTCTAGCTTCTGCTCTTATTTTTTCGTCTTCCTTATGTGTTTTGCAGGATCCATCTACCTCCCACATGATTGGGACAGCTGATCGTATTGGAAACCTTTATGTCCGTCGTGAATCTCCCAAAGTGTTTGCTTCTGCTTGTACTGCTGATGCTGCTTCTTCTCTGTGGCATACTCGTCTTGGTCACCCCTCTTCCGCTCGTCTATACCTTTTAAAGTCTATCTTAAATTTAAAAGAAGTTCCTGATCATTGTAATTACCCATGTACTGTTTGTCCTCTTTCTAAACAGAGGCACTTACCTTTTATTTCTCAGAACAATTTGTCATCGTCCACCTTTGATTTAATACATCTGGATGTTTGGGGCCCTTTTTCAACTTTGTCAATTGATGGTTTTCGCTATTTTCTGACTATTGTTGATGATTGTAATCGATACACATGGGTTTATTTTTTGCATTCTAAATCTAATGTCTTAACCGTCTTTCCTGAGTTTTATACTCTAATTCTCACACAATTTAACAAGAAAATAAAATTTGTACGTTCTAATAATGCACTTGAATTTAATTTTGATTCCTCTTTTTGTTCACATGGTATTGTTTCTTTTCATTCCTGTGTTGATCGTCCACAACAGAATTCTGTTGTTGAAAGGAAGCATCAACATATTTTGAATGTAGCCAGGTCTTTACTTTTTCAGTCTAATGTTCCTTTGTCTCATTGGCCTGACTGCATTAGGACTTCTGTTTATCTTATTAATCGACTTCCATGTCCTATTCTTAATAATGTGTCTCCTTTTCAAGTCCTATTTGATAAGATTCCTTCTTATTCTCATTTAAGGTCCTTTGGTTGTCTCTGTTTTGCTTCCACATTGCCCAAGGATCGTCACAAATTTTTCCCACGGGCTGTTCCTGTGATTTTTCTTGGGTATCCCCCCAGATACAAGGCTTACAAAGTTTTAGATCCTGTTAGCAACCATATCTTCATCACAAGGGATCTTGTTTTCCATGAAAATGTTTTTCCTCTCCTCACCAAGCCCACAAATGACCATTCCAATTTTTTTCCTGATTCTAACCTTCCTAATACCTCTTCTCTTTCCCCACCTCTTTCTTACAGACCTTCTAAAGCAACCAAACCTCCTTATTTGCAGGATTTCATTTGTTCTGCTATATCCACTGTTTCTTACCCATTATCTTCTGTTTTATCTTACACCCGTATATCCCCTGCTTTTCAAACTTTTATTAACTCAGCCTCTCTTCATATTGAACCTTCTTCCTTCCATGAAGCCTCTAAAAATCCTCACTGGCAGAAGGCTATGCATCTTGAATTAGAAGCTTTGGAAACCAATGGTACTTGGTCCTTGGTTCCTTTACCTCCTGGTAAGCATGCCATTGGTTGTAAATGGGTTTACAAATATAAACTTCATGCTGATGGGGCTTTGGAGAGATACAAGGCTTGCTTGGTAGCTGAAGGGGAGCCTTTATCTTCCAAATTGGTTTGTAAGTTACACAAGTCTATTTATGGTCTAAAGCAGGCTTCCAGGCAATGGTGTCTGAAATTTTCTTCTATTTTGATATCAAATGGTTTCAAACAGTCAAGTGCAGATTGTTCTTTATTTGTCAAAATTGAAGGCTCCAATTTTTTGGGTCTT
>CM023941.1:34442662-34484472 GCA_013407115.1 Glycine latifolia
CATTTATTTTTATTTTAAATTTTCTAATTCCTTTCAAATATACTTCTTAATTTTAATTTTAAATCTAATTTAATAATTTTAATGCAAAAGAATTATTTCTCAATCATCTCTTCAAATTACTTTCATTTTTATCTTTATCCAATACTTGACTTATCACTTACCTCTTTCATCTTGATAAGTTGAATGAGATAAATGATAAATTAAGTATATGGTTAAAAAATAAATTGTGAACATGTGAGAGTGAAAATACTACTAACATTAAATGAATTTAAAATTGAAATTTAACTAGAACCAAAAAAAATATTTAGAAATAAAGCTAAATGTTTAAATCATTTAAGAAAATGACAAAATATGGACAAATTAGATTGAAAAAAATATATAACCTCATGCAGGAATAATATGTATAGTAAAGTATAATGTAAAAAGATAATAAATAAGAAATAAATGATAATTTATCCAAAAAATGAAGAAAAATTCAAATGTATATGAAAAAGATAAATATGCAAATATGAATTTAGTTTATTTTTTTCTTATAATTATTTTGAATTAATTTGGTCAAAAAATTCAAATATATTTTGATATAATACATTTTTAAATAAATTAGTTAATGGTGAATAAAATAGATATTTTCTCCATAAGATAATTTGTTAATAATAAATGTAAGAAAATATATATAAAAAAGAGAATAAATTGATACTAAATTTATTACTTTATCCTTTAAATGTTTAGGTTTAATTACTATTTTAATTATCTAATTCATATTTTAGGTTTAATTGATCCTTTAATTTATTTATTAGGTTTAATTTGGTTCCTTTAATTTTTAAAAGGTTCAATTAGATTTTTTTTTTTTAAATTGATTCAGTTTGATCTCAATTCTCTTTTGTTATCTTAGAAATAATGAGACCAAAATTCATGGTAAATAATATCAACTTTAATCAATTTAAAAAATTGAGGACATAATTAGAACATTTAAAAAATTAAGGACATAAATAGAACATTTAAAAATAAAATAACCAACTTGAATCTAATAAATAAAATAAGAAAAATTTATTAGCTAAATTAGAACTTGTTTTGGACTTAAATATTTTTTTTGTCTATGATAAATTAGTAAATTTTGTTTTGAATTCTTGATAAAAATATTTTTTTCGTTGAGTTCCTAATAAAATAAAATATTTTTTTTGTTCTTGTTATTTTTTTTAGCCCTTTTAATATATCTATTTTTTGTTTTTGCCTCTATAATTGGATATAATTCGCTATAAGTCCTTCTCAAATATTTTTCAACGGAACTAAAATAAAATGAAATTTTTTTATAACTAAAAAAAAATATTTGAAGGACTAAAACAAAATAACAATGATTAAAAATATTTTTTTGTTTTTATCATAAATTCAATATAACAAAAGTTTTTATTGGAGACTTAAATTGAGATTCACTAATTTGTCATGGACTAAAAATATATTTAAAGTTTTTAATCAAATTAGAACTATTACTTCTCCTCACTTATAAGAATTTATGCATCACAATAAATGTCTACTTTTATTAAGAATCTTAACACTAAAAAAAAAACATGCTCCTATTAATAAACATGATTGAGCCTAAACTTTTCTACTTTTTTTTTATTCTTTCCTTTATTATTCCTTTCAGATCAACACTTGTCAATAATCAAGTTAATCGGAAACACTCACAATAAAAAAAATCAGTCTTTCTTTTGCTTTCTTCTCCCCCCACTTACCATTTTTCACCCATCTTTTCCATATGAAGAGGAGACAAATTCCTTTATATATCCCTCCCTATTCTTCTATTCCTTACTTGTTACGTCTAAAATCAAACCAAATCGTGCAACATTTTTATTTCCCTTTCTACTAACGTTTGTAATTACCAAATTTATTAAGCAAGACTTCAAAATTAGAGACTGCCCAAAATGATGATCGTTACTCGCTAGAAGGATATAGTATATAGTTAGCAGTTTTTCTTATGCCTAGAAGAAGTTTCAATAATGCATATATACTAACGAAACCTTTCACATCATAGATGGTTTGATTGATGGAGACTCATCAAGCTAGCTAGCACTACCATGTCCAGGTGCTCAGAATCAATAACAATTAAAAAAGCATACACAGTCTTATTGTTTTAGAAAAAACACACTTTTTGTTTTTAAGATATATTTTAATATGTTAATTTTTATAAAATTAAAGAAGCATGGATTAGAAATTTTTTTTTTTTGCTTTTGATATTTAAATTAAAGTGCCTAACATGCTTAGTTCTTTTGGAACAAAAATAAATATACACATTTTTTTATAGTATTTTTGGTATCTTAGCTAGAAAATCTTTTGTCACACCCCATATAATGGATTTTTGTGAGCTAGTACAGGCAATGTGGTATTGTCCAGTGGTGTCAAAAATCAAATTGGATAGTAACAGTTGGATGCTGGATTACCTGGGTCTGGGAGAACAGAGTAAATAGGAAACCCTACAGAGGCCGATCCACTTTTAGGACTGCCCCTTAAATTTTCCAGATAAAATTTTAAGATTGGGGGCACTGAATTGAGAGGTCTCTGGCGCACAATGCGGAGACCAACACCAACTAGCTACGCAGCTTTCCATCTTTTTCATGCATACTTCACGAAAGTGGGTAGCTTCCACAGTTCCACCAATCTCCACCCTTTCATATGTTGACTTAAAAAATTCACTTGCCTAAACCAAAAGCATCAATCTCTTTATATAATTATGTTCTTAAAAATCAGTCCTTCAATCAATGAAAATATCCATTTATTATTTATTAATCTAACCATAATTAAACTATAATCAGTGTCCAACAAAAACTATAATCAAATCAATGATAATTAAATATTTCTTAAATATCATATCAATATAATAAGTAAAAAGTAATATAAAATTATAAAAAATTAAATAAGCTTTTAAATTAATATATATTAAAACTAATGGTTTATAATTGTTTGTTTTTTAAAATTTTCTTTAAAAAAAAATTTTTTTGGGCGTTGTCTCTGAACCCTCGCCACTAAATGTGCGGATGCCACTAGTGCCCACCTTAATTATTTTTTCTAGATCCACCACTTGGCATGGCATAGAGATTGGACACCTACGTGGTTGGAAACAAAGAAGCAAAGCATAGTGATACTCCAAAAGGACCATGTCTAAGACGATATTAAAGACCGACACTTGGCCAAGCCAGAGCACCATTCAATTCAAATGCACGTTTGCACACTCCCACTTTTATCAACCTTTTTCCACGCTAACAATTTATACATGGCAGTGGTGTTGAGGGAAATGGTATCTGGCCTTCCCCCTCCCCCCCCCCCCCCTCTTTCGTTTTGGTTTTTGTTTTTATCTTGTTAATCAATATTTTTTTATTGATTCGGGAGTCTTCCCCTTGATCATGTCCACTATAGTCTGACACTGTTAAACAAGCATTGAATTTGATCGGAATTCATCCCCCTGGTCATGTTGGCTACTCTTTGGCATGCAAGGTGCAGCAGGCTCTTGATCTCCAAGTAGTCCACAGCCCAAAGGAAAATTGTCACATTAGTATGCACTAGTACATATTTAAGCTACTAATAAATTAAGAAAGGAAAAGGGGCCAGCGGGAATATATTTTCTGATGAAATGGAATGTACAATGCCCATGCTTATATACACAAAGGAGAAGCATTCTAGAAGCTAATTTGTTGTAACTACCCCATAAGGAATAAAGGAATAAAATCTATATAAAATCTACAGAGCACTATACTGCTGTAACAAAAAGAAAAAATAATTATTAAAAAAAACCATGCTTAATACTCCCTTTCAAGGTGGGAAGTAAATATTTGAAATTCCCATCTTGGAAAGAAGTGAAGCAAACTGTGCAGAAAACAGAGGCTTTGTCAACATATCTGCTAATTGATTCTGTGATTTAACATGAAGAGTCTTAATTTCACCTTTGAGAACCTTCTCCCTTACTAAGTGGCAATCTATTTCTATGTGTTTTGTTCTCTCATGGAAGACAGAATTTTCTGCTATATGGAGAGCAACCTTATTGTCACAAAACAGCAAATCTGGTCTATCATGCTTCAAATGTAAATCATGTAACAAAGAATGAATCCAAGTTAATTCACAGCAAACATTAGCCATTACTCTATATTCTGCTTCTGCTGAAGACCTTGAAATTGTGGTTTGCTTCTTTGATTTTCATATTACCCAGGATTCACCAATGAACACAGCATAACCAGTGACTGACCTTCTTGTATCAGGACATGATGCCCAATCTGAATCTGCAAATGCCTTCAACTTGATACTGTTTTTAGAACCATAGAATAGCCCCTGCCCAATGGTTCCCTTGATGTACTGCAACAATCTATTCGCAGCTTGCATATGAGGCTTTCTAGGATTTGCTAGGAATTGGCTCAACCTATTTACAGTAAAACAAATGTCTAGCCTAGTAATGGTCAGATACAGTAATCTTCCTATCAATCTCCTATATGGTGCTGGATCATCTAATAATTGTCCTTCTTCTAAAGATAATTTAACATTTGGTTCCATAGGAGTAGACTTAGGTTTGCAACCCAAGAATCCAGAATCTGTCAGAATCTTCAAGGCATAACCTCTTTGATTTAAGGAAATTCCTTTATGATTCCGAGCCACCTCAATCCCAAGAAAAAATTTCAACTCTCCAAGGTTCTTAACTTTAAAATACTGATTTAAGAATATTGTTAGAGCAATAACTTTGGCATGGTCATTACTAGCAATGATAATATCATCTACATGAACTAAAAGACCCAAAAAATTGGAGCCTTCAATTTTGACAAATAAAGAACAATTTGCACTTGACTGTTTGAAACCATTTGATATCAAAATAGAAGAAAATTTCAGACACCATTGCCTGGAAGCCTGCTTTAGACCATAAATAGACTTGTGTAACATACAAACCAATTTGGAAGATAGAGGCTCCCCTTGAGCTACCAAGCGAGCCTTGTATCTCTCCAAAGCCCCATCTGCATGAAGTTTACATTTGTAAACCCATTTACAACCAATGGCATGCTTACCAGGAGGTAAAGGAACCAAGGACCAAGTACCATTGGACCAAGTACCATGCCATGCCCAATAAAATAGAACATAGAGATTTCATTTGAATGATTTGAATTAAAAACTATCAAGGTATGAGGTATCATGCTTTCGAGGCAAAAATATTTGGGAATGAAAACTTATATTATCTCTTGAAAAACAAAACAGATGCAGAATTGAAAACAAAACACCTTTTCCCAATCGGCCAACCCCACTTTCAAATGCATAATGGAAAATGAAGCAGTAATCTCACAAACCTCAGAACAATGCAGATAAAAAAAAGAAAACCCCAAAATGGATAGCCATTGGAGTACCTTGTTCGTTGCGAGCGGTGCCGGTGAAGACGATGGTTCCAGTGTCATCGTCATCTCGCCAATGAGGCACTCGACGATGGATACGGAAGATCGAAGGACAGGGGAACCGAAAGACAAGGCGTTGCGCTGCCGTGGCTATTGAAGACCGAGAGATGAAGTTTCTCTATGTCTCTGAATATGTTCACCAGCACGGCAGCACTGGCTTTTCCTTCTCGTAGAGGATTCCAATCAACACCGACACGGTGACACGCTCTTCTTTGACACCCTCGTGGCCTCGCCTCAACTTCTGGCAGTGTTAAACTCGCTTTTTCGAATTCGTATGATTGCAGGAGTTTGATGAAGTTCTTCGCAAACACCACTGATTCCTTGTTTTTCCTTTTGCTTTGCTCCTCCAGCAGCTTCACTTTAGCTTACTCTCATTCTCAATCTCTCACACGATAGACACGTAAGCTTCTTTTTTTTAGGTTAGGTTTTGTGAAAAAAACATTAAAAGGGTATTTTTGTAACTTCACCCTAAAACATAAGGGTGGGCTTGCCCTTGCTCGTAGGGTAAAGGATCCCTTTTATTCATGCAAGTGTAAAGTAATGATAATTTAATCTTAAAAGAACAATTTTTTTTGAATAGTTTTTAAAAGTGTAAAGAATGCATAAAAAATGTATTATTGTTAAGTGTGGAAATTTAAGTTTAATATTGTATTTTAAATATTTTTTAACTTTATAATTTAATGTTAAATTAGACCTAAAAAATGATTGTGATCATAAAGTTATGATGATACAAAAATTAGTCAAAATTATACGATCACAAATTTGAATAATTGGCAATGGTTTAACATAAGATTTATAATGCCTTTCGATGATAACAACAATTAATGAGATGATTGCTAACAAAAGCCAAAGGATACAAAAACAAAATATCTTTACATCGTAAATAAAAAAATTATAATTAAATGATGGATGAGAATCCAAGTTACTGTTTTTTTGGTTACCTTGGTAAAATTATTCTATTAATATATATATATATATATATTAAATTTAAGTAAATTAAATATTTTGATGTTATCTCGATGATCATATATATTAAATTATATTAAATTTAAATAAATCTAACTTTTATTGTTGAGTAATTTATATTCAATATTATATTTTTATAAAGATACATGATATGTTAAATGATGAGTGCTAAAAATCTCTTTTTAACACACTCTTTTATATATTTTTTCTCTATTTAGTTAAAATTTATAAAAATTACAACGTCAAAGATAGAAAATTATTAAATATTATATGGATTGTGGATCCAAAATTTTGTCATTTCTAATAAATTTCAACTAATAAGAGATTGTTTTGAAAAGAGTGATAGATGTAATTAAGTGATTGATCACAAATAATTAATGTGATGAAATTAAGATTAAATTGTTCAGATAATATTAAGTTTGACCATTAATGAAAATATTTTTTTTTCAAATATTACTTATCTTTAAACTAAATTTTATATTAATTAATGTTTTTTTTCCTCGAGAATTCAAGTATTATTTATGTCATTAGTCCGATCCTTTGTAAGAACTACTCGTAATAACCATCTTGTAAAATGAATCTGTTTATCATAATTGGAGGATTAAAACAAAAAAAGAGTGAGAGATATTAAATAATAACCAAGTGTCCAACTTTATAATTTTTTTTAGACCAATACTTGCACCAAATCTAAACCCTTAATTTAATTAGATATAACGGTTTACAATATTTTAGGGGGAAAATGAAAACTAAAAGAAAGCAGTCACGTGATACTAAAACATTTTCAAAAACTTTCTAAAAGTATCCTCCTATTCCTCAATTAATCAAACACAAAAACACGAACACAAGATCCTCCCTTCTCCTCTCAAATCTTTTCAAGCTTCTCCACCGGATTCACCTTCGCAATTTGCAATTACAAATACAATTGTTGTCTTTGAACCAATGTTTTTTTATTTATCAAAGTCTCTTAACCAATTTGGGTATCCACTAAATCATAGTCAACGCAGAAACTTTATTGGGACTGCACAAGTTATTTTTAAGAAACAAAACAAAAATAGAAAAAAAATTCAAAATAAATTAAATGAAGATATGAGAAAACATTATTCGTTAGGAATGGAGGAACAATGGAACATAAAGAAAATATTTAATCGTTTAAGGTTTATGGCATTGGGAATGTTCAGGGCATCATTCGAGAGTTTAATTAAAAAACAACGGGAAGAAATTAATATCATAAACAAATGGTTTAGAGTACCATTGTTGTGATACAACACGAATCCAGTATTGCAGCGAGATGAGACCTTCTTCGTCGATCGTCGTTGTCGTCGATAATTGGTTACCCTGCGAAAGTATCGAAGTCAGAAAAAAGATAAACAAAAAAAAGATCACGTCATTTACCTTTTTATTATTTCTGTTTTTTAATTGAAATATTTTAAGTCATTAGATCTAATTAAATTAAGGATCTAAATTTCGTGTAAATCTATACCATATAAACAGATCCTATCCCTTGAACAAAATATATTTTACAAAAAAGTTATTTTTGAAGTAATTTAATCCTCACCCCAAAATAATAATTTTAAAATCGAGTTTTAATCAACGTAGCTAATGTGCTTTTAAAGTCAATAAAACCTTAAATTATTTTTAAATAATTAAGAAATATAATTAATGTTCTTATTTTAATAAAAAATTTATTATCTAATAGTATCCTACTATATCATGTACTCTGTATCTATCTCATTGATTAATTTCTGCTATCATTTTTTAATCTTCATTTCTCTCTCTTAAACATAATTGATTAAATAATAATTAATTATACACTTTCAAAATGACAAATAAAAAGGAACAAAACTTTATAAAAAGCCAACACTTAAAAAAGGAATAGAATTGACGTGCAAACAACAAAAGAGATTATAATAGTAATAAATTGCAATCTAAATATATTTCATTTGATGATTAATTGTAGGATTTTTTTTATTTTATTTTTTGGAGGGGAAGGGGATTAAGAAGTCTTCTATTTATAGTTACAGTATTACACATTACATGTATGGCACAAACAAGCCCAGAAAACCTTGCCACTTAAATGATGTACACCGATGAAACTCTGATACCTCAAGTCAATCCAAGCAGGGTCTACACACACTATTTAAACTCCTCTTGATATGGTCGTCTAGACTAAGCTTAACACACAATCCTGTGTGGTATGCCATAGTCAATATTAACTCTAGTTTCAGAGTTCCATATAATGATGCTCAGAGTGCAAAATGTGCAGCAGAATAGATATCAGAATAGATATCAGAAGGAGGGCTTCAGCACAATCTGCTACGAGATCATCTTAAAAGGAAATCCATCACTCTCATCTCCTGAATTATATGTGTCTCCGAAACAAAATCTAATCTAAATCTTTTGATGATGACGGTGATTTGGGCTCATTACGGTTCGAGAACCCATGCTTGCAGTTCTTAGAAGTTTACGAAATTCTGGTAAGCTGATTTTCCCATCTTTATCAATGTCGGCTTCCTCAAGCAATGGATCAATGGAGCCTCTCAAACCCGTATGCTAAAAAGCCAACAAAGTGATATTAGGTGCATGCAGCAATTCTGTATACTATGTAAAAAGCACTACTCTGCAAATATATAGAGCTCAAGCTGTGTAGACTTTCTAGCTTCACTTACACACCACCCTTCCCTTTCCTCAAAAAATAAACTTTGATAAAGGATGCAAATATGAACTGAGTCTACTATTGCAGGAGTACAATTACTAATTTCTAAGGAGAGAATTTATAATAGAAAATCTTAAGGGAAATTGAAACAAGACATGAGACCAACCATTCTAAGTTCATCTGGAGTAATATAGCCATCCTTATCCAAGTCAAATTTCTCAAAAGCAGCCTGTGACCGTTGCTGCCACTTGTCAGAATCATGTTCCTCCAATTGATGTACATGTAAAGTAGCTGCCACAAACTCGGTGAAATCTACTAGCCCATCTGTGTTGCTGTCTATCTGCCAACACACAAGACAAAAGCTATGGTGAATAGAGAGTGATTAGGAGAAACATCTATTGTCTCAATAAAAATAAAATAATGAGAGAAAATAATATCATTATACACTACGGAAACTTCATTTGTTTCAAATTTTTTTAAGTAAAAAAAGGGCTGATTAGTAACCAACAAAAATGTGGCGCCTATAAAGGATCATTGTAGATACTAACCGCTTGCAATATCTCTAGCACACGTGATTCTTTCAACTTCCAAGGTTGATCCTTAGCAAGAGCCTGCACAAAATATACCCTTTAGACCAAAGCAGGGAAAATATATTCAAGGGGTTAATTGTTCACCAATTGATAAATAACGAGTTCAAATTTCATTTAGTCAGAAAACAGTTGATTAATGGGTTACCTGTCTCATCTCCTCAAGACTAATAGAACCATTTTTGTCCACATCTATTGCATCAAACTGATCTTTTAGATCAGACAACTCTCCTTCATTAAGTGTGCTAGCCAATGCCTGCATGATAATCAAGTAACAAAACATCGGCATCAAACAAGTTCCATTGCTTCTAACATGCAAAGGCTTTAATTTGTCTTTTCTCACCCTTAGTGCAAATTGTTTCAACCGACTATATTTCACAAACTGTCGCATGTTGTTCAGGACAGATATATCAATAGGAATCTCTAATGCCTCTCCTCCTTCTCTAACCCATGGATGTGCTGGAAATATCATAATTCATCAGTACAACACAACATTAGGGTATAGCTTTGTTTTAAACACGTTTAGATAAAGGAAAAAAATTACAGTTAGAATACAGTTAAGTTTGACTCTCAGTTGATTATTTAATTGAGAAAACTCTGTATAGAAACACCATTTACCATAATTGCTGAGGTTGAACTGAAACAAAAATTCTATGAAAAACTAATGCATTAATTCAACAGAACAGACTTGGCCGAACAATTAGGCAGTTAAGCCACTCTAATTTTGAAGATGACTATTTAATTAAAAAAAAAAAGAAGAAAAACTACGTACTCCAATGCCCGGAGGCTCCACGCTATGAGCAGGTAAGAGGGAGGGATATTATACGCAGCCTTACCCTTACATATGCAAAGAGACTATTTTGAGATTCGAACCCATGACCAACTAGTCACCAAGATACAACTTTACCGCTGTGTCAGGGTTCACCCTCAAGATGACTATTTAATTATTACCCTTTATTTGGATTTAGATAAACAGTTTATTGATTGTAAATTTATTGTCACTACAGCATACTTGCAACAGTAAAAGGGCAAGCCTTTCGTGCAATGATAAGGTTGTTGCATGTTGACCTAGAGGTCATAGGTTCAAATCCTAGAGACAACCTCTACACTTGTGGAGGTAAAACTGTGTACACTTATCCTCTCAAAACACAACTGGGTGGGAGTCTTTTGCACTGGGTCACCTCACTGTTCCACACTTGCAGCAATGGTTATGTCCCTCTTCTGTTCTTTTTTCAAGATAACTTACTTCTGGTCTTTTGGGTTTATGCACAATCAATTGTGCAGGATAGTTTTCTTCAGTCTTTTACTCTCATTTTTCATTTCCAAAATTTCCTCCATCATTTTTTTTTTTACTTCAATAATAATTCAACTCGGTAACATACATTTAATTTAAGCAAGCTTCATTAAAAATAATTGTAACCATTTTAATGAACAGCTTTTCAAATGCTATTAAATTCAGTGCTTAAAGTTTAAGCATTAATGAATGCCCTAAAATTTAGGCAGTGATCATAGTGTATAATTATTTCAACAAAAGAAACCTAGATATCGTAATAAACAGCCTTCTCAAATTAAGAAAACAGTTGGATACTTACATAGAGCCTGAGCAGCAGTATATCTTGCACGAGGATCTTTTACCAACAATTTCTTTACAAAATCTTTTGCAGCATTGCTAATGGTAGGCCATGGTTTCCGTCGGAAATCCGGCTTGTTCCGTAAGACCTGTGTATGATAAGATCCTAAATTACATGTAATAGCAAAATATATATTCAAGTTCTTAAAGGCCATGAAAGAAAAGGCCAAAGATTTATTAAAGTTCATAAAGAAACAAGACTAGATAAAAATCCCACATAAATTACAGGAAACTCATGTCATAAAATGAAATATACCTCCTTGAAGATACCATCCTCCGTCTTATCCCAAAATGGGCGTCTCCCACAAAGCAATATGTATGTAATCACACCAATACTCCATACATCCGACTCAGGACCTGACTTACGTTTTAACACTTCTGGTGCAACATAGTAAGCACTGCCAACAATATCTTGAAACCTCTTTCCTGTTTTGATTTCAAAGAGAGAGAACCATAACTCTCAAATAAAGATTGCAAGAGCATTTTGAATGCTGAGAGGGATAAAAAGGAAACAAAAATAATGATCAACACATTTTTTGCTCACCAGGTTTTATGAAATCAGACAAACCAAAATCGGTAGCCTTTAAAGGTGAATCTTCTTTGGTTGACTTGAAAAGAAAATTCTGCAAAGGGGTAAAATTTAATGTATAGTAGCATATACAACTCCATATTGCGTAGATATGCTAGCGAACTTGACCATACCTCTGGTTTCATGTCCCGGTGTACCAACCCATGTAAATGACACTCAGCCGCAACCTTTAGCATCTGCCTTACAACCACAGCTGCATCTTTTTCAGTATAACGACTGTCCTTCCTGCTAAATGTGAAGGCAGAGTAAGTTCTAGTACAAGTAAAAACATATTGCTAAGACAAAAATATTTGGAGTCATTAGGGATCATGGTTCTGAAATATGATTCACCATAGACACACTGAAGAGCCAGTTAGCCAAGGAAAAAAAAAATCAAATTCAAGATAAATTAGAACTTACTTGGCCAATATCCGATCTAGCAGTTCTCCACCCTCACATAACCTAAGAAGGTAATTGTCACAAAGTTCATGTTAATAATAACATTGATGTATATATAAAGGAACATTAGAAAGTAGGAACACAACACAAATGATTTGACGAATCAGCTCCCGAAAGATATATCCAGAGTACATTGCAGTTAAGTGATACTCAAAACCATATGAACGCATTGAAGCAGTATAGAAAAGATACTAAAAAATAAAAGTAACTTACTCCATAACTATGTACACGTACGAATCATCCTCAAAAGCATTAAAGAACTGAACCACATTTTCATGGCCTGTAAGTTCTTTCAATATCTTGACTTCTCGCTTAACATCCTCAACCGCAACGGGGAGAACCATCTGCCACCAAATTCAAGGATTGATTCAGGAATGCACGAAACCTCATAAGAAAACAAATCGGAACATAAATAATAAGAAAACACTGAAAAAGAGTTTGTGTAAAACTTCTGTACACAAAACCCGTATTTCACATTAGTTCAAAACCAGTTGCAGGCACCTAAATCGCTAGCCAGATTCATTATTACCCTACCACTCTTTATTTGAAGTGGGTGTTTGGAAACAGATCAGGGGCAAAGTTTGTCACATCTCAATGAACACTACTAGTTCTAGCTTTTACGTTTTTCACATCAGGGACATGATTTGTTGGTTGTAGAACAGGTTACCAAACACACACTAGAATTCACACAATTCCATATAGCATTAATTATATCTATCACGACCTTCCAAGGAGGATGCCACGACATAATGGTGAGAGCTAAAGTGAAATGCAAAACGGAATTATCAACAACTGGTACTATTTTCTACAAGGAAGAGGGGGGGAAAGAAAACACAACCAAGTGGTTTTATATACAGATTGCAGAGAAAGCCATAATTAATCAACCTTGTATGTCTGATAAAAACTGGGCATACAAAAACTTCAACCTCGAAACCGGAAATTTGACCTAGTTGAGGTAAACATCGAACAAAATAATATTAATAGATGCAGTAGGGGAATCAGCAGACATTCCAAAAAAATTCTTTCCAATCAACGAAGCAAAATAAATAAATAAAATTCATCATTATCCCATACTCCAAACAAATTTACCAATCTTCAGCCCCAAAATTACTAGCATAGTACCTCCAGAACCGGGAACCAAAAAAAATATCATAATTCTTCCTAACCATTGACCAAAACAAAACCACAATTGGAGAAGATGACGAAAAGAACAGAAATTTAATTCCATTGCCGCACAACAATCACAAGATCTAAACTGGGTATCCACCACGGAAGAAACAAAAGACGTAACATTGAATACCTTGTTCTTCTCTAGTCTCTTAACCGCGACACGATCCCCATTTGTTTTGTCAATTCCAACGTAGGTGTAACCGAATTGTCCATGTCCCAACAATTTCCCGAGCGAGAATCTATTCTCGAAGTCTTTCTCGTACCCGAAATCCGTTCGCTTTCCGCACGGAACACGCGTCCCTTGCCGACGCGCACCCGCTCTGTCTTTGGCGCGTGGGTTCTTCTGCGACTCCTCCGGCACTCGCCGCCGTTGACCCTGCGACGGTCGCTTCTTCTGCGACGTCACCGGCTCCGCCGGGGCTGAAGCCGCCGGCGCGGCCGAACCTTTGCGGTTACGGTTGGATGAGGCGGCGTTGTTGTTGCTGCTGGAGCCGCTGACCTTGGTGGCCGAGAAACAGTGGCCCATGATAGAAGAATGGGAGAGAGATCAAAGGAATAATGAGAAGATATTATCATTCATTATAGAGAGAGAATTGAGAGTTATGCGTAGTGAGAATGATTGAGAGAGAAATAGGAATAGAATGAAGCAGGGACGACGAAGAAGGGAAGAAGGTGGAGGGGAGGGAGGTGGTCAAAAGAGACCTTTGAATGAAATAAGAGAGAGAGAGAGAAAAAAAAAATGGCGTTGCCAAAACTAAACTAAACTACTTACAATAATTCCCATTGGACATTGTGTAAATTTTTCTTTTCTTTTTTAATTCTTCATTCTTTCAAGTTAGCTGTCACTTCCCCATGCTAGCTTCTTTTTTTTAGCGTTTGCTTAATTAAATAGTGAGTTTATTATTTTTTAGTCTATAAATTATTTTTAAAAAAAAATAGTTCTTGAATTTTTATTTTTTTACTTTTAGTCTTCTTTCTTAAAAAAATTAAAAGTAAGGATGAAAAAAATTAAGAAGCTAAAAATATAAATAAAAAATTTAAGAACTAAAAATATAAATTTTAAAAACTACATGGATTAAAAATATAATTTATTGAATTCCCTTAGTTTGGATTCTTAACTGATTTTGTACATGTGTTTATTCATTTTTTAAGTTTTAACCTGAATTTTGATTTTTAACATCTGACACGCTTTGGTTTGTACTTTTGTTTTTTTTTTTTTAATAATAGGATAGGATTAATTTTAAATAGATCAATAAATATCTGAGTTTAGGACCAGACATACGCGAAAACAATAGTAGAGACATTTTGGTTTGGAAGATGGATGTTTGGAAAATAATAAATACATCTAATGAATGCTAATCAAACTTTAAAGAATTTATTAAACAATAAGTTTGATTATTGAACAAGGATAGTGCATCGCTTATTAATTAATGAATTTAAAGTAAAAGGACTACAATTGTTAAAAGTGATGAATTACGACTCAAACTTTATTAAAAGATAAGTAAAATCGTCTATTATTAAAATATTGTGAGAAAAAGTATCTTTTTTTTATATTTAAGATGGATTAATAATGTCGACACATTTTAATAATATTTTTCGGGGACATATTTCAATAAGAATTTAATAAGAAGGGTAAGTTTTACTTAAGAGAATATCAAGTTGAAGCTTGTAGTAATTTTTAAAAAGTTTCATATTCTATGACTATTAGTGTAATTATTTTAAAATATCAATTAGAAATTGTCTTATATATGACTTTTACATTGTTATTATAACAGAAAGCAGAGTATTCTAATAATTATTTTTTTAAAAAAAATTACGGTGAATGTAATGAAACTTTTTTTTAAGGACTAAAATGAGACTTTGATTTTAGAAAATTTTCAATATATTAGAATATGATAATCTCTTTTTTTATTTATTACTCTTACTAAAAAAGAATATTTTTATCGTCAAAATCATGTAAAATTATAATTAGATTTGAAAATTAACTATTTGTCGTGTAGTAACTCATTCTCTTTCTTTTTTTCTTCTTCTTTTTATGTGCATTGCAATCCCAATACTATTTACTCTACCTCTAAAATCAACTTCACCCATTACAATTCTAAATTTCACTCTATATTTTCATCGACTAACCCTAACACAAAATCACCGTGGCACGTGCATCGTCATAGCTCAAAGTAGCATACACAACCTAACACACACCACCAAATACACTAATCTCAACGTGCCATGGACATCATATAAGGCTTTCTATTGTCAAAATGGACATTTGATTAAGATATTTTCATTTATGTGAATGGATAAAAATTAATGTTAAATTTAATCACATCACTTTCAAATTTCATCACACTCTTCTCTAATTATTTAAAACGACATCGATTTTCATGAAATCATCTTTATTTTAAGGATTTAATGATATTTTTAAGAAAATTGTCATTAAAATGTTGTCTCTAATTATAAAATTGTCATCACGTTTAAAACAGCGATAATTTTGAGACAACCATCATTAAAAACGTGTGTCAAAAAACAAAATTTGTAGCCGCACATACACATACTCACAAAACTAACTTGGACATGTATAATAAGCAATGGCATGGTGGTCACTACATTGATTGCACATGTGTACTAAATGCAGTCATATAAATTTGCTAAGCGAACATTCAATTATTCAATTAAATGGGTGTTAAAAAATTGGTGTCTTAGAACACATGATTGATAGGTATATGTGTAAAAAAGAAGTTGAAGATACCCTCCATCTTTTTGAGGAAGATAGGGAGGATACATACCATTGCTTGTAGATTTGGGATATGAATCGTATTATTTTTATATTTATAAAATTGTTAGATTATCATTTTTATTTTAAAAATTTATTTCACGTTAATACTTTAACTCAAATTTCAAGTTCAATTTTTTAAAAAATTTGTATATTAATTTTTATCTCAATTCTCAGCAATTTATATATTCAAAATATTTTTCAAAATTTCAGAATTTTCTTCATTTTTTAAGTTTTTCACATATATTTTCCTTTAAAAATAATTTTATTTGAGATAAAATTAGATATTAAATATTAACATCTCTATTAATTAACAATATTTTCACACAAAAAAAACATCTCAGCTAATAAAGATTGGAACATTTTTTCATTATATTATGAGAGACTAACATCTTCCGTTAAATTTAACTTTTTTGAAGATTTTTTTATAGTAATTATTATTATATTTGTTACAATTTATAAGAAATGAATTATAATGTAAAATATACCTTATTTTTTATAAATTAAAACGAGGGTAGAATTACTCTTGAATCTTATATATGTATATTTTTTTCATAGTTTTAAATTATTAGATGTTAGTAAAAGAGATTCAAGCTTACTATCTCTTTGTTTTTATTTCTCTTTTTAACTTTAAATTTACTCTTTTTAACTTCAAACTAACTTTATATTTTCGTATAGTATACTAAGTTATTATTAGTTTAATCAGTACTGTCATTTGCACACTTCGTTTGACGATTTTATTAATCACTACTGTCCTTCTGAATTTAATATCCAAAAAATCATGCGAGAGATTTAGAACACCAAATACACTAATGTTGACCAAGTCTTTACTCTTCAAAATAAACAATAGTATTATAATTTAATCGGACAATCATCTAATGAACTGCAATTTCACTGTCGTTGGGTGTCCTGGGGTCCAACAGTTGCTGTTTTCTGACAATTTCCTTTTTCTATAGCTATTTAATATGAGAAGAAATTGACACAATTTTAATATGATTTTATTTTATAATATAAATAGTATTTCCACACCAAATTTTTTAACTAGTTATATATCCATTTAAAAAGTGTGCAGATTGACAAACGAATGTGTAATGCAAGGGATGTTTTATTGTGTAGAAGAAGAAAAAATAAAGATAATTAAAAATATATATTTAAATTAAAGTTAAAAAAGTGTGAAATTCACGTTACTTTTAAATGTTTCTATTTGAATAGAAATTTCGTCTCTTCAACCAAATCATTCCTTAAGTATTTAACTTCAACTGATCAATTGAAACTATTAATTTATTAGTTGGAAAATTCATCGAGCTTATTAATTTTGAATTAAATCATCATCGTCAAGCACAAAATTATGTAAATAACATTAGGTGCAAGTATTATTTTCCCTATAGCATTATTTGCCAGAATGCTATTCTTCAAAGAAACAAAAGCACATACGCTAACCAAATTCAAAAGTAACTCTTGCACTTCAAATTAATTTAGTAAAGTTATAATTGACGTATTACTAGTAATCAAATTAGTATTTTGTTAGACATATGATGTAACTTATATCTCAATACAAGTTGTTGGTCAAAATTGAGTCTGAATTCTCATATTTATTTATCTATAAATACGAACATATATAAAAAAATCTTGCAAAAAACATAAGTCATAAATGATTTTGTATTTTTATCAAATACCACATAAAAAAAAAGAAATCCACACATATAATAGTATCAACAGTCACACACACACATGAAGCAAAATTAACATGATTTACTCTCTATATAATTCATTTTAAAAAACATATAACTAAAAAATTATCTACCCTTCTTAAGTTGTGCTAACTACTAACACTAAAAAAAATAAGGAAGCTCCATTTATTAATTAAAAATCAATAGCTTACATGTTTAACACCAATTGTTTAAATATTTTCATTAATTCATTTGTTTCTTTTCAATAGTAATAACCTGCTGGACGGTGATGAGTTGCAACGTCATGCTCATGCAATTGTAAGGATTGTATTTGTTTTGCTATATAATAAAAACAAAATAATTTCAAAGATTAATACCTTTTGTGGTTTCCACAAAAATAGAGAATCTGGAACCACGTCATGCCATGGATTATTCCTAATATTGATTGTGTATTTGTGTTAGTAATAGAAGAAACATACTCATTACCGGAACGGAGTGTGCATTGGTTGAGTCTTGAGGATATTCATCTTTGTCTGTCAGTGTGTGTGTGTGTATATATATATATAATATTATATTATATCCCAGCCAATCAGTTATTTTTCTTTGCTGAAAATAATTTAATAAGAAATTAGACTTTGACTTGATCACTTGACTGCGGTTTTCCACTATACTGTTAGGATGCTTCACTTTCGAACAACGCGTGGACTTCAAAATTCAAAGTTTCTACTGAGGTAGAATGTATTTGAAATTGGACTAGTCCTCGTTAAATCAAGATATCTTGCTCCGTCTCTTCCTTAAGAATTGGTTTTCAGAAAAATATTTAATTTTTACTATTTATTCGCTGTTTTCAAGCTTTATATTTTAAAATAACCAATATCTTTTGTAAATGTATTATATAGGAAAAATAGTTACTTTTATATAATTAAAGTTTAAAATAAATAAATATTTAATATTAATGAATAATTTAAATTATAATATAAAACTATTCTTTACTATGTATAAGTTAATTCAAATTCAATTTAGAAATGCAGATAAGAAAGGGCAGAGTGAAAGATATGGGTAGTTAGAAAGATCAAATATATAGGTACAAATAAAATATTGTACAAAATATATATAAAAGAATGACATTATAAGATGATTGATATTTTTATTTTGGATAATACATGAAATGTACCTTTATAAGTAGAAAATATTGAACATGTTTAATGAAAAGAGTGAGGAGATTAAAAGTTGTGTATTCTACTTTTTTATGATATAAGACTAGATATTCATTTTTTTTAATTATATCCTTACTTTCTTCTAATTTTTAATTAATTTACATATTTATCACGAAAGTAAAAATAAAAAGAACTTATATGCATTTATAGGTTTATAGGTTCTATTTGAAGAGCAAATTTTGAATGTAAAGGTTAGACTTTTACAATAAATTTCACAAAACCTAATTTATCCCAACCTTTTTTTTTACTCGTTACTCTAAAATTTTAAATTGGCACTATTATTTTATAAAAAGGAAATGGAAATATTTGAAAGAGTTAATATAAATTTATTTATGTTTATGAAAATGTTTTATAGCTTTAATATAAATTATTTTTTAACTTAAAAAGAAAGTTGTATTGCTATAAAAATAATTTTTATATTTTATAAATTTCATGTCAAGTTTAACCATAGTATAATATAATTTTTTACATTGTACTAGTTTATGTTTGGTTTGATAGTGAAATCACGGTGGATCACGGTAAGTTGAGTCAAACTTGCATTGACTCAAATTTAAGACCTTTGGTTGCTAAAATAAATTCACTTTCGATTGAGAAAATCATGATGAGATTGAAGCAATAAAAAGTTAGTTATATTTCATTCAAAATCATATTAAATTTTTTTAGTTATATTTGCTATCATTTACCTTCACACTTATACTCTCAAAGTTGTATTACACTTTACATTATGTTTTTTATTTGTAATTTTTAATTTAGATACATTTATGCTTGATGTTTTGTTAATTTAGTATTCTTATTATATATTTAAGCCAATCTTAATATTTTATAAGGTTATAGGTTCTATTTCAAAAGTAAAAATATATTATACGTATACTTTTTTAGCAATTGAAAAATATATATACTTTTTTAATTTAATAGTTAACATGAAGTGAAAAATGACAACAAGTCTATTTATTTTTAATTTATTAATATATATATATATATATATAATTATAATAGAAAAGAAGTAAATTATGTTTCTTTTTATTAAATTAATATTTGTCTTACAAATATTTTCTAATTTATATGGCATATATAATTGACTGATTTTAAAATAACTATGAATTATTATATAAATTTATTTTGAAATATTTATAAATGTAGGATAAATTAAAAGCGGTGCAAAATTTTAATATTAACGAGTTGATGGGATCCTCTATAAAATAAAAAGTAATAATAGAAAATGAAGATAAGGTCAAGTTGACCAAAAGCCCATCCCTAGCCCTTTGGCAATTGCCAAGTCAATAAACCTCGTGCTATTTTGATTTGTACTTGTTATTAATTATTAATTATAGCACATGTTCAACGAAGGGGGCAGTAATGGTGTGAATGGATTTAAGTTCACATGTTCAAGGAAGGCAAGCGATAATCTAGTTATCTAGCTAGCTTAGTGATCATAAAATCATAGGCTTATTTATCATTTTAGTTTTTATTTTATTTTAAATATTTATCTAAATAGGAGGGTCAGCAATAATTTATTATCAGAATGAGTAATTCTTGTCATGTAGGATCCGGAAGACTCTAGCCTAACATGCTCTAACTAGTGGTGTCACCCTAACTCATGTTACCATTAAGTTTGCTTCCATTTTTTTGATAATTTTGAATAAAAAACCCCATCAGGACTACATACTAACCCTAAGCCCTAAACATTGAAACAAAGTTAGTGAAGCACCAACGGATGGCGCCTCTTGTGGCAATCACTAGCATGGAGTCACCTAGTGAAGCGTCATAGTGTGGCACCTCCTATTCATGTTTTTGGGGTGCATTTTGAATTAATTACGAGATTGAGTAAGTTGCCAACATAGAGACAATTTCAAATATTGTATTTAGTTGATTTTATTTGAGATTTTAGTTTAGCGATTAGGATTATCGTTTATGTGTTACAGTTTAAATATGTAGGTGTTATTATTTTTAATATTGTATTTCATTATTTGAAAAGATAATAATATTTAAGTAATGCTCATGTGTTTTCTGTATTTTGATAATTTATTTATTTCCCTTTTAAAGTAAAAATATTGATTTTTGTTTTACGAAAACAAATAATGATATTATAGGTAGAAAAATTTTAAAATAAAAAATCAAAAAAACTAAGAACAAAAAAATGCATTAAAATTATAATGGACACATCGATGTCAATTCTCTGAACAATTAGTGATGTTGCGGTCTTCATGCTTGCATTGACTATATGTTTGTGTACGTTGAGATTTTGTCGAATTCCTTTCATTTTTTATGCACGTAGACTTTGGTCGACCCTTATCACGTATTTTGGATTCATCCGGAACAATAATATGTCCATTCATTTTAGGAATGGTTTCCTCAAAGCCAAGGGGATTCCAGTTTCTCAAATAGGCTTAAAGGATGTTTTCGATTTTGTACACATTGTCTACATATTGGTACAGGGTGATGTGGACATGGGCACACATTGTGATGACATGGGAGCAAGGATATTTGTAGGCTTGAAAAGCTCCACACTCACAATAACATTGGTTGAATATAGCATACCATCTTTTTCCTCCCTACTGTGTGACATGATTGAACGACTCCTCAACATCAAATTTTGTCCTTCCAATATTGTATCTTTTAACGTGATAAGCAGAAGCTTTAGCGTTATTTTTTTCAAGGGCATCTAGTAAACTCTTGCAGTAGTGTCTAGCGACACTGTATTCTGCTCTGGCTTGCACACCTCTTCACACAAAATACTGAATCAATCTATGTGTTACCTTAACCAAAGCGATTATCGACATATTTCATGTACCTTTGAAGATCTTATTGACTGCCTCTAATAGATTGGTTGTCATATGATCATACTTATGGTCACCTGGTCATGTGCCAAGCTCCATTTTTCTTTCAAAATGTCCCAAATCCAATACACAATTTCCTCATTTATCTCCTTAAATTTTTCAAGTCTTCATTCAAACCAGTGCAAACATGTTGTATAAGCTATAGAAAAAGTCGAAGAAAAAAAAAGTTAATAATGTGTTGACCACTAATTAGGTATAAATATAATGATGAAGTACCTAATTTGAATAGCTCTTCTTTTAACTTTGCATTCCTGAATTTGTGGTTAAAGTTGCTTGCAATATGACAAATGCAATACACATGATAACCATTAGGTGGTTGCCATTATGGTGGCATCGCAAAGTTGATTTGATGCCTTGATGTTGATCTAAGATCAAACATATGCCTTATTGTTGGGTGACATGTTATTGTATGTTAGACAAAAACCACAACCAATCACTTTGTGTTTCCTTCTCAACAATGAAAAAATCCATTTGCGCTGCACAACCATTTCCATCTTGGAAGGTTGCAATCAACAAGGTTCCTTCACAATTGATCTGAACTCTCCTTCTAGGGATATTTATGGTGGAGAAATATACCCGAGAAGATGATCACGATGCCCACCGGAAAAAACCACGATCTGGCGTGGGGTGTGTGCACTGTGTATGAGGAAAAGTTAGAGTTTAGAAAGCGTACCTTTCTCTTGGAATTCCTCACCTATAAATACTGACCTGGATGGACATGGACAGAATTCCTTCGTATCAGCATCGACATAATGCCCATTAATTGAGTAATCAATATCCTTTATTTCTCTTGATTCCGTTGCAGAGTCTGCGGTTTTCTCCAAAACGTTCCTGGAAAGTCAAATCCGGTCAGCCCTTATTGGGCCTCTTGGATTTGGCCCATTTCGTATGACCTTAACAGTTGCCCCTCAGCCCGGCTACTCGGCGTTCCAGGTGGCCGGGGTGAAATGGTATGCTGGTAATATGTGGTCGATAGGGCCGAGACCGAGTCATCGTTCTCGACCTAGTATACCGATACCTGCTTTTGTTAGATGCGTCATTCCTTGGTCTAGCGACATTATCTCGGCCTGGCCTGGTTTTGTTAGTCTACTTTTTGTGAGGGGGGGAAAAGCCGATTTATTTTCCCGCCTTTTAATGCTTTTTGGGAAAGCGAAACGTTTTGATTGTCCTTCAGAGGTGAAACAACGCGCCCCCCTTCATTTAATGCTCCGTCTTTTCTTTGTCTCTATTAATCATGTGTGGTTCTGATGCAATCCCTGTTTTGCCCCTGACTTTTGGTTGTCAAGACAGTTTTGCCCCTACGGTTGGTTACTTTTCTCTGTTGGTTACATATTTTGAACGTTTCGTTCTCTGATATTTGCTTCTATTTTCTTCAAACTTATATTCTTACTCTCTTTTTCCTGCTCTTTCTTTCTCGTTTTCTTCTTCAGCGTGTTGCAGTCTTCCCATCTTTGGTGCTAAGCTCTCCAGATTCCTTCTACTTTCAGGTTATCTTCTCTTCCTTCTTTTTTATTTCTTGGAGTCTTTGCCTTTTATTGTTCTGGGATTCTTTGCATTTTACTGTTCTTGCTGGGTTTTGTTTTTCACCTTTTCTTTCTTTCGCCTGGTATCTTGTACTGGGTTTCTTCTTCTTTGTTCTACTCTTGATTTCCTTTTGTCCTTTGTTTATTTCTTCGAGGCACGTATTCGTAGGGCCGTTCCTCCTCGCTCTGTATTTTGGTTTTCTGGTCTCCCGATTTCAGACGAGGAGAAGAACAAACATCTGTTACGTGCCCCTTCGGGGGGCTCTAAATCCTTCAAGCCGAGCTCTAAACCCTCCAATCCTTCTTTACCCAAAAAGGCTCGTCCTTCAACTGTCGTAGTGGGTTCTGGTATTAAGTCTTGTGTTGAACCTAAGGGGCCTCCTGCAATCCCTTCAGGTATTCCTTTGTTTCCACGGCCCATTATAGCTGCCCCTGAGACTCGGTTCGATCCCTGTACGAGGTGCTTAGATGAATTCTTTTATTGGGCTACCTCAGGCTTTGATAAGCGAGCCGATGACATCTTGGACGCGTGTCGTCATAATCCGGTTATCCTCCATCCGCCCCCCGATACGGGGACAGGAGTGTCAGTGGCTTTTCGGGGTCCGAGAGAAACGGTGCCATTTGCCTCTTCGACTGTTGTCATTTCTTCAGGTATCCCTACTGACCGTTGTCTTTTCGTTTTTGTCGTAGGTAAGCATGGACGTCTCATTGGAGGTGATTGGAGAGTCTCGGTCAACTGAGTCCCAGACCGACAGGCCGTCTCCTCATCTAGTGTCTAGGTATCCCTGGGTAACTTATGAGGTTCTGAACACCTCATCTGTCATGAGTCGGGAGAGTATCGCCGCTCTTCCTATCGGGAATCAGGATGGATTTTCCATTCGTCAACCTGATCCCGATGAGCCGATATGCTCGTCCGTCGGGCAAGGCAAATCAAATTTTTTCTTTTTCTGTAAAGATGTGGTCACCCGTCTGGCTATCCGGTTCCCCCTTACCAAGTTTGAGATGTCAGTCTTGAAACACCTTTCCTTGGCCCCTTCCCAGCTTCATCCCAATGGCTGGTCTTTTATAAAATCTTTCAAAGATTTATGTATAAACTTAGATATTCCATGTACCATCCCTGTCTTTTCATATTATTTTTCTGTCAATACTGGCCGTACAGGCTGAGAGCCTCCCGAAAGGAAGGCGTGGACTTCTTTGAAGAGTCAACCAAAACGCAAACTTTTTCCTTTATTTTCCGATTCTTTTAAGAGATTCAAGGCCAATTTTTTCAAGGTGTGCGCCATACCCGGCCATCAACCTTTCTTTCTCCAAGGGCCGGAGTCCGCCGGGGTGAAGTGGAAGTTCCCACTTTACTGGACTCGTGCTCATCATGAGTTTCCCCTTTCTTTTTACCAACGTGAGGAGACAGGTCTGTCGGATGCGGATGCTTACTCGGTGATACCGGGGTCTTTGTGATATTATTCCCTTTTCTCAATGTTAGTTAGGCAACTTTGGATGTGGTATATGCAATTTTTCTAGATTTATGGACTGAATTGTTTTTCTTGCTTGTGCAGCTGCTGACATGGAAAAGAGAACCGGTGATGTTGGACCTCAGACCCAAAAGGCGTTCGGTCAATCAGAATCGGGTCCCGATGCCGCAGGTGTCCCTCCCTTCTTCTCTAAAATGAAGAGGAGGAAGGTTGCGAAGTCTACTCCCGATGTCGGTGTAGCCGAGGTTGTTGTCAAAGTAGCCCCGGTATCGACTCCTGTTCCTTCCCGTCCAGCTGTTGCTACTCCCATCGTGATCTCTGATTCGTCGGTCGTGGAAGCTCCGTCGACTGCGCTCCCCGAGGCTCTAAAGCTAGTGCCTGGTCATCTGTGGAAGAAGGGTGCTGATGACCTTTTCCCTTTTGTCCGGGCGCCCAAGAACTTGTCGGATGCCTCGTCGCTGACCGAGGAGCTACTGGCCGAGCTTGGTCGGATGCAACTTCAGGCATATCGGACCGCTTCTCTCGTGGATAGTCTTGTCAATTTGAAGACAAGATATATCCGGTCACAAAAGGAACTGGCGACTGCCCGAGCTGATTCGCAGAAGATGGGTGAAGAGCTTCGCCTCGTTCGTGAGGAATCCGAACGTCAGCTCCTTCAAGCCCATGCTGAAAATCAGCAGGCCTTGGCCAAGGCCGCCCACATGACCGAGAACCTTAACGAAGTGAAGACTTTGTTCGAGGGGGCCCAAGCCGAGGCTGCGGAAGCCAAGTCCAAACTGTTGAGCGAGGAGAAAGAAGTGGCCGAGCTCTGGGAAATGATGATGTTGGTGGCCGAGGAGTCTTTCAAGAATGTCCTGGCTCAGGTCCGATGTGCCAATGCCGGGGTTAGTATAAACACTGACGGGGTGCACTTTCATTCTTATGTTCGTGATGGAGTGATTGTTCCTTATGATGAACAAGAGGATTCTGTCATTGAAGCGGAGGGTGCCCTTGAATTGGGTGTTGAAGCGACCTCGGCCCCTGGAGCTACCGACAAGATTTGAAGGACCGGGATGCCGGTTTAAAATTTGTATTTCTTGTTTTCTTTATGTTCGTACAATGATACTTCATCATTTTATAATATTACGTTTGTTTGGATATCTATAATATTGTGTTCTTTTTAGAACCATGTGTGCACAATGTTTATTCGTTTGGCTCCAACAGCTAAGTATAATATCGTCCGAAACGCTTTTCGGTTTTATCGAATATATTCCAAGTTATTGTAGGCGCGACGTGGCCGATTGAGACCATGCCAACTTGATCAAGGTTTAGCGGCACCTTAAGTTTGCTTGGAACGTTTATATATATTTTGTCAAAGACTATCGAATATATTTTGAAGACTGAATATCGGGTGTACTGTTATTCGAAGACTGTTCGAATTTTATTCATATAAGAAATTATTCATGTCCGTGATCCTGATGAAAGAGATTACATGAGATGGGGGTACCAACGTACTCGGTCCACTCTTCTCAATTAACAGGAAACACACGGATGATTATATTTAACTAAAATAAATCTTCAGTTTGTCTGCGTTCCATGTTTGTTTGACCGCGCGCTTATCCAAGGTCTCTAATGCGTACGCTCCGTGGCCGAGATTTTGAATAACTCGGTAAGGTCTTTCCCAGTTGGCTGCTAATTTTCCTTCTCGGGCGTTCTTGTTTCCAATGTCGGCTCTACGTAGGACCAGGTCGCCTTCCTCGAAACTTCTCGGCATGACCTTCTTATTGAATCTTTTAGCCGAAAGCTGTTTCATGGCCAAGTCTCGGCGATGTGCTTTAGCTCAGGTTTCTTCTATTAATTCAAGCTCGTTAATCAATGTTTCATTGTTTGCGTCCTCGCCTTGTTTGAGTATAGTCTTCCTTCTCCAGGTGGGGTGTCCGACCTCTACAGGAATCATAGCCTCACATCCGTAGGTCATTCTGAATGGGGTTTCCTGAGTGGATGACTGAGCCATCGTCCTATGCGCCCATAACACGTAGTATAGTTGCTCTACCTAATTCTTTCCGGCCTCGTGCATTCGTTTCCTGAGTCCCTCGAGAATGACTTTGTTAGCGGCTTCTGCTTGTCCATTGGATTGCGGATGTTCTACTGATGAGAAATGATGCTTAATGTGGAGGCCGACCATCATTTCTCCGAATTTCTTGCCGGTGAACTACGTTCCGTTATCCGTGACAATTTCTGTCGGGATCCCAAATCTAGAGAGGATGTTTCTTTCAAAGAACTTCTGTATTCGGGCCGATGTGATGGTAGCAAGAGGCTCTGCTTCTATCCATTTGGTGAAATAGTCAACGACCACCACGAGCCATCGTAGTTGTCCTTTCGTGACCTTGAATGGCCCCAAGAGATCCATCCCTCATTTGTAGAAAGGCCAAGGGGATGTGATTGTCGTTAGTTCTGATGGGGCCGACCATATGACCTTGGCTTGCCTCTGGCAACTTTCGCATTTCTTGACGTGATCCTGGGCGTCAGCTTTCATAGTTGGCCAAAAATATCCTGCTCGAATGGCTTTTGTTGCTAAAGCTTTGGCGCCCATATGATGGCCGTTGATGCCTTCATGTATCTCAGTCAGTATATACTTAACCTGGTTCGGTCCTACGCAAAGTAGCATGGGAGTGTGTGGGCCTTTGCGGTATAGCTCTCCCTCCTGTGTGGTATACATGGCGGCCTCCCGGATTAGTCTCCTTGCCTCAGTGGGATCTTATGGGGTCACTCCTTGTTCTATGTATCTGATAATGGGCTGTCTCCAATTCGTGCTGGCCGTGATCATCATGATGCATGTAGGGTGTGGCAGTTCCTGCTGGACGACTGTCCTATGATTACCTGCAGCCTTGGTACTTGCTAATTTGGATAGTATATCGGCCCTCATGTTTTCTTCTCTGGGGATGTGGGAGACAACGACTTCATCGAACTCGGTAATTAGTTCTTTTACCTTGGTCCAATATTTGGTCAGCAAGGGTCCCTTAACCTGGTATTTCCCCTCAATTTGGGCCACCACTAACTGGGAATCTGTGAAAACCTTTAACTTCTGGGCACTCTGTTCCCTGGCCAAGGCCAGCCCTGCTATTAATGCTTCGTACTCGGCCTGATTGTTTGATGTCGGGAAATTGAGCCGTAATGACTGCTCCGTTGATATCCCTTGAGGACTTTCTGTTATAATCCCGGCCCCACTCCCTTTAGCGTTGGACGACCCATCTACATATAGGGTCCAAGCTTCTTTGTGTACTGATGCTATGGGGGTAAGCTCGACCAGAAAATCGGCCAAGGCTCGGGATTTGATTGCATGTCGGGCTTCATATTTAATGTCAAACTCGAAAAGCTGGATTGCCCAACTGGTCATTCTGTCGGCCAGGTCCGGTTTGTGCAAGGTCTGTCGGATCGACTGGTTAGTTCGGGTTATAATGGTGTGGCTTTGGAAGTATGGGCGTAGTCGTTTGGCGGCCACCAGGAGAGCAAAGGCCACTTTCTCTAATCTCTGGTATCTCAGCTTTGAGTTTTTTAGAGCCCGGCTTACAAAATACACCGGTTGTTGAGTCTTGTCATTTTCTCTAACAAGCACGACGCTTACTGCCTCATCGACAACGGCTAAATACAAGATCAAATCTTCGCCGGGTTCGGGCTTGGATAAAACTGGGGGTGAGGCGAGGCACTTTTTGATTTCCTCGAACGCGGCTTCACATTTGGGACTCCGGCCGATAACGGCTTCTTTCCTCAGCATCCTAAAGAAAGGTAAGGCTTTCTTAGCCGACTTCGGGAGAAAACGCGTCAGCGCTGCTAGTCTTCCTGTCAATCTCTAAACTTCTTTCTTACTCGTCGGGAACTGCATGTTCAAAACTGCTGTACATTTGTCTGGGTTGGCCTCAATTCCCCTTTGGGTTAACATAAATCCCAGGAATTTTCCCGCAGTCACTCCAAATGCGCATTTGAGAGGGTTTAGCCGGATATTCTTGTCCCTTAGCCTGCCGAACGTTTCTTCCAGATCTCGGATGTGATTCCTGCTTGCGTCGGTCTTTACTATCATGTCGTCAATGTAAACTTCTATGTTCCGGCCGAGCTGTTGGGCAAAGACACTGTTCATCATACGTTGGTAGGTGGCGCCGACATTCTTCAAACCGAAAGGCATCACATTGTAGCAGTAATTTGCCTCACTTCCCCGGAATGCCATTTTCTCTTGGTCTTCTGGGTGCATTGGGATCTGGTTGTACCCGGAGTAGGCATCCATAAACGACAACGTCTTGAATCCTGAAGAATTGTCCACCAGTTGGTCTATGCTCGGCATAGTATAGGAATCTTTGGGGCAAACCTTGTTGACGTCAGTGTAGTCAACGCAGACTCGCCATTTACCGTTGGCCTTCTTAACCATCACCACATTAGATAGCCACGTGGTATATTGTATTTCGCGTATGAATCCGGCCTCCAATAATTCCTGGATGTGTTTTTCCAATGCCTGTCTTCTCTCGGGTCCGAGGTTCCTTTTCTTCTGCGCCACCGGCTTTGAGTTAGGATACATGGACAATTTATGACAGCAAAAGGTAGGTCTTATTCCCAGGATTTCCGAGGCGGTCCATGCAAATACATCTCGGTTGTCTTGGAGGCATTTCGTCAGTTCTGCTCTGGCTACTGGGTCGGCTATCTTCCCAATCTTGGTGATCTGGGTAGCTTGAGGTCCTATCTGCACTTCCACCAGTTCGTCTGCTGGTTCGGGCCTCCATTCTTCCACATCTTCTCGGACATCTAGTTCCACCATGTTAATGGGTTCCACCTGTTGGCTGCTGTTTGCTCTCAGCTTTTCTTCACCGCGTTGGGGTGGTGCCGAGGTGCCGGCTTTGGCTTCTCTGACGGCATTGTAATAGCACTGGCGGGATTCTTTCTGGTCTCCGCTTATGGTTATTACTCATCCGTTGCTTCCTATCATCTTCATCTTCTGATGTTTTGTGGACATCAAGATATCCCATCGGTGGAGGGTTGGTCTTCCGAGAATGACGTTGTACGGTGAAGGGAACTCGGCAACCACAAACTTTACTCTCTCTGACTTGAAAGCCTCCTTTGTTCCCAATGTTAATCGTAACTCAATGGACCCTTTGATGGCCGTATTCTCACCGTTGAAGCCAGATAAGATCGTCTGGCATGGTTTCAGGTCTACTTCATCCAAATTCATTTTCTTGAAGGCGGTCCATGATATGATGTCTGCTGAACTACCGTTGTCCACGAACATCCTTTTCACTCGGCAGTTAGCTATAATCCCGGTTATCACTAGACCATCCTCATGTCCGGGTATGACGTCTTCTAAGTCGTCCTTGGTGAAATACAGCAAAGGGGGTTCGGGCTTGCTGTGGCCTTTGAACCGGGGTTGCTCCCGAACGGCCAGGATCTCTCTGAGATACTTCAGGCGTTGATTGGCCGTATCACCTCCTCCACCCATCGCTCCTGTGATCACATTGCATTCAAATTCCGGCTCAGGAAAATCTTCGGCCTCCTGCTTCTTCCGTTTTTCATCTCGGCCTTTCTGGTCGTCATGTTGGTTGCCCTTCCGCTTAGCTTGTCGGCCTTGAGTTTTGATCACGTACCGTTGCAACTTGCCTTCTCGGATGAACTTCTCTATGGCATCTCTCAAGTCCCAACATTGGTTGGTAGTATGCCCCGGTCCATTGTGGAACTCACAGAACCGAGTCTGATCAAGACCAGTCTTCTTAAAAATAGGCCGAGGTCTGTCTACTTTCTTCATCTCCGTCAAAGCTACCTCTCTCCGTATTTGAGCTCGAGATGTGTTCAACGGGGTATACCTGTCGTACTTCGTGTCATATCGTCCTGGGCGATGGCCGAGATCAAGATTTCTGTTCAGCTGCGCACTCCCGGGGTTCTGACGATTTTTCGGGGGAGAACCTTTTCTTTTTGGAATAGTATTCGCGATCTCCATTTGTTCCAGCTCCAAATATTTCTTTGATTGGACTCTGAACTCGAGCAACGTCTTGACCGGGTCCTTATATATGGACTTCGCGAGTCGAGATGATCCACTAAGTCCTGCTGACAATAGGTGGACGTGCACTTTCTCCTCCAATCCTTGTACCTGTAAAGCGGCCTCCTTGAACCGGTCTAAGTAGCTTTGCAGGGTCTCGCCTGGGTGTTGACGGATTTTTCTGAGTGCGAACTCGGACTTGGGTTGCTTTTTGCTCGTTGCAAAATTGAGCAAGAACTTTCGGCCGAAGTCCTCAAAATTGTGTATTGATCGTGGCGGCAATGTGTGGAACCATGTTTGTGCGGCCCCGGTCAAGGTAGTAACAAAGATCCGAGAGATTATCGGCTCGTCGATTCCTCGGACACACATCTGCATGTCGAATTCGTCAATGTGAACTTGCGGGTCTTGGCTCCCATCGTATTTTGACAGAAATGATCCGTCAAAATCCTCGATGAATTGGGCATTGACAATCTCATCAATGAATGGGCTGTTGTTGTGTTGTCCGCGTCGATATTTTCTCCTGTATACCTCGCCCTCTGCTCCGGCCTGCTGGCGTGGGATGTTAGGCCGTTGGTCATGATGTCCCGGGTTGCCCTCGCGTTCCAGGTGATGCGAGGCCGCCCCTGGTCCATGTTGCGAACGTTCCTCGGCCCCGGGTGCCACAGGTGTCGGTGGTGGCCGATGGGCCGACTGATGGTGATGTGTTTCGCCCTGGCTAGGCCGAAATGTTCTCTCTCGGCTCGTATTCTCCCTTTGTCTCGAATAGTGCTGCTCCGTATGCTGTCTTCGATGCTCTTCCTCCTGCCTCCATCTCGCACACCGCTCATCTAACTGGGCGATGATGTTGTTCATGTCCTCCTGGCGTTGAAGGGCATGTCGCCTTTCTAGCCGCTCAATCCGGGCTAGAATGGATTGCAAAGCGTTATTGGTGAAGCGCTGAATTGATCCTTGCTCTCCTTCGGCCGGAATGGGTGGGTCCTCTGGCATGACTGGATGACTGTTTTGTGGCCGAGAGGAGGCGGTGTCTGAGAATGCGTCCTCCACCCGAACGGAGGGCGGTGCCCCTGCCACGGGTGGTCTTCCATCAGTGTGTCTTCTCGTGTTTACCATGGTGGGAGTCGAATTTTAACGTCCCCACAGACGGCGCCAATGTTCTGTTCGTGAGAAACAGAGGTCCAACAATGGAGTTGGATGATTGCTGTTTGATCTGAACTCTCCTTCTAGGGATATTTATGGTGGAGAAATATACCCGAGAAGATGATCACGATGCCCACCAGAAAAAACCACGATCTGGCGTGGGGTGTGTGCACTGTGTATGAAGAAAAGTTAGAGTTCAGAAAGCGTACCTTTCTCCTGGAATTCCTCACCTATAAATACTGACCTGGATGAGCATGGATAGAATTCCTTCGTATCAGCATCGACATAATGCCCATTAATTGAGTAATCAATATCCTTTATTTCTCTTGATTCCGTTGCAGAGTCTGCGGTTTTCTCCAAAACGTTCCTGGAAAGTCAAATCCGGTCAGCCCTTATTGGGCCTCTTGGATTTGGCCCATTTTGTATGACCTTAACACTTAGCTTCTGAAATTTTTGTAGTTCGATCATATTAGTTGGACAAAGTCTATCCCTAAAATCAAAGTTTTCATGACTCTACAACCATTTTTTCGTAGCATATTGTGCAATGTAGAGGGGTTATTTTATTGTAGCATGTGTGAACTCATGTAACAGTGCCATCGAGGAACAATATTGCTAGAAAGAAAGGTATACCATTATTATTTATTTCAAAGTTAGTATTATTATATCATTAAGAATGTTCATATAATTTTTTTTACGTATGTTTCCTATAAATACCGCTCTATATGTGAATGAAATAATATAAGCTGGATAGAAAGCAAATATTTTGTTATGTTATACTTCTAAATGGATTTTTTAGGCGAAACCTCTATTGAAATATCACAAAGTCATCACTTGTGTTTGCTTACCATAACGACAAGATTGGAAGCAATAAACACGACACTTACTTCACTTGGGACCAACCCATTCCTTTCAGAGTTATTGAAAATTATTCGTAATTAAAGAGAAATATTAAAGATGTATTAATGGTGGAAGATGACATACAAGTGACTAAGATATACTATCGACGTCCTGTCTGAGTCCAGCACGATCATGTTCATTATGATTCATTTGAGTTAAAAAAAATGATGAGCATGTGTGAATTATGTTATCTGTGTTCAACCAATGTCAAAGCAAGGGACCAATAGAGTTATATGCAAAACTGTCAAATGTACGTCGTCGCAAGACAGTTCAAGAATTAAGATAGGATTTGCATAATTCTGAACCACCGCCAAGGCATTATATATGGCAAGATAATCGTTGGCCGATTATTGGTTGAAGTCTTCAAATATTTTTGTGGTGTTTATCAATTATCCATGTTGCTATGTTTACAGTTTCACTATTCCTAATTTTGTGATTGAGTTTGTTACGGGTGTGCTCGTTTAAAGAAGAACATGTCTACAAATAACACAATATAACTGTGTTGATACGAACACAATGTCTAAAATCTTAAGTTATACTCCCTTCGTCCTTAATTATAACACCATTTTGAGAAATTTGTTTGCCATTTTTTATAAGATCATTTTCTAATTTTTAGATCCGCTAATTAATTTTTTTCCTACTTAATCTTAGTTAATTATTCTCTCTTACAACATTAATGACAACAAATTAAGTGGATAGAGAGATAAGAAAATGATAACGTTGGAATAATAATACAAGTAATTGACAAACATAATATGATTAACTAAGGGTTAAGGTTTTAGTTGAAAGGATCTTATAATTAGTGATGGAGAGTTTTTTTTTTTACAAAAATTTTCTTCATTGACCATGCCTCCCATAAGGTATTAAAAAAACTTTACTAAGGGGAAGCAAATCATTGGGTGGCAACTCCAGTTAAGGGATTATTTTTTCTTGTGTAGCAATGAACACAATGGTGTCTCTTGTTGAGCATGTAGCAAATCACATACTGGCACCACCTTGTCCCACGAGGAAGGTCAAAATCATTTTAAAAAGGAATCAAAAGGTAGAATGGCACTTCTTGTGCAAATTTTATTATTATTTTTGTAGCAATTTGCTGAGTGGCACCACCTTTTGATTTGTAGCAAACCATAATTTGGAGCCACCTTTGGTATTGATGTCCCATGAGGCCCACGAGACCCATGACGAAATAGAAATTATTTTAAAAAGTAAGCAAAAATCAGAGTAGCTCCTCTTTTTTAGTGTTTGCTTTATAAATAGGTTAGCAATGTAAAAACATAATATCTTGAAAATGTCAATTTGTTTCCATTACTACGAGCATTTTTAAGAATTAATGGGGTTTGTATATAGTGCCCTCCTTTATTACGATTTTTCAATGTAAACACGTGTTTACTTGTAGTATTTCAGGTTAAGCATGACTTTAATTGTACTATGTCAAGTTACATTGTACAATTAAATTATATCAAATATTAAATTAAGCATCCATCGATAGAGATTGTGGTGCTTCCGTTCTCTGCCAGATTGATGGCTCATCCTTCATGTACATTGTTCACTTCAATAGTTCATCCCCTGTGAATGAGACTCATAGAAGTGTTCACAACGGCGGGTTCTTAAATGAGAATGTGTGAGTTTGAAAATTGTAGTTACTGTATGCATATTTTTAATTTCAGTATTTAAGGTAAACTTCCACATTGACAAGTTTTTAATGTTTTAAGCATTGTAGATGGAAAAAATCTTATTTGGTTTAAAACAAAAAACCATATGGTGATGGTGTCTTGTTGCTTCAATTTGTTCTAGTAAATGCATCATGTTTGCATAAAATAATGATGATTCCATTAGTATTCATGTCGACGAATCCAATGATAGTATTCCCACGATGCAAATCACACTACAAATTTGCTGTCAATTTAAAAAATGATGATTCCATTAGTATTCATGTCGGCGAATCCAATGATAGTATTCCCACGACGCAAATCACACTACAAATTTGCTGTCAATTTAAAAAAATGATGATTCCATTAGTATTCATGTCTAAAACCACCCTAAAAAACTTAAAAAATTGATATTTGTTGTCACAAAAAACCATATGACGAGGGTGTCTTCTTTCTTCAATTTGTTCCAGTAAACGCATTATTTTCACATAAAATAATGATGATTCCAATAGTGTTCATGTCAGTGAGTCCAATGGTAGGATTCATGCGGTTGAAATTTGTTGTCACTAAAAGGAACTACAATGGTTGTTTCACCATTACAAAAGGGATATTTTATGACGCACCTTCTAAGACGGTTCTTAAAAAACTATCTTAGAATGTGAGGCAGTAGCAATTTTGTAAATAATAAGAGATGTACGATGACGATTTTATAATAACTGTCTTAGAAGGTGAGGGTTCAAAGACGGTTTTAGTAAGACCGTCTTCATTAAGCCAGGTGGTGGCAATTTTGTAAATATGTGTTTTTTAAATGAAGATGGTTTTACAAAAATCGTCTTAGAAGGTTGTCATTCTAACACGGTTTTTACAAAACCGTCTTAGAAGTCAATGGAATTTTTAATATATGTCTGCGCGATTTTTGAAAAGTTTAAATTTTGTTAAAAGTGTTCAAAGATGGTTTATTGGTGAACCATATTTGAAAACCATTATCATTTATGCTTTCATTTTCGCATCCTCTCGCGCGCAGCTCTCTCACCCTTCCACACCTACGCCCACGCCCACCCCACATGCCCCTCCACCGCCTCTGTCCGCTTCCTCTCCTGCCGACAATAGTGGAACAACGCTGAGCTTGGGAGGGTGCGCCGCCCAAGTAAAACCAGAGCACCCCAAACTGTGTCCCCTAGGAACCCTCGCAAATCACGATGGTGCTTTGAGCTAGAGATTCGAGAAGAAAAAGATTCAACCTTTCTCGAATAGGTTGGAAAACCCAAAAAGAGAAGACAAACCACGCGAACTAAGAAGGAGAAACCTAACTCTGTCCAGCCTTCAACCGCATCTCCAAGTATTCATTTTTACCATTTTCTCTCGAATCCCTATGGCTTCTCTATGTTTTATCTTAATTTTTTTTTGCGGGTGATTTTGTGTTCAGAGAGCGAAGAAGAAAATGGTGGTGATTTCGACCGTGTTGGGCAGGTTGTAAGTGATTTGATTATGTGGAAGAATGCGTTAAAGTCAACCTTTTGGTTTGGGTTTGGTTCTCTTTGTCTATTGTCTTCGTCCTTGACTCAAGAACTCAACTTTAGGTCAGTATTTTATGCCTTTTTTGTGTTTTTGTTTTTCACCCACGTGGAGGAAAATCTGAGATATTTTAAAAATTTTCAGTATTTTCTCGGCCTTGTCACAATTGGGGATTCTCTATCGGGTTTTCATTTTTCTTGAATTCGATTTGTCAAAGATATGATATTTATTTCAAGATTCATAGGGTGTGTGATGGTGGTGTTGTTATGCTTCAAAGTCTTCCTTATGTTTTTTGTGACTTTGGTCCTGTGTTTCACAAATGAGGTTGAAGAGAAGAGGGAAATCAAGCTGATAGAGGATGAGATTTTGCGTCTTGCAAAATTAATTCTTCCTGCTCTGAATTTTGCTCTTTCTAGGATGAGAGCACTGTTCTCGGGAAAACCATCCATGACCCTTAAAGTAATCCTCTAAGTTCTTCTTTTTAGATATAGAATTTAATTTTGATACTATGTGATTGTTAAAATTTTGGTACTTTTCAACTAATAAGATAACACCTTATATTAAACTATTGAAGTAATTATAAGTGTTATGTGAAACGATGCAAAACGTTCAAGAACAAATGAAACAAGCTGAGAATGATAGAAAGCGATAAGAAACAAAGTAACAAATTTTGGTCTACGTCTACATTAAGCAACAAATTTCACTATATGAATATGAATACTGAAAATATAGATTGTTCTCACACCCATCCACCATATCTCACACTCTCAGATTTTGGCCCTATGCATTTTTGTTATTCGATTTTGTGTAGGTTCAATATCCAAGCAGTAGTGATCTCACACATGCCAAGGATTCAAGGTTTGCCTTGCTTATTCTAATTTGAATTTGGGTTCCATGTCTTTTTTATGTTTCATATATTCATGATTTCTTACTATACAACTTGCATAATTCTCATGTTCTTAATCTTGATTATTCTTTATTTTGTGGTCAATTTCTCTCTCCATTACAATTTGTATTATTATTTTAAAACTATTTTTGTTATTTCCCTTTTCTTATTAATATGTTGTTACTTGTTGTAAGTTTGTAATGCAATCTGATAATGAAATATGCTGAAATTTTAAAGTCAAATATTGTTCTAAGGGGTTGTGTTTAGTTTTATTACTCTGAAATAAAAACATCCCACACACTTATTATTTTGTTGTTCACATTGATAGCCTGAATCAGGCTAGGCTATATGATCTTGGGGCAATTAAAGATGGCAATCAAAGACCAATTACATCCACAATTAATTGATGAATCTTTAATGTTGCTTTGAGGTTGTGGTGCACATATGTGATGATTGGTGAATCTTGCACAATTAATTATTGGTATCTGAGATAATTTCTTAAATTTTTTAGTGGAAATGCTGCTTCAACCTCTAATGTTACTACAAATTAGAATTATTAGCTCTTATTTTTAAAGACAGCTAATGACCTGAAGTAAAGTAGATATATATGAATTATGCAAAATTATATGAATGGTATTTTTTTTAATGTCTGACAAGGTATATAGTTTAATTTAGGAGAGTAATTAAGAGATAAAATATTAAAAAATTATATATTTACTAATCTATTTATTTACTAATATACATCTTTTTTTTTTTCTGTTTATAAGCATGTTGTAAATAAAAATAGTAATTTATTAGTGTATATTTAAAATATTTATAATTTTGTAGTATTTAGTAATTATTATATCATCTAATAACTTTCATTTATAATAAATAAGTCCAGTATTTTATAGAATAAATAAATTTAACAACTAATTAAAATTTTTCATTTATAGTATTTTTGTTGTCTTTTTATTAAAATTATATTAAATTTACTTCTAATATTATTTTCAATTATTTGCCTAAATAAAGAATATTTTACCGTGTCGGTGCATAGGCCTAAGAATATGATAGAAAGTGGTTATTGGGCATTGAATCTCTGGCCTTGGCGTGCCTACCGGTTTTTTATTGCAAGAACAAAGAGAAGCACTATTTACCCATTAATTAATTAATAAAAGTTGGTATATATATCCCACTTGTAGTTTGCTCATCCCACTTGTAATATTCACTGTCTTATATTGAAATCATATACATAATATCCACATAATCATTTGTTAATTTTCGACATCCATTATGTAAGACTGTCTCAAAACATCCCAGGCATTTTTTACAACTTCATTTTCTCATTCATTTTTTAAGGTAATTCACTATTCTTCACATGGTTATCTTATTTTATAGTTTCATTCTAGGGGGAGAAATGTTTATGTCCAGTTTTCCTCACATCTAGAACTAACTACAATGGATCAAAATCAAGCACGAGAAGACGAGGTTGGTATTTTGTGTTTTTTTTATTTAAATGAAAAAATATATGCCTCAACTTGTTTGTTTTGGTAAAAACAAAAAATTGTCCATCCCTTTCTCTTTAAACACCTCGGTTCTTTATTTTTATGTCATCAAATCCTAAGCTAATAGGTGAATAATTTAATATATAATATTGTGTCTTCTTTTCTATCTGTCATTTTAATTTTAATAATACCAAATTAATTGTTTATTGTTTTGTTAAGATTAATTAATTACTATTTATTGCAAATGAATAGTTATTTGATTTTTGGATTATGACATTCATGGCTTTATTTTTTTGCTTTTCTTTTTTAATTATGGTTGTTAGGAAAACCGTCTTAGAAAGTGAGCGCTACAAAAACAGTTTTAATAACCGTCGTCGAAAGTGATGACTTTCAACGATGTTGGATACGAAGACGGTCATACAACTGTCTTAGAAAGACACAAATAACCGACGTAAAAGGCCTATTTTGTAGCAATGTTTACTCTTAAAAAGACATGCAATTTTTAGACAAATTGTTATTTGACACTGATACACATATGTAAATAAAGTTAGTGCAGTGCAGTAATTAATCAACAACAAATGACTAATCATCCTCATCAAGATGCACTTGGTTCAAGTCTACTGTCAAATCTTGAGCCCTCTATTGATATATTTGGGACGAACCACTAGTCAGAAACATTGGCATTGGGGAAACATGTTAGGTGATTGATCCCAGTTTGCATGGAAGGATGGAGGGGCATTAGGAGTTACAAAGTTAGGATCATATGATGGAGGAGTGAAGTCCAAGAATGGATATGTGGTAGGGAGGGTTGTGGAACATAACATTGTTCATCATGAGAGGAACCGAGTGCATTTTCCTCTAACCCTAACACTTGTTAGGAGTTATACGTGAACTAAGTAAATTCATTGAAAGGTTGAGAAAGAGTCACAAAAAACATTCCATCACTACGTGCAACCAGAAGCGCTGGGAACTACAAGGGGTCGTGTTGAACGAATCTTCTTCGTCGATGAAGTCCATGTCCTTCTTTACAACCCGTGTCGATATCGACATCATTTGGTGGCTACTAAAAATGATGTGTTGCTGGAAGGGCTTGTTGCATTGGCACGATTATGTGATTCATTTCATTTATAGCTTGCAATACATTTTCGACACCACTTCTAACTTCATCAACAACGTTATGTTGTCGATGTTGTGGATTCGCAATGTGATACATTCACTCTGTTGTATTAGCCTACAAGAAACACAACAATGTAAAAGGTCTATTTAGTTTTAGGCATAAAAGACATAATAAACCTAAAAACTTACAATTGTGGACTAAATATTTACTTACTGCATAACACACCTTTGCTCTTTCCTTGCTGATCCACCGTCTTGTTCAGTCTTGGTATCATACCTATACTCTAAATGAAATTACAAGTGCACTGTAGCACCATCAGCAAAATACACCCTGTTATGTCTTAAATTCCAAATATTTATCCAAACTCGGTGCACAAGAGCCCAATCTTTTGGTTGCTTTCCTTTTTGACTAACATCATGGAGATTGTCCTATTGAAGTGGTGGTGCAAAAGATGTTGTTGCTTGGTAAATTGGTGAAGGACATGTTCCGATTGATGCCACTCAACAATATGGTAGCAAATTAATAACACCACAGCTCTCCAACTTCATGACCATGCACCCACAAAAAAATAAAGCCTTGGAAAGTGCTTTGTGTATGGGTCCCATACAATCTACAACATAGCCAAAAACAATATAACATTACAAAATTCATAACAACATTAATCTACATAAAATATTATAACTACTTATGCCATCACTCTTCATCATGTTTATCTTTGGTTGGTATATTTCTATGCCTCACCTACTACTGATGAAATTAAGCTTTTGATCTCCCCTGTAACTATATTTACAAATGGTATAAAGGTTTTGTGTACTTTAACATGTAACCAAAATACGATGGAAGGAATCTTTATTGTGCAGACACTTGCTATGCACTAAGGGGAAAACCTACAGGTGGCTGCTATCGATTCAATGGTGCCACGAAAGGAAATCTTTCCCACACCTACAACTATACCAATACACATGCTCCCCCTATTTCAAACGACTTCATAATTAGTCGCCTTACACAACTCACGATAAACATAATTAAGCATGGTGAATCCCCAACTATACCCCCACATCGTTGAAGATTTGCAAGCAATGGAAGATACCTCAATGGTGCATATATCCCATAATGGTCAATAAACAACCACCCTCCAAACAAGAGCAAAATATAAGCACGTGTATATTGCTCCAACTGTAATTGACTATGTGATGGTGTTCGATGTTTTAAAATGTTTTCTAAGCCATTTCATTTTCACCCTACCCTCCTTTATGGTAGGATATACTGTAGTAACTCCCAACAACTCTTAACATACTTCACCCCAGTCATGAACATCACCACTAGTCACAGTTTCACCATTTACAGTACGTAAACCTAATAAAATGGTCACATCCTGTAGTGTGATTGTGTACTCACCAAATAACATGTGCAACGTATGGTCTTTGGACTCTAATGCTCAACAAGTGTCGAAATGAAGTGGTTATCATAAAGGAAAAATGGGATTTATGCAACAGGAAGAAAACCAACTTGGTCCAATAAATCTTTGCTTTGAATAGGAAAGACTGTAGGTTCAAATTATTCCTCATTATGTTGTTGCAATGTTTCTCTTCATGACCTTGGCCTTGTTGTCGTTGGGCTCACTTTGCTCATAAAATCGTAATCGATTTATCGCTCCAAATAGATTGTGACACATGTGTCACCTGCAAATGTAATGTAGCAAAGACTCATCACGTGGACCAGGACGAACTTTAGTAACCTCCGCCATAATGAATATTTAATTCAATCATGAAATTTCATCCAAAGAAAATTGTCATTTATATTTTATAGCATAAATTGGTTACTATACAAAACATTATTAATTTTTTGTACAACTATATTTTTATATGATTCAACTCAATATTTTCTACATCATATTCTACAAACTAAAAAATACTTATTTTATATTCTCCTAATGAAATATCAACTAAAAAATTAATAACACAAAATATTCTCAAATATGTACTAAAAAATTATTAACACTAATTAAACAAAAAAATATTTCCTACTATATTCTCCTAATGAAGCATTAACTAACAAATTAATAACACAAAATAACACTAAAAATAATGAAGACTTACAAAGAAAATAATAAATAAATGAAACAAATTGTTTTTATACAAACATGGAACAAAAATATTTCCTACCTCATTTTCTATAAAAAAAAATATTAACGCATTTA
>CM023941.1:34491169-34561687 GCA_013407115.1 Glycine latifolia
AAAGCTCCCATTTTCTTAATCCAATGAATAGGCGAGGGCTTCGCTCGCTTAGAAGCAGGGGCGGGCAGAAGCAGCATTAATTTGTCTATACATATCCTAAATCAACGTGTTGTGTGCTCAACTTCATCGACTTAGTATACATTTGCATTCAATCAATGTAATTTTGACAGCACTCATCAATGCTGAATCTCTATCCGTAACAATGACCTTTGGAAAAAATTCACTTTTAAGAAAAATATCTCTAAACCGTTCAAGGGCCCACACAACATTGTTTATATGTTCGGCTTCTAAATAGGCAAATGCAGCTGAGAATGCCATCCCAGTAGGTGTCACACCAACAATGTCAAGTAAATGAAGTCTATACCTGTTTGTTTTGTATGTACTGTCTATCAAGAACACCATATGATATGCATTACTCAATTGTCCTGCATCTGGACGTGCCCAAAACAAGTCACATACAACATTTTCATCCTTCAATCTATGCTAATGAATATACATGTCGTGTTCAAGAAGTTTCATTAGCTGTTGCATTTCAGTATTATTGCCTCTTGTACGCGTCTGGTATGCATATCTTGCATTGTATACTTGCTTCAAAGTTGTATAATTATTGTCAATGTGCTCCTTCAAAGTTAGAAGAATATTCTTTGGTTTGACCATCGACCTTGTCATATCAGCAACAATGATCTTCTCCTCCTCGGTTAATCGACCAGCATATGGGTGTCCACAGAATGACTTAGCCAAAGTATGATTGCCACATATTAGCTTCACCATCCACCCTTGACCTCCCGGAATTGGTTTGCCTCGAAGCTTAAAAGGACACTCACATTTTCTAGTGTTAGTCATTGAAGGTGTGAAACCTTTTTTTCATAGTCTATACTTTTCACTCTTTTCACAACCAATTAAGACAAATGATGTCCTTCCTATTTTTCCAGTCGATATGTCACTCCTCATTTTGACAGCTACAAAATCATTCTCATTTGCAAAAGTACGAGCTCATTTCAATACCGCATCACGAGATTCAAACACCTGCACAAATGGATAATTTATCTTTAATCTTGTTAATTCAATCGTTTAACAACTTTAGCTACATTCAAAATCACAAAAATATCTCAATTGTTTTGAACGCTGCAGAATAATCAATTAAACAATTATTGCTTCCAAACGCATCAGGGTTCGCTCCAATATCTTCATTCATATTAATTTCTTCAGGCATAATACTGTCGTACATCCACTCATCGTTGTCCATCTTAACAAATCAAAATTTAATCATTAACAAATTATTTATTTTTTTAAAATAAAAAAGAAACTGCCTTGAAGCTATACGGATTTTCCAATCCGTATGATTATATAATCCGTATGGATCATACGGATTAAATAATCCATAAGAACCATACGGATTAGGTAATTCGTATGATCCATACGAAAATCCATACGGCCAAAAACACTACCACTTACCTCTATAGCCACCACAATGCCACGCCACTCTGCAGCCACCACGACGCCACTTCACTCTGACGAACCGTAAACAATGGCACCCAACAACTACCAATGCACAGCCTAACCCCAAGAACTCAAACAAAACCAAAAACAAACAACCAAGCAATAATGTACATGGACCAGTCTGCAACCAACTAAAATAACGAAGCCAAGGGTATTTTTGGATTTTCAAAAAAATCAAATGGTATATAAGAAAACCAAATTGTATGGGCAATTCTAAGTCCATAACCCATGGGAGACCCCACATTAGCCTACAAAAGAAAGGCCCAGAATTCAAAAAGCAGAAACTAACGGCTACTTCTTTTTCAGAAAGGTTTTAGGAAAAACGCGTAAGCGTCAACGATCATATTCACTGTTCTTTATAAACCCCACAATTTGTTCTCTGCAATTCGTTAAATCTTTTTCTTGGCAAAACATTCAGCTTTTGGCATTATTAGGTTATCTTTGCATCCGATTTTCAATGGAGACCCCATCATCCACCAGAAGAGTAACAAGATCACAGGTTTTGTCTGCTTCCAATGATGTCCTCATCACAGTTTCCAGTGGGTCATTTTCTCTTTTTCAGTTATTCTTTCTCCAAATTCACCCTTAATAACATCATTCCTTTGTCTTTTGCAGGAAAGATTGAAGATTCTGAAAAGAACGCATCAAAGTCAAAATCAAGGGTGCAACAACAAGACCAATCTGAATGATTCCCCAATCGTGGGGCTTGCGAATGGGGTAATTCTTGGTACCCCATTGGCGAAGCGGAATAAAGAATACGCCAGGGTCTGGGGAAGCTTTACTGAGGGGTCAAGTGAAGACCCTTTTGCTCAAGGTGGAAGAAGAGATTGAACTTTCCAAGTTCTCACTTGAAAGCACGGAACTTGTTGCACCAATGCCCGTGAATACGCCTCAAATTCAGAATCTTGCTGGTTTGGCTTCGGTTACCACCCCTTCTGTTGTTCTTCAACAACCACTAATTCCTTTACCAATGGATAATGCTAACAACGTGTTCTTTTGACAACTAGAGAATGAACTAGGACGTGTTTGGTTGGAATTATTTTCAAAGAATTATAGCTTCAGTTTAGAATAACACACGAAAAAAAAAGGTCACCATTTTTAAAAATCTGAGTCAAACATGTATTGAATTGTTTAATGAAACCCAATTTTTTTTTAAGAGAGTATGTTGATTCTTATGCAGGAATGCATAAGAACTGTTTTTTTCATTCCACCCCATGTTTATTTCTATTTTCACTCTTAATTTATAATTCTGAATTTTTTTTTAATCTTTTTGTTAGTTTCAAAATGCTTGTATAAGAAATAAAGAAACCAAAAAAAAAATATATAGTGCTTCTTCGACAAATCTTTAAAAATAAGAAACAAGTTGAAAACAAGGTAATTGTATAGTTTATCTTTTTAATTTTTATGCATCATGACATAATATCATGAAATTTATAATTAATGTTATGTCATAACTTTGTTGGGAGGAGGTGAATCATGTATTTGATGGTCCTGAATCTGAAAAGAGTGTGATAAGCAGATCCCTTTTATTTGACTTCTCAGAGAAATCTCAACTTTCGAATGCATCAGAAGAATGTTTCTCTGAACTGAGTTATGAGGAAGTAGTACAAGATGGAAGGGAAATTAGTAGCTGCTGAATAGAAGATGATGATGCTTCTATCTAGTCAATGCAAGCACACCCATGATGAAGATGATGAGGAAATAGCTGAAGATGAAGAAGGTTGTTATACTGAAATTGAAGAAGAAAAAGAAGAGAATGATGAAGGATTGTGTGAAGGGTTGAACAACATTGGCATGAATGAAATGATAGCTCCAAAAATTTGAAGGAAAGCACACAAGATTTGCTTACAACAATGATGATGAGATTGTGAAAGAAGAGGTGGAAGAAAACTTTGGTGAGAGTGATTCTTCATCTAACATATTGCGTTTGAAAGGATTCCCAACTCCAAAAGGGAAACACTTACGCTTTGTCATTTAAGTTCTTGTTTTGTTTCTTTTGGTCTCGACGTAGTTCACTAGTAGATTCTTGGGTATTTTTGTTAAAAGAAATGGAAAACGAGGGACCACAATTTAGTGGTCAAAATCAAACGTCCATGTAAAACCGATTGCATTCTTATGAAATTATTTTGTACCTAAATGCTTCGCATTTAAATTCAACTAAATTCACCGAATTATATGGATAATTAATTTTATAGGATATAATGAGGATCTTTCTAACAAATATTGTAAGATATTGGCTAAAAAAAATATTTGTGTCAAATACTTGGTTAAAAAAAGAATTCTACGTTCTACAAAATGTTTTTAACTTCTTTTTTTAAAGTATTAATTTTTTATATAGTTCATTCTTAATACTCTTTTAGATTGTATGGATCGAGCAATTTAGTTTCCATTATTTTCAAAAACCTTTTGTTAATTTCTGATTTTGTGTATATTCATTTTAATCCTTTTTTTCATTTAATATTTCTCTCCTCTGTTTAGTTATATTTTAATGTAATAAATATTTTTTAATAATCAGTGTTTTTTCTTACTTTCATTTGTCGTTAATATCATTATTTTGTAAGTATCCACTATTTGTTAAATTGGATATTATAAATAATTATAGAAATATAGTTTTTCAATTTCTCTTGTAAACTAAAACGATAGAAATATGGTTTAACCCTCAAATATATGATTAAATCATTTATTTTATTCTCAAGTAATGATAGCAAAAAAAAATACTGTCTAATGCTAGATTTGTTAGTTTTGTTACATTCTTGAAGTAATTTTACTTTGAGCATCTTTTCAAGGTTGCAAAAAAGTAATTTTTTCTTAATTAATATTTATACGAATAACTATGTTATAGTTCTTCACCTTTAATCCATGATTGAGAAAAGATAAAATTCCTCTTTATAATAACAGGGATGAATAATTATAATTAGTTCCCAGATAACTACACTCTTGGATACATATTTTTTTGGATACATATTCTCTTTTTTAACATTCCACGCACACCATTTATTTATATCTACTTAAAAATAGCATGAAATTAATTTAATGATTTCCACGCCACATCCTAAAGCATGGAGACAATTATTCGGAAAGATAGCAAATAAAACCGCCTAATATAACTCAGTTGATGGATAACATCCCTACAGTTGAGGGATAACTTTCCTAGTTATCTATTGAGTTAAATAATAGAAGTAACAAATTAATAAACTATGTAATTCATTACCGACTCTTCACTATACAAATATAAGAGATTATTTCTGAATTCAAACTCATAACCAACAAGTCACCAAAACAATTTTATTATTGTGATTTACAGATGTACACGCATCGAACCGCGTTAAATAACCCGCGGATCACTTGTACAAAGCAATGACTACGTAATATTAAAATGGGTACCTACCGGGTCATGTTCTTGTGGCTAATATTCTACGGTGAATCGTTCTATAGCCTATAGCAGAAGATAAATGAAACGCAATATAATCATTTACAATTGGGTTTCAACACATTAAGTAGCTGGAATATGTACACACATATTTACGGTCCTGCTACATACTTCTCAAGAATCAGAACTTAGAACCAGGGATGCCACGTTGGATCCATCATGCACAAGTTTCTTGGGTTCAAGGCAGCTTCAACCAACTCAGTAACACCTCTCTGCACAGGTTGTGGTGGATCCATAACGTTTTCCTCCTGTATAAAAAAAACAAACGTAAATACTAAAGATTGAAATAGCAGCATACAATATACCATGTGATCCCCTTTTCTTCCCCTTTGTCTTTTGTACTTATTAAAGAGCGTCAATAAACTTGTCCAGAGGATAAAAATGGATTGCTTTATTTTTACTAACCCATCATATACTAAGAAATTTGTTACATTTCATCTATCAAATACTATTAGAAAGGAAACCTGATTGTAGAATTTCCAAATAAATTAAAGAAAAGGATAAATAATTTCAGAAAATTGAAAAGGGAACGCAATTTTGTTAGTTGCTCACCTCTTCAGAAAAATTCTGAGGAGCAATTCCCTTAACCCTTGTAATAACATGTTCCACATTTGTGATAACTTTCTGTTTGAAGTCAACAGGGCTCATAGTACCACCTGCAGCCATAGGGGCTATAGGCATCCCTAGCGGTCTTCTCCAAGACCAAGACAGTAGCTCGTCACGGAAAAACATTGCTAGATGATGCCATAGGTGCTGGCTTTGCTGCAATACCAGTAATTTAAGAACAAATCAATTGGTGATCTTGCATAACATGAATTAAAATCAAGATATTGATATTGAAAAGCATTCAAGTTTCTGTTATGTATGTATGTGTTCTCAGTTCTCACTTTAGGTGAAGCCACAGCCTGTGCAGCTGCACACATTGAAGATACGATAAGGCCTTCCACTCCATGGGAGAAGAAGGCTTGCATATTCCTTGTCAGCCTAAATGGGACTGGCTCATTAAACTCAATCAATCCATTTGCATCATACGCAGGGTGAAAATCAGTTTGAAATATTTTTCCAGTGTTCTTTGCAAACAAAATCTTGTTCGGGGACCTCCCACCAATTTGTAGCATGAAGGACATGAAACTTGAAATGGCTAACTGGATGGCGAATTGCTTCTTGAAAGCCCAACTATGGTTGCCACTAGGTAGAGTTTTGTACATATACTGTGAAAAGATATTGTCATTAACAAGATTTTTTGTTATTTCATTATAGGCTTGCAGACGGAGATCCACAACAGCTTCTGGTGATATTTGGCCAGATATAGCTTGGTTCAATTGCTCCTTGAAATAGGTTATTGGAAGATCTGCCTCACGGTCATTCCTTGCACAATGATTCTCATAGACCTCAAGGAAAGTGCTATACATCAAATCATCTTCTACCATGCGAACCTGTCCATACAAAAATTCAAGAAGGATTATTAAAATATACTTTTAAGTAGGTAAGGGTTTCATTTGCAGTCATGGTAGTCTTGATTGCAATCAAGATCATGAGTCCATCTCTCTAAAAGAAATAGAAGTGAAAAAAAGAAAAAATAATGTACAGGGAAAATTAATTTAACTAACCTGGGACCAAACAGGAATAATTATCGGTGTGTGAATGCATATGTGACGGCGTCTTGATTCCTTGTGCTTCTCAAACATTTGGTTCATCACACGGAAAAGCTGCAGTATGCGTTCATCACTTCTAGCATTGGGAGTTAAAGATGTCTGGACAATAAAATGACGTTGGGAACCATCAGAGCCAATTAGAGTCAAGCGCCGAAAACTGCTCCCATGCCTCCGCACAATTGGAATATCAGCTGCAACCCTATCCAACTTCACGGTATGATCTGGGGCAATTTCCTGGAAGAAAATAAGATAACTAAGAATCAGTATGGGATGCACCAAATACTCCCCAGGTCAACTTGAGGTTATTTTAATCAAGATCCATATATATACATATTATATATATACACACACACACATATGTATATATAGCCCTGACACAGCGGTAAAGTTGTTTCTTGGTGACTTGTTGGTAATGGATTCGAATCCGAAAACAACCTATTTGCATATGCAAAGGTAAGACAATGTTACAATATCCCTTCCCCTTACCTTAGCATAGCGAGGAGCCTCTGGGAAATGAGATACATAGTACTACATATACATACATACATACATACATACATACATATATATAAAGCTTTTGACATTGTTTGAAAAAAAATCAGAAGCAGTCACCTGATCAGTGAAATATTGCCCTGGAACTTCAACATCAATAACGTGGAAATCCCGCAATACCTTGCTTTCTTCTTCCAACTTTAATACTGCTGGAAACCTATCCTCAACATTACTTTGAAGAACATTTTTCCAGTGTTTCAACCGCTCAGTCAGTTGAGACAAAGTAGATGGGAAAGTAGCAGTGCTTTCTGGATCAAGATCACGTTCAAAATCCTGTTTGTACTCCCTAACAAAATCAACATGCTTATTTACAGCATCAGCAGAAAAGCAAGCCCTACAAACACCCGAGAGCTCTTTCTTGAGAGACTGAGGAACTTCTGCAGTTGTAGCTGTTGGATATTTGTAGCAGCGGTGAAGCAAAGCATTAACCACTGCCAAAAGTCTCTCTTCGGGAAGAGTAACAAACCTTGAACCAATTTCTGTTAACAGGGTCTGCAAAATAAAATGTTGTCATAATCATCCAAGTATCTTTTAGTTTAGGCAACACACGAACCAGATGTTATTTTCAGATACATTGGCACAATTCACAACATACAGGTGTATGCAAATCATTTTAATTCGGTGCTAGACTGCTAGTTCAATCCACAGAAACATTATGCAAACAACATGAAAGATGAGCTTCTAGGAAATACCAAAAGTAGAAAATTTTGCTACATATCCAAGTTTATATCAAATATCTACAGTTCTTCATGTGCCTTTGTTCAGTGTTTCCCTTCATGTCAAATTTGCTACATTGATTTATAGCTCCATTTAATAAATGTATACAGTTGTCCCATTGTTTGTCCTAATTCCTAAGTGCTAGCAGCAATAATTTAGTTTGATTTAGAGACCAAGTGCAGAACTCTTTTATGCATGCAACCAGGAGAAAGGGTGGGAGATGGTGAGGTTGCATAGCATTACTGTTAAACAAAGCAAATTAAACTTAAACCCCTGAAAGAAAATCACCTCGAGTTCACTAGCCAAATTAGCATGTTTTCCCCTAAGAGCCTCCATTATATCTTTTGCAGCATCAAAAGCACTGGCAGCTGAAGCCACAAATCCTAAAGCACCAGGACGTCTTAAAGTATTTTGACCACCTTCATTTCCAGAACCTTGCTGCAAAGGTTGGTCATTTCCATTGTGCATGCTGCTTTCTGCAATTGTAGACCTTTCGGGTTCTTGCCCATGTGAGTTTCCACCATCATGAGATCCAATTCCACCTGGCTGGGAGCCTTGGTGAACTTGAATATCAGATGGCAAGTTACTGCCACCTGGACCTTGTACTCTTGAATTTCCATCAGCCAGCCCACCAAGAGAACCAGCACTTGTAGGACCAGAAACACTTTGTTGAGTTCTTTGTTGAGCCATTGCTATTCTACCAAGTTCAGATTTATTGGCAACATCACGTCGTTCCAGCAAGTATGTGCGCAACCAATAATAAAGAGCCTGAAATTCAGGAGAAGAAACAAAAGATAATTTAGGATCTAAATAACATTTCCAATGAACAAATGCAATTATGCAAACAACATTCACCTGAGGATACAATGTTGCAATCTTCAAAAGAACAAGTTTACAGTGAGGAGCTTCTGTCCTCTGCAGGGAGAGTAAGAGCTGTGGAATCCAAGAAAGCCAAACCCAGTGTGGAACTTGTTCATAGTACTTATCAAATGACCTTCCAACAGGTTCATTAGGAGTATCGAAGCTAACAAGATAAAGCACACGAGCAAGATGGCTTCTTGAATTGGACACACCAAATTTTATACCTTGCAATAAGCAGCTGACAGCATATTCCAACCAAATCTCATCCTGAGTTTCTCTGTAAGCCTATTTGAAGTAGATGACAGATAAGTACAAAGCTCAAGTTAATACTTAAGGTCATAGAAAGTAACATGAAAAACAGATATGAGTAGTTACCATATCACAGTAGTTTCCCCAGCTTATCCATCCTTTAGGTAAGTTTTTGAAAAGACTAATGGCATTTGAATAGTTAAGATTAGCAGCCTCAGAATCATTCAATTTTAACAAGAAATCCCCTTTCAGACGGAAAATTTCAGCCTTGTGCTTTGCAGGAAAATACTCTAGATTAGTGCTGTTGATCAGATTAATACCATTTGTAAGTTCTCCCTTATTTTCTAGGTATGCCTTTGCCTGTTCAGTTATCTTAACAAATGCTTCCTGTAAATACATCAAAAAGAGCATATCAGATAAAGTCCACACAAGTTCTCAAATATCAGAGTTCACTATAGTCAAATATGGACACATACTCCGGAAATAAAAAAAAGGTATACTAATGCTAAGCAAATCTAATTGTTAAGAATTCCTATGTATGCACCAATATGGACACATACTCCAGAAATAAAACAGAACTTGACATATGATGATAAGGTCAAAAAATTATCAGAACAATTATCAATACAATGCATGTAAATCCCACCCCAAAGAATAGGCCCATATATAATTCAAAATTTATAGATACTGACATAATGATAAAAGCAAAGAATCCTCTAACTACAAAAGAAGTGGTTATCATACCTGCACTTCCATGGTTGAATGGCCATATAATTTTTCAAGTATGGTGACACAAACATCAAAAAGGCCTTGCTTACGAGCAATGTGAGCAAGCCTGTTGACAGTCCATGCTTTGTCACGGTAACCAAGATGATGAAGTGAGGAATTTGTGGTGCCAAAATCTTTGAAAGCGTCTATGACAGAGTTGTACATTTCATTCCTCCACTGCAGCAAATCATACCAAACAGACATATTATCCCATTCATTTGGAGTTCTTAGTCTCCACGTCTCAAGGATGTCCTTCAGATCAGCATAAAGGTTTCCTTGCACACCAACCACTGAATTTCCAGAGAGTTTATTTCCATTGGAAATATCCATTAGAATCCTAGCTGACTCTTGAACTTCAACTATTTGTTGGAATTGCTGCAGGAGAGGAATTCTGGAATGAACAGACATTTCAGGCAGCTGCCACCATTGTTCCAGAGCAAGATCAACACCTTTACCTACCATATTCTCAGCATCCCCCACTCCATTTGTATTTTTATCATGAAGAGCAAAGTATGCTTGAATTAGACGAAGCTTTGGAGTTTCTTCCACTTGAGCCTTGGGAATGACATGCTCCTTCATATACGCCCAGTCAGGCAGTTTCCAAAGACTGTCAAGCAGAATTTCATAATTCTCAACACTCTTGCCAAAGTCAGCTAGTGCATCCCATTGACTAAGTTGACTAGCACAGTATAACCATTGCTCCTCCCATAGACACATCTCAGCCTTGGGTACAGTGTTATTATATGTTCCTTGAGTTGCCTTCACCATGGCTTGATAGAAGAGGCTTTGGGCATGGTGCCAGTAACCATGCTGAACAAGAGAAAGCCCGGCCCGGGTTTCGGCAGTGACTGATCTCTTCTTCCACAACCCACATCTCATATCCTCTTCATTGAGCAAACGATAGAGCTCAGCCAGAGACTCAGAGCATTTGGAATCATTCGGGAACAACATAACATGACTTTCCAGCAAAGCCAGTGCAATGTGCCATGCATTATATGTTTTCCCAATATATTTAATGAGCTCACTTGGCATTCTGGGTTGAGGATGGCTCAACTGAAGCCCTTCTAATAGAGCTTGCACAACATTTGGTCTATTGGCTTGCTGCCTCTTATGGTAATCTTTAGACAAAAGATTAATCATTGGTTTAGCAAGTGTTACTTGTTCTTCTTTATGCAATGTAACCCAGACAATTGGAAATACCAGTACCCACAAATGGTATGCAACATTAGCATCTGTGTGGGCTAACTCTCGCAATGGAATTAATAGATCAGCCACCTGGAAGAATTTTTATCATTGAGAGACTGTAAAATATTTGCCAATAATTGCACAACAGATAGTTACAAATTTACAAAGGGTAACACAGAAAACGGTGATAGGACTGTAGTACTCTTCAATTTGACAAATCCAAAGTATAATGCCCAAAAAACAAAAGATTTCATCATTTAAACAACATTCTTCACTTTAAAATATAAGAAAATTTCCACATAGTACTGTACTGCTACTATATCTTGGACTTTCATTACGTAATAAAATAACCAAAGCAATAAAACTAAAGATATACAACCTTAACCATAACAGACAATTAGTACTTAAAACCTTAGACATCAAACATTTAGTTTACCTGGAGTTTGCTCATGCTGTTAAGAAACTGTGCATGCTTAAGTACAAGTGCCTCAAACGTTAGTGGAGCATCCTCATATCCTTCAGATACATCATTAACCTTGTGTGGCATCCCAGATAATTCCAGAATAGAACTTGAAACCAAAAGTGGTTGAACCCTGGCAGAATTTGGAGCTAGTGTAATAGGCTTATCCTCAACTAATATTGCCAGGAGAAGATCAAGGCCTTGTTTGAGCCAGAAAACATCACTCAAAGCCACCCAGTCTTGAATTTGGATAATAAATTGAAGTCTGGTAAAAAGAGTTTTCCCGAGAGACTCATGATAGAGAGAGAAAAATTTCATCCTAACTTCAGGATCTCTAGCTCGCAAACCAAGCATAAATAGCCTTTCCACCTTCTGAAAAACCTCTTGACGCAAGGGTAAAGGATATCTGGAAATCATTTAAAAATAATCAAGACAGAATACAATTCAAGCATAGCACAGACAAACTTAAGATGAATAACTTACTTATTTGAATCTGCACAAATCCCATAAAGAAGTTCAAGATATTTCCTGTCCCACTCTTCGAGAGTAACTGGTGTGAAGTTTTGTTTATCAACTTGTGACAGCTTATGAAGAAAAGAAACTATCTCCTTAGGAGTGAGAAAGGAACTTGGTGTGACTGAAGTTCCTTGTTTACAGAAGTCATCTTCAATCCACCCTTTAACCACATCAAGTATGCAAAGAAGTACACTAGCATCAATTCCTTTCTCTGAGAGTAAAGCATTCAATATTTGAGATACAGATCGCTTGCACTCAGTAACAACCATCACTCTATCAGTGATAAGTTTCAAAATCGATTTTAGATTTGAAATAACTGTTCCAACATCAGCACCTTGACGAGATGTGACCGCTGAATCTGGATCTGTTCTCTGACCCTAATAATGTAGGAAAATTTATTAAGTCAAAAATATTACAACAAAAATAAATCAAGCATAATTGTTACAGATTTTAACCAAAAACAAATAACAATCAATAAGACAATATATGTTAATCACACTAGAATGGCCTGGATAGATATAGTATACCAGAGTCAGACTAAAGTAACACAGAGGCAGCAAAAAGACACAGGGAATGCCAGCTATGCTACAAAGCGCAAGGCTGCAGGGTAGGTGTTACTAAATTACACCATGGAATTTTATTTTCAAGCAGCATATATGAAAAATATAAATAGAAATTGGCATGTAGCCAAAAAAGAAATATAGGAACTGACATAAACACTTAACTACCACACACTGGCTAAAATTAAGCACATCGATAGTCAGTGTCATTAACCTTAACTAACTCGGGTGAATGGTACTGATTAGAAAAATGATATTATTTAAAACTAATAATGAACATAATTTTAATGCATGCATGTGTTGACTGATTTATCATGCATATTTTTCCTCTAAATTCTAACTCTAATTCTTTTTGTTTCTACTATAATTTTTATTTTAATAGAAAATTCATTTTAATCCTAGACTTCTAAAAAAAATATTAAATCAGAAGGAAAACCAGCATACTTGTCTTAAATGAGAGCCTGCCGATGAACCCATATCACGTTGCAGCCGTTGAAGAATGCGAACCAAAATTAAAGGATCAACAAAGTTCCTTTGTACCTCTGTCAAGGTTTTTATGACAAGCAATAGGAAACTAATTGAACTAGCATTATTATCATCACTAGACGTTTGAGGAGCTGTGACAGTGGTAACATGCTTCTGTATCAAATCATCAAGCTTCTGGTACAACAACTTCACATCAGCAGGTGTGGTAGTTGCTTCTTGAGGAAAAGCAACAAAAATCATCTTCAACAGTGAGCAAAAAGATTTGCCAGCATCTAAAAGTTTATGCTTGAAACATGGTTCAAGAATCTGGGAGGAAAAACAATTACCCACTATAAAAATTGAATCGTTGAGTAAATAAATAAAACAAAAGGTAATGATAGGCCTACTTGAGAAATCTGGTTAATGTTATTTCTTATGAACAAGTGAGGTTGTTTCTCTAAAACTTTGTTCATGACATCTAAACCCTGTGCCAGTGCAGTGGATGGATCCTTTGCTTGAGATGGCTGTATACTGCTCAGAAGTTTTTCCAAATAATTAAATTTTACATTTGCATTTGGCCACACTTCCAAAGCTTGTGAAAGTAGCTCCAAAGCTTGTTTGTACATGGCACTTGCTTCTTTGTCCTTTGGCTCTATGACTAGAGCAACCTAATCCCAAAAATCAGAGACAATAATCAATAACATCCTCAGAAACGAAATCTTCTAGAAGGGGTTGTTGAGTATACATTGTGAATCTTTTCAATAAGCAATCATACTTTTGCCTCAGCAGTAAGCATCATACTTGTCATCTCTAGACATCAAAGGGCAGATGACTATGAAGCACAAGTATGACACAGGACACAAGGATTTTGTAAAATTTTAAAAATCAATTAGGACATGACACAGTTATAATAAAATTAATCTAAAAGTAACATAAAAAATTATTTTATAACGAGAATATCAGAATACACATTTTAAAAATGAGCACGAGTCATTGCAAACATCATTAAATGTTTTTTTTTATTGGCAAAAATATGAATATATTATATATAGTAGTAAAATCAGTACATTTGTATTTACATCAGAGTCATTAAGGGCAGAGCTATGGAGTCCTAATACAAGCTTTAGTGCAAGAATTAGAAAGCCATAGATCTGCATCTAAACTAGGATCCCAACCACAAAAAATCTATAAACCAATCCCCCCCTGAACACAAACATCTTTAAATGTTAAAAATTATCTAATTATCATGGTATCCAATTTTTATTGGCATAAAAGTTTTTAAAAAAATAAACTTATAAAAATGCAACTAAAAATATTAGTTTTCCATGCAGCTACTACTTAGAATTGTCTGAGATTAGGCAAGTGAATATTGACACAATACCCTTTGAACCATTAATGCATAACAATGGTGGATAAGAGCTACACAAACTATAAATCATTTTTAGAATAAAAGATAGTATGGCCATGCAAGTACCAACATCATCAAATTCAAACTGTAAGTTTACAAGCATTAGGGAAAGCAACCGTGATTTAAACATCCACAACATCAATAAATATTGGATATAGTGTTTACATAAATGTAAAAATATTTGCTGAGTTAGCCAAATAGCATGGAAATGTAAAAAAGCAGGTTAGAAGTACGTCTCACTCTGATAAGAAAATTGATAATCATTTCCTCCATTGCAGCATTTGGTTTAAATTCTTCATCAGGTTGACTGGCAGATCCAGGGGTTTCAATGTTAGTGATTGATGAAGGACCACCAGGTGACATGACACCACCAAGGGATTGCAGACCAGGCTCTGCTTTTACTCGCTTAGTTGCATCTTCAGGAAATGTAGACCCATCGACAGATCGCTTAGAATCAGCTGAGCTGGGATTAAAGACGTCATTGATTTGGTTAGGTGCATCAGAATCAGTAATAACTTTCATCTCATTTTGTCTTTGCCTCTCCCAGTTAACAACTAATCCAGCAAGTTCAATGGCAAGACGTCTGTTCTCTACTGCGGTATTATAAGGCAATCCTAGGCGACTAAGAGAATTCACCATCTGAGGAACAAACTGTGCTCTGCAGCTGTAGAAGAGATTGGAATGGCGGACAATAAGTTGGAATATGTGAATAAGATTTGGAATTGAATGACCTTCTTCAACAAGGATTTTCTTGGTATATCTTATCCATATTGGCATCCGAGAATCACCAAGGGGCAAGCGTTGAGGCAGTGCTGGCATTAGAATGTCAAGAGCCTGCTTCACCAACATTTTATTTTCCGGTTGGCATGTCCTGAGAAGAGCAACAAAAACCTGCAGTTGCAAATCAGTCTCGGGGTACCGATGTACACATTATTTTTGCCAGTGAGATTCAGTAAGATACAAAATAAAGACAGTTTCAAAGTATGTTCATATTTCAGATAAAGCCAAAAACAACTCCCATTTGCTAGGCTCTGTAAGAAATCTGTTAGGCATCGAGTTTTGACTTGAAAGCTCCTTAAATCCCAAAAAAGCACCCTTAGAAGCATATAAGACTATATCCAACTTCTATGGAAAACAGACCCATAAAAAGGGAAAGAAACTGGAGGCCATAAAATCCAGTCCCTTCAAGAGCAAAACATGAAAGATATTTGTCAAACATGTTCAAATCTAAATGTCTATTATTTGTCAAACATGTTCAAATGGTAACAGATTAGCCATATTTTGCAAGAAAGCATCCAAGCACTATACCACCTTACATTTATATTTTTCATTTAGTGGTGCAAGCTCTGACTTCTAATAGGCTCCTAAGAGGGTATTTTATCCAGCTCTTCATGGTGACACTTTTATAGTAGGCTTTGAAATTTAAAACTTATAGGAAGAATACCCAAGTGATTAGATCAAACTGCCTTTCCATGATAAAAATATTTCACTCAATCATTTAGATGACAACTGGAGTGGTGTTATGTGTGGCATGCTGTATTTTGTATATTCTATCACACATTAATTGTGTTAGTTACTTAATCGTCTATTAGTTTGTATATTTTGTCACATGCATTAATTGTAGCAAATTCTGTTAGATTGACAGGCTGTTAGAGTTGTTAAAAGACTGTTTGAGAGATGTTAAATTACATGGTAGCAGTCTCACATCTAAAACTAACTTTGTTATACAAATCCTGTTATGATCTCTACAAATAGGTGTTCCCAGTATGTAGAGACACTGACCAAAGTTTTCAGATCAAAATTCTCTCAATACAAATACATAACACTCTCCTTTCGCATTTTTCACTACTTTCTCTCATTTACTTTCAATTTCTCACCTGCTCATGTTTACAAGATATGAATAAGGAACAATTTAAAAGAATTCGATATTTCCATACCTGGAGTATTATTTTATCTGGGGCTTGATATGCCTCCAAGAAATGGCAAACATTCACAAATGCCCATTGTTTGCTTGCAGTGTCTTCACGCTTAAGATGATTCCACCCAAACTTTATCAGTTCCTTTCTATGATGGACAAGATCATTTTGAAGATATTTAAGAAGCAAAGTGGCAAGCTGCAATAGTTCTATTCTTAAAGGCTCATCATACTCAGCAGAAACCTACAGAAGAGGGACAGAATGCATTGAGAGACATAGAAGAGCTTCCAAAGCTATATAAGAAAAAAAAAACTGACTCATGAAGATTTTTTAATTTATACCTCCTCTGGAGGATCGAGAAGTTTATCAACAATTGTTTTTATTATAGAAGGATCAACAACTTCCCAACTTTGACCATTTTGAAAGGCATGTGCAAGCATTGGAAGAATGAGCATTTGCATCACAATCACCAAATGGTCATGACCAAGTTGTTTTGATTGGAAAAGGTTGAGAAAATGCAATAGAAGAGCCTTTTTCATGCTTGGTGGATAACCTTCTGCCACCTAAAAGGCACCAACATAATCAAATATAAGAATGAACCAAAATCTCAACAGGAATTTCAAATCCAATTATGAATTACCTCAATAATGTAAAACTCCTTCAGGAATGTATAGTCAATCCGACTATGAAATAAGAATATTGTAAGTATATCAAAGAGAACATTCACTTCGTTTTTGTCATGTCTCAAGAAATTAAGGAAGCATTTGACGAGCCATTTGCTTTCTTTAACCTGCAATTCCATAATGACCATGAAAACAAGTTAAACCAGCCAATTAAAAGACAAGACAATTTAATAATGTACAGTTAAAATTATTTAAATTTAAAATATACTAAAATCAGCATTTGAAAAAGTAAAAATTTTAAAATACCATGAATACTATTTGATAACAGAAAACAAAGCAGTAATAGAGATAATGATAGGAGTAAAAGTTATAAATGGGAAAACTTTTAAGCAGATAATACGTATCATATGCACATAAATTTTCTAATCGATATAGTAAGTGTGTAGTTGCAGTGGTAGAACCACACAATATAAAATGAAAATGACTTCAAATGTAACTTAGCCTCAGATTGTTCACTAGGAAGAATGAGCTTCCAAGTACTAAATAGTGCGGCCTAAATTTTAAATAAGGGCATTGTATAGTTAATGCACAACATAAAGTCCAACAAGAAGATATCTACTAAAGAAACCAAAAAAATCAATACAAACAATTCGGTCAAGGAAGCAAATGTTTAATCTACAAAAATTAAGTGCAAGGTAGCAATGAAGTGGCAACTTCTCCATATATGTTTTAACATTAAAGCAATGCCAACAAGGGTAACTAGATGCCTTCAAAAACACAACTTTGAAAGTTGGCGACTGAAACAGGAAGAATAGCCGGATTTGCAATGAATCGTTGAAGACGATGAGATTTTATCACTGGTTCAACTTGCTGCCTCCACAAAAGAAAATTCTTATCATCTAATTTTTCATAAAAGTGTAAGAGAAGGTTGGGGGAGCGGAAAAAGTGGGAAGAGACTTATTTTGAGCCATTTACTTATCTCACCAAGCTCTGTATACCATTTTGAAGTTCCGAGAAACTCAAAGAAAACAGAGAAAATGGTTTTTAGATTTTATTTACCCAGGGTAACAATAGCTTACATCAGTGTATTTAAAGGCTCAGCTGTCATAGTGACAGCTGGCATAACTAACCTAACCAACTATATAAGTACTAACTACCCAAGGACAGTTGAATAACGTTTCCTATTTACAATACTCTCACAACAGGCAAGTAAATTGACAGAAAATAGCATTAAGAGGATGAGATTTTAAAGCTGAATATGAGTAATTAATCCCTCTTCCAAAACGTTCTATTTCTCAAATCATCACAAATCTGGATCCATGTCCACAGGGGGAAATTGCAGAAAAAGAATCAAAAAGTATGAAGCATTAAAAACAAATCGCTGGTTGAAGAATTCAGTGAATGCTTATTGTTGTTTGTCAAATAAAAAGGTGCTGGCATGACCAGCATCTGCAATGCTAAAGATGTCAATGAACAGCTGGACTCCAACAGTTGAGAATTCAGAGCCCATAACCCCTATTATTCTACACTCCTGCAATTATACTAGGATAAAAATTGTCGAGATCAAAAGCAAAGAACACAACTGTTAAATATCTTTAGCATGCCATGAAATTATATAGGCAATCATTCAATAATAGAAACAAGGAATTAAAAAAAAAAATTACCAAATCAACAATGATGATACAACACTAACAACATTGAGCTTGCTTATACTTACTTGCACTAGGTTCAGCTCCTGTTCTTTTTGCAATCGGGATATTCTTGCAGGCGACTTCCAAACAAGTACTAATGTATCGAACACACTACGATTACTTTGTAACCAACCAGGGATTAATTTGACCAGAGTTTTTATAAGTGCTAGCCCCTGAAAGTAAGCATCAGATGTTGCATTGGGAGGAGGAGCAGGCGGATTAGAAGCATCAGTTAATGGAGCAACAACACTTTCTTCGCTTAATAAACTAGTATGTGTACTTGTGGATGCAGGAGCCACTGTCACATCAGATTTGAGAGAAAATTCAGAGAAGGCACTCAAAAGTATCTTTTGAGGTGATTTTGCAAGTTCATCTCTTAATGGCTGGCCAGCTTCTGAACGAATTATATACATGAAACTAAATTTACAGCAAACATGAAAAAAGAAACAATGTCAGCGTCCAACCTTACTAGGCATATAATTAAAGCTCAGTAGTCCAAAACTTACCGCCTGAAATACTTTGGTTCACTTAATCGAGCAAGAAAATAATCAACTGCAAGGGATGCATATCGATTTAAAAACTTTGTAAGTGGAAGACGATATGGACTGTTGATTTCACTATATACTTGTCCTGGGGGAAGAGCTCCTTCCAAATCAATAGTCAAGGTTACAAGTTCATCAAGGAACTTTGAGGCAGCAGGAGGAAGCAAGTGGAAAAGCTCAATTATAGCTACAAGAATAGAGTATAGACAAGACATATCAGTGCAAGTATGATCTAAGGAAGTTGCATTAGACACTTGCATCAATAGATTAAACCATAGATCCAAAACCTGCAGCAATCTTTGGTTCTTCACCAGCCTTCCATGACTTCTGACTCTGTGCCAACTTTTCAGGCTCCAGCCACCTCTTTAGATGCTCTAGAAGTTTTCCACCCAAGGTAACATTAAACCAATTGGATAACAGTTCAAGCAGGCGGGCTAGACCAAGCAGAAGGGGCATGCTGAGATTTTTTGTGTGCGCCAAATTGACCAATATAGGTCTAAGGCTGCTTTGTAGAAGTTCTTTGGGCATCCTTTGATTAATAACCTAGGTGGCAGGGTAATGAGGTTAAAAAGTAATTCCATGTCTATTAAAAGCATGCATGCAAAACTAAAGCAAAAATATAGAAAAGATATGATCATGCAAACAAATTATTTGTTTTTTTAACACTTCCACCAGAATAATATAAGAAATAATGAGAAAGGCAGGAATATGGGGGAATGGATGAAGGAAAGAAGACAACCATCAGATTTGAAAAAGGAGAGTTCTCTATTCCTAGAATTGGAAGAGGAAAAGTATTTTCTATAATTCTGGTGAAAGCCCTATCATTAGCATCTATCGTCCCATAGATTCATGAGAATAAGGGAATAAACAAATTCTTACATTCTCTACACTATTTCCTTACTTATGAACTAGATCCAACTATAACATTTGAATGTTAATTATGAATATGCTTTTAATTTTGGGATCTTTTTATTCATTTTCTAGCATGTATACTTGTGTAGTATAAATTATTTAACTTGTATTGAAAGTATTCAATATAGCAGCCATCCAGGGATCCGCTATCCAGTTATAGTACTTTTAGGTTTGGCTGCTCCACTATCTTGATAACTATGATCAGGAACAAATGACAATGGACACGATAGGCATTAAGACTTCAAATACTCTATCAAATAACAGATGTGTGTACACTTCATTAGGGATATCTGTACATGCATTGTGATCAAGCCAATGAAGGAGCAGAAACTATACATCATACAAGCTATCTACCTGTCGCAGGCCCTCCTTTGCAACAGTAACAATTTCTGGAGTCCGACAGGTTAAAGACTTGAAAAACATTGAAATAATCTTGGCACGCAGCTCAGAGTGATTTGGAGTTTTAAAATCAGCCCAAGCCATTGTCGTACAAAGCAACTCAATGCAAGCTGTTCGAAGTTTAGTCAACGATGTCATCACTTTGGGGTTGATAAACTTAGCAACCCACGTATTATCGTCAGACTCTGCTATTTGCAAGGCTTCTTGCAGGAAATTAACTAACTCTGGAGTCAACTTGAGAAGAGGTGGCCTCAATGCTAGACAAAAATTCAATGCTGTAACTGTTCCAACCTACACAAGATATAACCAAGTAAACTAGTAAATGGATAAAAGCTCAAATAAAGATCGAATAAACTGCCATCAGGAAATAAGAAAATGTACCTGCTGATCAACAGTCTTTAACTTGAGTGATCGCACAACAAGAGGCTGGAGAAAAGGCTGATACAATGGCTCTAGTAATTCAGACACCTCACTACCAGTCCTACTAGCTAAAAGTGCCAAGCATGATTGTACATTCTTTCTCACAATAATAGATGCATTCTGGTTGAACAACTCTTGAGCAAGAAAATCAACTACTCCTTGAAAGCTCTGTTTTCGTGCCTCACTGTTAGCTTCATCAGCATTATTTACCACTCGAAGAACTTGAGTGAGCACTTGACTTGTCTCCTCCTGCTCCTTGCCAGCATATATGGGAAGCTTTTTAAGGACATATATTAGACCACGCACAATTCTTACTTGAAAAAGGCAAAGAGTCTCAACAGTGACCTTTCCAACCAAAGCACCAAGTCCCATGACGCCACCCATCTGTGCTTGCCACGTAAGCCCATAGCAACAATGCAGAAGACGGGGCAACAGTTGTTCAAATACAGGAACACGAACACTAGGGGGCGGAGAATATACAGGATTCATTGATGGACTAGAGACAATCATAGGTGTACCTGGCCCTCTGGACATTATGAAGTCAGTATGTTTTGAACGAGCTAGAAATACAAGTGTTTCTGCAAACACATTTAAAGCACCAAGAGCAGCTTTGGCATGGAGCCTGTTTTCATCTGCAAGTACGTCAACTAAAGCATCCAAGAATATTAGAGGGTCCAGCTCCTTCAAATTTGAACAAGCATTGCTCTTTAGCCTAGAACCTACATGAACACTATTAGAGAGTGATGAACCCCCAAGTGCAGCTGCTGATACATTGCAGGATGAAGAATCGATGTGAAATATCACTGCAAAATGACGACATATATTGACAACAAAATCATCTGTAGGATCTGCGAGATCTGGCTCACCATTGGCAGCAATGACAGTCATCAAAAGAATCTTGAAAACAGACTTCTCAGCCATAAGTTGGGTCTTTGTCTTTACACCTAAGTCGGCCTGAAGTTGAGCTGTTAATATATTATTGCAGAAACATACTATAACATAAACCCATCTAACATATGCAAGTGCTGATGGTAGGAAGTATAATGTGATAGAGCAAAAAAAGACTGATGGTAGGTGCGGCAGAATTTTTATAATTTGATTAGACTATCATGGAGGAGTAATCCATGAATATGGTGAACAAGAGTTATTTAGTTCCACACATTAATAAAAAATGACAGCACAATTTATATAGGATATTATATGTACTTAAACAATAAAAAACTAACCTTGACTTCCATTAACTCAGACCTGCGTGATGATTGATCAACTGTAGAAACTAACAATGCAGATAGCAGCTTAGACGTGCATCCCTCATCAGCAACATTTCCAGGCAAATTGAGCTGAGACGATAGGCAAACTCGAAGGAATTTTAGAGCTTGAATCCGATAGAAAGCATCCACGCCACAATTTTTGTTTATTATAGCTTCCACTGCAAGATTTATACATCGATCAAGTGGCACCAAGAATGGGGTTGCAGGCTCAAATGTCAAAATCAGGCGAAGCCCATGCTCAGGATTCTCCTTACACTCAAGTGCTAGAGGCTCTTTGAGGAATCGTCTGTTTCGGCCTCCTAACTTGCCAAGAAGCTGCAAGGCTTTTGCACCCCAGGGATAGGAAGCTGGCCTTAAGTGAGACCACAAGGCAAGAATCACCTCAGACATAACACTAGCCATAATGGGTTCAAGGAAATCAGGATTTAAACTATCAACCCAAAACTCAAGTGTTCGTAAGCCAAGACTCACTAAATCGTCACTTCCCGTAAGACATAATACCAAAGGCTTCATAAGACGAGAAAGGTATGGTAACAAAGAGCTCAAACGGGCAGGTAAGGTCAAGCAAAGCTCCAATAAAAGATCTCTCATATCCTCTGCAGTTGGCCCTTCCAGCATAGCCAGCAGCATATTAAGGCAGGGCTGCAACATGGGGACCAAATCCCGGAGCAAAAGTTCATATTTACACCCTGAAAGTGCCTTGAACATTGTACGAAGCAACTGCATGAAGCCAAGAGGTCTTTCAACTTCAGTAGCATTTTTCATGCAAAATTCCATTATTACAGGCACATGAGGCTGCAAAATCAGTTCGAAATCAGATGGTGCTTTAGCAACAGCACCAAATATAAACCGAAAGAGATGCAAAACTAGTTTTGCTGCAGGTGAATCTGGTTGCTTCAAGACATCAAGTTTGCTGCTCACAAGAAAATTAACAAGCACATCTGTGAATGGCCGATACACTTTTGGTGCTGCTAGAAGGGTAGAGAATATATGGACAAGTTGAGTGTTGGAGATCATGCACTCAAAAAGCTCAGGCATACATAGAGAGAACATATCCATAAGATCTCGAGGTTCCATGATGGCCAAAATCTGGGAGAAAAGATGCAGCATTTCCCTCTCCTCATCCTTCTCCTTGAAAAGTGCCAAGCAATGAACGCCACTTTTTAAAACACCAGAAGCTTTGCAAACCTACACAAGACTCTTAAGTTAACTTAGCCATTAAACTTAAAAATACTGATGTCAAAGTTAAGCCTATTTGTATTACCTCATCTTCTCTCATGCCCCTCACTCCTTGAGGTGGTGATAAATTAGAAGAAGGTGAGACAAGAGCCTGTAACATTCCATGGATAGGGAAAATCTCAAAAATGAGAAACGTTATATGTCAAGGAAGGGTGAGGCTAGCAGATCCACAGGCAGAAATTATTATACCGAGGATTCATTACCTGAGGTCTTGGGGAATGTGCATGGGTGATGCTCCATATGATGGTCTTCATTCCTGAAAGTTATAAAAAAAAGTTAAAAAAAACATAAACATATGATAAAAAAATATGTATATTTATCAGCCATAAAATAAGGGGGCAAAAAGCAATAAAATTAGATGAACAAATGACACTAAAAAACAAAAATAAGAAACTACTAAGGGTGATAAAAGATCCAATCCAATCAGTAAATCTGATCCAATCCAAACTAGAGAAACACAGGTTGACTCGAATATCTGGATTAAATTGCATCAAAAAGAGCTTGGCGGGACCATTATCAGATTAGGTATATGATCATTCAATCCCAAATCCTATGAATGACATTTTTTCTTCTTTTTTTTACTAGTTTTTCTATTTTATTTGGATATCGTATTAATATTGCTTAAAAAATTAAGAAAATATACAAAAATATATTGGAATTCATTCAACCCAATCCATGATCATCCTTGTCCCCTATGAACTACAGAAGGCTTAAGGATATAAATTACCCATCACTAATGTCTTAATCAAATGTTTGCAATCATTAACTTCCTTTGAAAGTTCTACAGGAACCTGCAAAGCCAAAACTGCCTGCAAAGAAAACATGGACCAAAATCACACAAAGCAAAACACGGATATCCATCTAACAATGAAGAATTGAAAACAACAGAAATAGTAGTATTTTAACTCAGACAACAAAATATGAGAATCATGATTTTGCACTAATAGCCTTAGTAGAAGTGAAAGTGGTTTTATTCCCTTCTAGCCAAAAGAAAGAATACATGGAACATGGTAAACAACTAAACATAAGAATTAGAACTGTACTGTCAACTGTCAAGTTCTGCTTGAAAAAACAACTGAACCATATTAAATTCAGGAACAATAACTGTACAATTAAGTTTTTGTTACTATGAAAAACAGTTGAAAACAATTGCCAAAATCTAATATACCAAAAGTCTAAGTTGGAAACAGAGAATCGTGTTATTGTTAAAACAAAGCAGTATTAAGTGCTTTTTCTTTTATACAAAATATTCCATGGAAACAGCATATAAGGAAGGGGATAATGCATCCTCTAAAAACAGAGAGGAACAGTAATTTTCTCATATCATATCATTTTATTACATAAGAGTGAAGTAAGGATTAGCATGCCTGGAATTGCTCCTTGGCACTATGTTTGAAACAAGAAACAAAAGCAGAGGAAGAAAGCAAAAGAAATGAGAAGAAACTAAAAATCAATAAAATATTCCCTTTTCCTAAAATATGAAACAAAATGAAGCACTAAAATCCCAATATATTAGAGTTTGAGAGAGAACTGAAACCAACTTCTCATTAATCTGAATCAGTTAAAGACAGTTACAAACTGAGTCATCTCTATATAGAGACAAACAGAAAACTAACAATAGCAGTCACTAATTAACTAGAGTTAGGACCTAACTGTTGTCTTACAAACTTACTCTGCAAGTTTCCAGTATCTAGTATAAAAGCTACAATGTAACTGAAAACAGTTGTGAATGAAATCAGAATTTACATTTTCACAAATTTCAGTTTCTATATCTCTCTCTCTTCTTCTCTTTCTCTCTGTTTCTAATAAAGACAGATAACTGTTAACTGTTCCTAATTTATTTCCTTTCTCTACCAGCGAGTAATATTTCTGTTTCTTTCAAGAAAATTTAAAACAGTACAAAATAAAGCAAATCATGACAATCTGACACCACACCAAATAAAGCAAATCATGTTAAGTGTAATTATATAGCCTGAAAGAGAATCTCAAACAGAAGTTTTCTAACAACCTGCACAGGGAGTTCAAGCTTTGATCTCAAGGTAGCACGATCCTTTCCTTCCCCACCTTCCTCCAAGAGCTATAAAAATAATAGCAATAAATTATATTACTAATAGATTATGAAGAAATGTGGCAACGCAATAACCTGTAGATTTACATTAATAAAAGTAAAGCACAATATATTGTAGACATTGCAAGACTAATTAGAGGCAATTGATCAGCCACCAGAGCAAAAAGCTCAGGAGGTAACCTGACCCTCCATCAGATATCCTAAAAACAAAAGCAAAGAGGTCCCTCGTCAGAAGCTGCTTCAGTTGTGTATATATTGATTGTACAGAGGAAATGTTTGCAGAACAACTTCAAACCAACATCAGCTGAGATTCAAACCAACATCAGGTGAGATATGAAAACTTATAGATAGACATAATGATAGGAACCCAAAAAGCAGAGTGTACTTGTATTGATAGAAAACAGCTAAAATCCTTTCTCCATGGCTGATATCAGAAGACATGGTGATAGGCCACAAGACAGAAGAATAAAAGATGATGAGGCAAAGCAGTTAAGAAAAGTCACAGATTTAATTTAGGTGGTTTAGAATAGTTACAGAATTAGTTAGACAGTTAGAGTTGTAGGAGCAGTAGGAAGGGAATAAACTGTAAAAGTGGATTCATTATGAATTGTTAGCATTTAGGAACCAATCAATAGCTTAGTTGTAAAAGGGGGAAGTGGGAGACCTTTGGAAGGAGAATTGTCTCCTTTTTTTCCTGTTTGTCATTCAATTTACATCACAGGAATGTTCTTTCTTTTTCTCTATTCTCTGTTTTCTCATCTCCATGAAATCTCAGGCTTAGGGTTGGGTTCATTACAGATGAGAATTTACATGGACAGTGAAAAAAAAAGAGAGAAAATGAAAAGAGAATACTCAAACACCACAAGCCCCTCGAGAAAGTTACTTCCCATACCTACCTCACTCAGTTTGCCTACCTTCACCTGACCTCTCCTCCTGTTAACCAATGCCCACTAACCGATATGTTTTAAGCCCCACCGCCACCAGGACAGGTTATTACAACACACCCTCATCATGCACTAACCACAATCACCTAGCACAAATCACAACAGCTTCTGATCCCCTATTGATACTCCATTCAAATCTTGTGCCTTCTTTAAATACTTTTGCTAACTTCATGTACTTCAAAGTTTAGTTGGAACCTTGGAGTTAGAATTTTTTTATAGAAAATATATTCATTACGTAATACAAAAACAAGATGAAAAAACAACCTTGTCCCAAATATCAAGTTCCCTTGAAAATTCTAGCATTCCTTTCCAGCCAACAACACTAGAGGTTTAGATTCTCTACAAAAACCGAAATCTCTAAATTTAATAAGGAGAAACTGAACCAGATAGTTAGGGAAAAAACTTATTTTTTTTTTTTAGACGGTCATACAGAGGTTTAGCAAGATTACTTAGCTGAGGGAAGAAATCAGCCACATAATTTAGACAACCGAGAAAACACTGAAGTTGGGTTTTTTGATGATCTGGTCGGGGAATTTGTTTGAAAACTCAATAGCACGATTGATAGGAGTGATAGTTCCCTGATGAATGTTATGACCAAGGAAACAGATTTTTGTTTGGAAAAGGTTAATTTTAGTTTTAGATAAAGCAAGACCATTTTTCTTGATTACCTGAATGAAAATGTTTGTGTTTAAAATGTTGGTCAACAGATTGGGAAAACACAAGAACATCATCTATATAGACAATAATAAAAGAAGAGTATGGATTAAAAATGTCATATATATATATAAGAAAGGAAATAGGTACAGGAAGTACAAAGAGAAAAAAATACACCCTATCAACAGGCAAACAGATCTGAGGCAACCTAACAGATGCATTCTGCATGGATTAAAAAGCCTAAGATCTTGCTGAAGAATAGGCTCACACCCAGCCAGAAAGAAAACAATTCTATGAATCCCTCCCCAGAGTACAAAAACCTTCCCTAACATGGCTAGACCAATAATGGAAGGGGATATTAAATCGTTTCTCCAGATTAGATAACCAGAACCAACAGAAAAATAGGGCATCCTCTAGCAGCTTATGTCCGTTGAAGCTGTCACCATGGAACACTATCCTACTTCTGTGGTGCCATATACACCACGTCAAAGCAACCCACCAAATCTGCCATCTCTTGTCCTGAGATCATTGAGACCGCGGTTGGGATGCTGAAGGAAATGTTCTTTTGGATATGTCGGGAATACCTCTTGGGTATTTATCCAATGCAACGACTCCCACCATAACAGCATAATCTTAAGGCAACTGAAAAATAAATGGGGGCACGTCCTCATCAAAACTCCTACAAAAAGGGCAGCTGATATCAGTTATTGTTATGTTCCTTCTACTTAGATTCTTCTTAGTAGGTAGACGATCTCTGAACAACCTCCAGGCAAAACAAGAGGCATTACTAGGGATATTTAACTTCCACATATCTATGAAAACCTCCTCCTGGTTATGAGTAGCTGTCTCCTTATTCGGCGATCTGTACGCACTTCCACTATGTATTTCCCACTCGAATCTCCCTCCCATCTCCAGGAATCCTGCTGCTGATCAAGTATCTGCAGGCCCTGTAATTCTTCTAAAAACTTTATAGCAACGCTGCTATTTCACCCTCCATAAAGCATCTCCTCCAACTAATCTGCCATTCCCAACCTATTTGGGATGAAATTCCCATCTGTTGAATACTGTTCTGCTGTTGCTGAGAAATCAGAAATAATCTAGGGTATTTCATCTTCAGAGGTACTCGAGCTTCCTTCCAATAATCCTTCCGGAACAACACCCTTGAGCCACATCCTAAATTCCATTTCACACAATTATTAAACCAACCCTCCTCTACATTTGAATTACAAATGCTACTGAAGTCCCTCCATCAGATTGACTCGCTAACAGATCTTCTTGAGTCATCCAACTTCCTCCAGGCTTCGTATTTTGATTCCAACACCTGAGCCCATAATTCCCCATGGTTGTGGAACAGGTTTCATCTCCATTTCCCGAGTAAAGCGAGGTAGAACTTCGCAAGATCCCGGATTCCCAACCTTCCTTTCTCCTTAGGTTGACATATGTCAGCCCAACTTACCCATGCAATCTTCTCCTTATTATCACTACCGCCCCACAAAAATCTCCTCTGCAATCTCACTAAATTGTCCACCACCTTCTTTGGAATCGTGAAAAAGAAAATAGGAAAATAGGAATCGAGTTAAGGACTGACTTTATGAGAGTCGCCCTTCCCCCGAAAGAAAGATACTTTTGCTTCCACTTAGCTAATTTTTTCTCACATTTTTTAACTAACAGAACCCATGTCTCACACCGTTTTGGATTGGCTCCTATAGGGACACCTAGGTAAGAAAAAGGTATTGACAACACTCTGCAATTCAAGTAGCAAGCAGCCTGCTAATCCATTGAGCATTCATCCCAAATGCCCCAAAACTAGTCTTAGCAAAATTAATCTTCAGTCCCAACACCAGTTCGAAGCTTCTCAGTAATACCTTAATAGTTCTTACATTAGCCCACCGTTGCAGCCCCAAAGAAAATAGTGTCATCTACGTACTGTAAAAGGCTGATGTCCATACTCTCCTTCCCGACCTTATAACCTTCATATCTGTTCTTGTCCTGTCCTTCCCTCATAAGGCCAGAGAGACCCTCTGCTGCTATATTAAATAAGAATGGAGCGAGTGGATCACCTTGTCTCAGTCCTCTCTGAGGTATAAATTTTGTTGTTGGACCCCCATTGACCAATATAGAAATGGAAGCGGATTTCAGACATCCCTCAATCCAGCAGATCCACTTAGAGCAGAAACCCATCCTTTTCATCATATAAACAATAAATTCCCAGCTGACTGAATTGTACGCCTTCTCAAAGTCAACTTTGAAGACAAGCCATCTTCCATCTCTCCTTTTTGCTTCATCAACCACCTCATTAGCAATAATGGCACTATGCAGCAAATGCCTCCCTTCTATGAAGGAGGATTGGCGATCATCTATTATATCTGGCAGTACCTTCTTCAGTCTTGAGAACAGCACCTTAGCAACTATTTTATACACACAACCTATTCGGGAAATAGGTCTGTATTCATCTAGAGTCATGCGGTCATGAACTTTAGGAATCAAGGCTAAAAATGAAGCATTACCACCCTTTGGAAATACTCCATTCACAAAGAATTCGTCCATGAATCTAAGGAAGTCAAATTTGAGAACTGCCCAAAATTCTTTAATGAACTTGAAATTAATTCCATCCGGCCCAGGGCTCTTCTCACTTCCGCATTCCCAAACTGCAGCCCGCACTTCTTCCGCATCAAACCTCGCCACTAGAAGGTTATTGTGTTGTTGATTAATGACCTTGAGTTTAACCCATCTAACTTAGGCCTCTCCCACACTGATTCTTCAAACCTCCTCTTGAAGAACGTTCAGATTTCCTCTTTGACCCGACTAGGTTCCTCTAGCCAGCAGCCATCTATATTCACACCTTTGATCAAGCTATTCTTGCGTTTCTAGTTAACTGTCATATGAAAAAATCTGGAATTACAATCCCCTTCCTTGATCCATCTTGTCCTAGCTTTTTGTCTAAGGATAGAGGCATGTGACTGTGCTGCACTCCACAGTTCTTCCTGCAGTTGTTTCCTCCTTTTTAATTCTCCCTCATCAAGCTGTCTTGTGTCGCCTTCCATTTCTAACTTGTTTAGCTCCATTCCTACTCTTATTAATTTCTGCTGAACATCACCATATTGTTGTTTGTTCCAATCTTTAAGTTTCTGTTTCAACCTCTTGATCTTTTCTTTTAACACATACCCACCCCAGCCAGAAATCAAACTTGCATTCCAACTTTCTGTAACCACCTTCCTGGATGACTTGGCTCCAAACCAGAAGTCCAGAACCCTAAATGGTTTGAGGCCCCAATCAGCATAAGAGGCTCTCAACAGAATAGGACAGTGATCAGAAAAATTTTGATCCAAAATAAACTGAGTTGTGTCTTGCCACTTTGCTATCCATTCCTCAGAGACTAAAGCTCTGTCCAACCAACTTTTAGCAGTCCCGTTGGGTCTATACCAAGTGAATTTCCTCCCTATGCACGGCACATCATCGACCTCTAACTCTGCAATCCATTCATTGAATTCCTTTATAATGCCCTCATCTGAATTTCTTTGACATATACCCATTCTCTCCAATTGTCTTCTAACGTTATTAAAATCACCTATTACACACCATAGACCCCCCATACTTCCAATTCTGACCTGCCTGATTTCCTCCCACAAGATTCTTTTCATTGCTGCCTAGCAAAGCGAGTAAACATTCACAATAGAGACTTTTACAGCAGCTGCAATCCATATTCCTTCCAGGTATATGAAACCATTTCCCACCACTTTCTTATCAATTTTAAAAGCATCCCCACTCCAAACGCAAAGGAGTCCTCCAGCTCTATTACAAGTTGGCTGGAATTCCCAATTAGCATCAGATTCACCCCAAATAGATTGGCACACCATACTGTCTATAGTTTCCTTTTTCGTCTCTTGTAAGCAGAGAATATCCACCCTTTCTTTAAATTTTTTTTTTTTATCAGCAAAAATATGTATATATATATAAAAAGATAATCATTACAAGAAAGGAAGAAGGGAACAATCCAGGCATAGAGACCAGACCTATGGTAGCTTAATACATGAGTAGGGCATGGATTAAACTACCAAAAAGCTGGCTAGATTGTGTATAACCCTTCCCTAGAGAGGTGTTTGAGTTAAACCCTCCCCTGATTACAAAAGATATCCCCCAGATTACTAGACCAGAAATGAAACGGGAAATTGAAATCATTCTCCAGATTCTTAATCCACGACCAGCAACAAAATAATGCATCATCCATAAGCTTATAACTGTTAAAGCTGGCATCATGAAAAATGATTCTGTTTGTGTCCCCAAATAGCCCATGTCAGGGCTATCCACCATATTTGCCATCTCTTTGAGCTAATCCCATTAAGGTAATAGAAGGAATGTTGGCTAAAATTTTCTTTCGGGTTTACTGAAGATACACCAGAGATGGAAATCCAAGACATTGCCTCCCACCAAAGTGGCCTGATTTTATCATAGCCGAAAAATAGGTGTGCCGCATCCTCATCATAATTGCTGCAGAAAGGGCATAAAGAATCATTAAGTTCCACATTACGTCTGCTTAGGTTCAGTTTAGTAGGCAGTCTATCCCCAATTAGTCTCCAAGCAAAACAAGAAGCTTTCCACCCTTTCTTTAATAACCAGCTTTCTAATAGAGGCCCACTTAATTCCCCTCCCCAACCCCCTTACATTATATGATAGAATCTTCATCACAAAACATCACTATATCCCAACCTCTGGATCTCATTTTTCTCCCTTTCTTCCATAGCATTCATCAACTGTACCATTCCTTCTTGGTTACTGCAGCTTGTACCCAGTAATTTTGCCAAAGCCCAGTCACTATCAGGTTGTTTTTCCCATTTACCATTTGTAGAACTGCTAGCTCCCTTGCCAACAGAATAAAATTTGTTAGTTCTTCCCCCCCAATCCACTATGCCTTTCAGCCCACTACCTCCCAACATGGAAGGGGTGTTTCAGAGTTGGCCTGGGCAGACTGAACCTCCTTGCCTTTATCAATATACTGCTGCAGACCTGGCCAAGAACTAGGTTCGAAATTATTTATGACCTCAGAATCCTTTTTGCACCATTTAGTTCTAGAGTACACCTTCCACTGTGGGTCTGGCCCATTTTTTTTTAAGGCCCATCAGTCCATGGTTATCTCCAAGTCCTTCTCCACAGCATATGTTTGTGGGTCCCGTAGATACCCAAGATTTGTCCTTTCCCACTGTACCCCCCTCTAACTCCATCTCTTTTAATTCAAATATTTGTGACGCACGTGGGTCCCTCCATCCTGATATCACCACTTTGACTGTTGACTTCCTCCTTCTCACAAAAATCGTGTTCAGAGCTTTCCTCCTTCTCGCAGAAAGGGTGTACAGGGCTATCCCTTTCCATTTCCGTTTCAAGCGCTAGCTTACCTGCTTCCCGACATGTATGGTCCACGTCTACTATGATACTATCAGGCATAGTTGTGAAAACCGGCCCGATCATTGACCCGGTCGAGGTAGTGGGTCATTGGGTTAGTGGTCCAACCGGTGGGTCAGTTATTGGCCCGGTTTGACCCGGTCTATATTAAAAAATTCAAAATTATATTATATATACGTATATAACTAACATTATTTGATTAAGAAAAATTCATTCATAATTCCATATTCAAAAATTCAAAATAATAATTGAAGTATTAAAGTTGATAACACAAGTAAAGTATATTAATAATAAAAAGGAGTGTAAATAGTAACTACCGAAATCAAAACAGCAAAATAGAAACTGCATAAAGCAATTAAAGGGGTACGAAAAGTAAACTTGCAGATTTGGCCCATATCTGGCCCAAATTAGGAAAACCTAGCACTATATATAATATTTTACGCCCTTCTTCATCTGCACAGTTGCGCCTTCTTCCTCCCAACTAAGGAACTACTATATCATTAACAACAAATTATATTATTTTACTTATGCTCTGTTGCGCTTTCTTCCTCTGTTGCACCTTCCTTCCTTCCTTCCTTCCTGCTGCAAGGTGCTACGGCGTGAAGGAGGCTCGACGACGATGGCGCGGCGACGAGCTTCTGCATCAAGCCTCGACGACGCCGTTTTCAGCTTTTTCTTTTTCACGCACAACCCGGTCCGGGTTCCAATAACCGGCCGGGTTCCGCCGGGCTAAACCGGGCCATGTGCATGGCCGGTTCAATGTCCAACCCGGCCCGGATATAGCTACGGTTCGCAGTCCAACCGGGCCAAACCGGGTTTAATAACACTGCATCAGGGCCCTGCCACTGCTGTGCAGGTACCTAACTTCCGCCAAACATCACAGGCGGGTCGTTCTCCTTAGCGCAGCATGTATCAGGTTTGTCCAGTAGTCCTTGTACAGGACAAAGTCTGCTAGTCGCTTGTTTCCCTCCCCCCTCATCGCTGAACTCTTCCCTCACTCCATCCACCGTCAAGGCTGTCGATAAGGACTCAGCCACCAGCAGAGCATCCTCCAATGGCTCGCTCATTTCAGAGAAGTTCCCGTCAGACATTACCTCATCGGAGATATAGTCTTCAAGCCTCCCACTATAACAGTGGCACCTACACGACCTAGAGCCTGGCTCCTCAACTACATATATGTTAAACTCAACCTCATGGATGGATGCCTTCACCTTATGTTGATCAAGGGGGGCCACGGGGGAGTTTTGATGACGACATGTGCCCTATCCACGCGGTGGAGGTCATCTGTGTTGTCGTCCACATCCACCACATCACCCACTCTTGCCAGAATTTTGTTGATATTCTCCATGTCCCAAGCATGAAGTGGAATACCCCAACACAGGACCTACACCAGCCTAGACCCAGTCCTCAGTGATGGGTTCCACTTTTCCAATGAATGAAACATGGATAGGCCACCTTCAACTTTTCCCCTGCATAGTTCCTATGCTTTTGAGTCACTAAGTCCCCTGAGAATCACCATGTCATGACCCATGTATTTAGGTTTGATGTCCTCACCCCTGTCCCACAAGAACTCTTCCTCCAATCTATCAAACTCTGTCAACCTCATTAAACAACCAACCCAAGTGTCACGAAACAATTTTCTTTTCTCCATTGGGATAGCTAGTTGGATAGTCGAGTGAGAAGGCATCGCCGGCGTCTGCAATTGGGACCATTTCTTTGTCGGGACATAGTTATTCGATGTAACCACTCTCGTATACGAGGCTCTCTAGGATGATGTTGGGGGAAGGTAACACGTTGGGGAAGAGTCTTTATCGGCTCCCTAGTTGCTGGTATTTGTATTGTTCTCTGTCTTACAGCTTCTTTCTCCTTCCCTGCAAATGTCACACCAGCCATCCCCTGCTCGTAGTGATCCCCCAAGCTGTCCTTTTTTGCCAACTGCCTAACCCTGCCGTGTTTAGGAAGGTTCGCATGTAGTTTCAATCCCCTGATGACCAGACTATCCAATTGACACTCCAACAATCTTGTGTCACAAACCCCTTTGAAGCGAGCAAAACCATATCTGCGTCCACTTTTATTCCTGTTTTTTGCATAAAAATCTCCCTAACATCACCCCACTGCTTGAACTCTAGCCACAATTCCTTTTCCCCTATATCTTCAGGAAATCGAGTGAAGTAGAAGGATGAGACATCAGCTGCATCCCTCTAGTTTCTCCTCCCTCTAACCCCCCCCCCCCTTGTGACGCCACAAGATCCCAGAGTGTCGCCTGTACCCATTTGCAATGTTGTTAAGAAAAGGTGTCCCCCCAACCCCCTCTTTGTTATTTTTTCTATTTCGAACTCTCACCCACCCAGTGTTTCTCTCACTAACAGTCTCTCTCATCTCTCTCTTAGGTCAAGTAGTTTGATTGGAATATATTTGCATAAAAAGCTAGAACTGTCTAATATTCCAGTCGAAAGCCTTGTGCCAGAACCACTACGAGTAAGAACCAATTTCTATTGATTATGAAATTTTTAGTATGCATTATTTTGATTGACATAGATGTTTTGATGATTCTGTGCAGGCTTGTGCATCAGCTCAGCAGTTTATGCAAGAGCTACCAAAATTTGATCAGGAGTTCACAAAGAAACAAGAAGATGCTGAGAATGCTAGGAAAGTGAGTGAACTCTAAGACAATATTAATTCTATGCTAAAGTTATTGTAAAGAAATTTTGCAGCTGAACATGCAAAAAAAAAGAGTCCCGGTTTCTGAATAAGCACATCACAAACATATTAGGACATCAGCAGTGAGTGGTCTGTGCTTTCGTAGCATGTCATGTCATTGATGTTTTTTTTTTGGCCAGCGTCATGTCATTGATGTTAATCCTATTAAGAACATTTTATCACACCTGGGTACTCCTAAATGGTTGTCATACCTATACCAGGTACATATCCAGTACAAGTATTAACAGGTAATTATTGGGTGCTCATGGGTACAACATACGCAATACTCACCTATCACGTGAGTACAAATCATCCAAGGTCCAAGCAAAAACAACAAGTTTTGTTGCCAAGTTGTTTGGTTTGCTACTAAATGAAACAATCAGCTACTTCACTCTTATCAAAACTCGCACGTTAAATGTTTATGCTAACTTGAGTTTAATATTACAAAAATTGTATTTATCTTATGGTTGAAATCCATTCATGTTTATTTCTGTATAAACCATAAGGTGTCTGGTGGTACCCAGTCTAAAGCTTTTAGAAATGTTGCCACATCCCACACCCATAATCATACCCATATCCAATTGCAATCGAAACAAAAGGTTTGACCTTAGGCAACACTTTGGATTTCCATGTGCTGTCCAAAAAGCAATAACTATATTATGAGAATTACTCAGGAACTAAAAAGAAGATTTGCAAGAGAAAACATTTGTAGAGTCAAGAGACCAAATTATTTTCTTATGACCAGAGGAAAGGTGAACACTGAACAAAATCAAGCAAAGTAACATCGATATTAACTCTATCATGCAAGCTTCTGGAAAAAAAAAATCCAAGAAAAGTTGGATGAAGCAAAATTGACACACTGGAGCAACATGAACAGTTGGAGTTAGAATACCAAGAAGTTGTATTTATTTTATGATTTAATTACTGTACTGCTCAGACATAATAATCAAACAACAGATACACAATTATACTGAGGCAATCGTTAGACATAACATGAACAATAAAGTGATCCCAAGAAACCTGAGGAATTGTTCGTTTGAAAGTACTGAATTTCCCAACAAAAGCGTCCAGAATGCGGCCCTACAAAGCAACACAATTTATGTCAGTCCCAGGAAACAAAGTAAAATGCCAAATTGCCAAAATCTAGCAGAAATCATGTAGCAGACCAATAGAATCCTTGCTTCATCTGTAGATTGTTGATCAACCCCTTTCTCAAAAATTGGTTCCACCTATATCAAATGGAAAGAACATAAGAAGACTTCAGGTATTTAATCAGATAGCAAATCCTAAATCTCTTATTTTGGGGAGAAGGGGAAGACAGAGATAGAAGAGAGATTTTGCATGTTAGGTTCGAAATAATCATCATTAAAAAAAACTCTAGAAGCAGGCAAAAAAAAAAATAGATTATTTAGGAAGAGGTTACAAAAGAGAAAACAAGATATACTCCAAAAGGACAAGAATAGAAAAAATATTAAGGAAAACAAAAATAATAATATATAACCACACCCTCCAAGCACATGAAGAACAGTTAGTCAAGCCCTGAACCAACTACAAGCTAAACACCATAGAGAAGCCAAATAAACAACCATGTTCCAATTCCCAAAGCTCCTTGGCAGCAGCCTAATTTTATATATCTCAAAATGAACATCACAAACATATCTAATGTTGGTACTCTTTCTACAAAACCCTTTCAAAAACTAACATTGGCCTTTCAGAAAAAAAATGTTGGTACTTTTTCTACAAAACCCTTGGAGCTAATTGTCAGTGGAGACAGAAGGTGGAAAATTAAACAGAATAAAATTACTATATTAAGAAGAGTTAGGATAAGCACCAGATTCAACATCAAGCGAGAACAAGTGGTGTGGATGCTCAATGATAATGAAGCATCGTGCATATTACTAGAGAATAAGTAAATAATTCGCGACAACTGCAACCATAGAGAACTCGTATTAGCAAAAAGATCACGTCCATCAGAAACTGTCAGTTAAGGATATTTGCAGCAACACAATGAGATGAAATATTATGTCATCCAATTGAGAACAAACTTCCATGTATATATAAATATCAATTATCATCTTACCCCCATCAAATGTTTAAACTTTTCCCCCACAAATTTCTGTCGACTGTAAAAATAATAGAAAAATCATACCTGTGATAAGGAGAGATCTTGCCGAACATGATGTACAATCTCTGCCAAAAGACTGTAAGCCAAGGGCCTCAACGTCTCAAAGCATGCCCGTCCAGTCCCAACTAGAACCCTAAAAGTTTGAATAAGCTATAACGTAAGAGAACATTCAACTTGTATTGATGTCGAGTTTTATGTACTCTAAATTCCCGGTCCACCTTTTTATATTCTCTACTTCCTGACAGACATAGATAGATTTACCCATTTCCCCACAACTCAACAAGTTTTAGTTCGATCTAGGATCTGAAACATCTAACATTGGAAACACAAATCTAGAACCATTATCTGAGAAGCTACAGGAACTCGGATCTTAAACAACCCGAATTTTGACTATTAATACAATTGACAGATAACTTTCCAATACAAATATAGCTCATATAGTTTATAACCCATCTTTACTCAATAACTACACATGATTGTCCTATTAGATAAATTTAAGATCATCTAGTTTTACATTGCACCACTATTGACCTTCTGAAAAAAAAACGGAAAATTGCATTTAAGGTTCACTTGATAAAAATATGAACTGTGACAGAATAATGATGACAGAGTGGTTATTTAAGTCACATTAAGCTAATATAGTAAACATAATAGCCACTACACACTTACAAATGGTTATTTATAATTCATGTAAAAATATTATTAACAGGGATCCCTTATTTGGAATCCATCCAAAAATATCTGAATCAAAATCTCAGAATAGATCATCAAGTTACCTTACTTCCAGTAGAGTATCAATCAGAGGAAATAAACCTCTCCTGAAATCTGTTCCAAGGACATGTTTCAGGGATATTAATAGTTCCTGCATCCAACATCTTTGTCTTTTAAATCAATGAAAGAGAAATCCAATAGGGGGAAAAAAGACAAAAGCAACAACAGTATCACCTTTCTAATGGATACAGAATCAGAGCATGTTACAAGCAAATTCACAATGCTTTTACATATACTTTCTTCATGCGGCCTTATATAATCAGCGTAGCTCTTCAACAGATAAGTTAAAAACGAAACTGTCTGCAATAACAAAAAATGAAACTAGTAAGTATATAATCAGATGATATCAAAAGAAGAATTAGTTAATGAAAAATTTGTGGCTTTTCATTTTCAATTGTTCACCCAAAAATAGCTGATAAAGTAGGATATATATATCCACAGGTGAACCAAATGCCAAAATTGACCATCCTCATGGTCTGCCTTTCACCTCATACTTTCTCGTATAATCACTATCGTTGAAAATTTTCAAGGACTTCTTAATCTGACTCTAATAGACAAGACAACAAGGGACCAAAGAGAGGGAAAAAAATAATAGCAACAGAATTAATAGTAAAAGAATTGTCCTCAATTGCTTCACTTGACTAACTCATTAACTGACAAAATTTTACTGTTTTGCAGATGAAATTTGAGAGAATAACAAACAAGGATGACACAACAGCTAGGTATTCAATGAAACAACAGTGGTTATTTCATTTGAAAATGTGATCTTTACCATTATTTGTCATATAAGTTCTATAATGCTCTCAATAAATGGAAATCTTTGGGATCTTGTTTTCTGTTTCAATTAATATGTTTTCACTAATAACTACAAAAATGCCAACTTGTTTTAGTTTAGAATGAAATAGTGACAAAGAAAATGTTGTCTTTACCATTTCTTTCACAAGGTGAAGACAATGTGGCACTTTTTTAATTATTAATGCAAAAAATTAACTGAAAATTAAAGTAGAAAGTAAATCAAACACCAGCTTTATTTCCCTAGTAATTGCTACCCTGTTTATGCCATGTTTATGTGTGAGTGTTGAAAATTCAAAACCCTAATAGTTGGTAAGTCATGACCAACATGGGGGTTGGGAGGATTTTGATGTTCATATATATCTCATAAGTCATAAGTTATATAGAAATAAGTTGTACTATGCTTTCAGGTGCTTAAAATACTAAAATTTATACTTACTAAAATAATTACTAATATAAATATCAAAAATATTTAGCCAGCCTTCATTTTTACCATAAGCACCTACCTTAACTTGTGCACCCTTGAGCTCAATGAAGTGAGTTTTCAAATGAGGAGGAACCCTTTCTGGGCCAGGAACTGATATAGCAGCAACCATCAATGGCAATAATTGAGGAATGTTTGCTTGCACAAGACGACTATATAATTGAAACAAAAACATCACCACCAGTGGACTCTCCGTAACAATCTTGAATGAGCGAGCACTTGGATTAAGCTGTGAACCAGTTGCAATGGTGGTGTTTATACCTTGATCAGAAAGTGAAGTCTCCATGGGTTTGACATCTTCCCCAGTCATTGCCATGTTGTCAAAGAAATGGCTAACAGTCAGTTTAAAATTTTGGTAAATCTTGCAGACAAAGTCCAGAAACGGCTGGACTTCATTTTCTAGGGTTGGCCTAAAGTTCCTCAAAAGGTCAAATATTATACGGATACAAATTAAACCGTTCTCTTCATTATCAGTGGTAAGCACTTGCATGGCAACCTTCAAGAGGTCCTGTACAAAGGGGCGGAGAACTTCACTGTGCGGAAGTCTGTTCAATATCTCAACCACAATATTCCGCAGCTTGTGCTCCTGATTGTCCACAAACTGTGGCTTTGTAATTTGCAGCAGAATTGCTGAAAATGCCCTGAAGTAGCACTTCAGAAAATTTAAGTACTCAGCGGTGTGAGCAATCTCAAGACTATCCCTAACCTCCATCACCATCTGCAGCCTCACTGGAATCGCTGTTTTCAACCAGAAATCAAAAACAAAAAATTATGCAAAAACAAAACACTAAATGTCAAAACAACGAAAACTGAAAGCGCTTAAATGCCAATATAGCACAGGCATAGTTCAATCCATTTTCCTACGGCAAAAGAACATGAAAATAAGCACCAAATGTCAAAACAATGAAAACTGGAAGAGCTTAAATAGTTAAATGCCAATACAACACAAGCATAGTTGAATCCATTTTCCCAGAACGTGAAAATAAGCACCAAATGTCAAAACAGCGAAATTTGAAAGCGCTTAAGTGCCAATACAACACAGACAGTTGAATCCATTTTCCTTCTGCAAGAGAACATGACAATAAACAACAAATATCAAAACATCAAAAATTGAAAGCACCTAAATGCCGATACAACACATGTATAGTTGAATCCATTTTCCCACGGTAAGGGGACATGAATAAGCATCAAATGTCAAAACAACAAAAACTGAATGCACTTAAATGCCAACACAACACAACACAGGCATAGTTGGATCCATTTTCCAGCTGCAAGAGAACATGTTAATAAGGAGAAATAAAAGTAAAGCCTCAAGCAACGCGTGAAGCATCCGTTTTCAATGTTTCGATCATCGCGCAACTTTTTTCCATTTCAATTCACAATCAAACAGTAAACAAAACACACAAACAGTAAAATGCTAAATAATAATCATTGCAGAGAGAGAGAGAGCATACGGAGGTCTGCCTCCACGAGGTGACGAGAATGCTGCTCGAAATTCTGAACAGGACTCATGTTTTTGGTGGTGTAGAAGTGAGAGAGAAATCAGAAAAGGTTCAAACCCTAACTGGCTAGCTTCAATATTGGAGAGAAGAAAATTTCAGAGTCGAAAACGTTTATGCTATGATTCTATCTCTAGGGTTTAATAAAGTAACGCCAATCTAATGTCTCTGTGACCAGACCAGAGAGTGGTGTTGAATAACGGATACTGGGAGCGATTGGTGGAGTTAAATAAGAAGAATTTGCTTTTTAACTACGAGTTAAGAGTATGGAATTTGTTAGGAAGCCGAAGTGGTTTCCCTCCTCTTTCAGTGTCGCGCTCTCATCCTTGCTATGGGACTCAACTCGGCACCACCGAGAATTGGACTTACTGGGCAGTGCTTTCGTTAAATACAAAAACACATTTACCATTCTCCCCTTGACAATCCTGTAATTTTAGTGAATGAGAATTAATTTCTTAAGGGTACAATGATAAATGGGTTTTATTTTATAACTGTATGTAGGTAGGGATGGAAATAGGTCAGGTTGCTTATTAAGGGCCTTTGATTTAGCCTGACTTTTTATTAAAAAAGTCATATTAAGACTTTTTGAAAAGTTTGTATAAATAAAAATGTCAGACTCAAGCTTTTAAAAAAGTTTGTTAGACCTATCAAGCTGACCTATTATATATATATATATATATATATATATATATATATATATATATATACTCAATTTGTCATACCCTAATTTTATTCAGGTCTCAAAAAAAATGGAAAATAAAAATAAATTTTAAAAAATAATATAAAAAAATGAAAATCAAATAAAAATAATTATTTAAAAAAAGGGAAATGATATAATAGAAAGAATAAAAAAAAGGGAAAGAAAACATTAAAAAAAAGACAAATGAATATAATAGAAAAAGAGAAAAGAGAAAGAAAAATATTAAAACAGGAAAAAAAGAAAAAAATATGGAACAGAAGAAAGAAAGAAAAAAGGAAAGGAAGATAATACAAAAAGAAACAAAGGAAAAAAAGATGATAAAACAAAAAAATATAAGGGAAAGTAAGAAATATTGAAATAAATTTAGTTTTAGATTTACAAATATCTATATTCATATTTATGACAGACGTTTTAATAGGCTCGTAGGTCAAACCAAACTTTTAAATAGGTTAGACCAAACCTAAAAAAAGCCTATAATAGGTAAATAGGTCAGTCCAGACTTTATGTTTTTAAATCAAGCTAAGGTCAGGCCTAACCAAGCCTAGTTTGGCCTGACCTGTTTTCACCCCTAGTTGTAGGTCATAATAAATATTAAATATATAAATTATATTTTAAATTAAAATTGTTAGACGATTAACTTTAAGTTATTATTTTAAGAACACATTGAACAAATTATAAGGACTTGCTAATAGAAAGAGCCATCAACATTTATCACAATAAGATAGAATTTTTTTTTAATCCGACCATTAAGAAACAAAAGAAGAACTAGATCAAAGGCTATTAGCATAATGGAGTTTTTGTTGATATCTCTTGTCTTCTATTCCATGTTTGACTCTGTCCCGATAACACAGAATAACAATAATCCTTAAACAACACAAAATAAGATTGTAAAAGCAATAACATATTTTTTAGGAAATAATATTAACCAGACAAGCCAACAAATCCTACCCTCAATGGTGGCTCACCAAGTTGGCAAGTTGGGTTGCCAATTGGGTTGAGTAATGTCTCTCATCTCATTATTTTTTGGGATTAGGTGGGTCGATCATGCAAACCAAAATCGCATTGTCACCCTTGTTGGTTGGTTACCTTTGCCCTACCTTTTGCTATTGCCACATGAGATTGTGGAACATCCACCATTAAAAGTGCGTCTTCTATAGTCAATAAAGCGTACCTAAGCTAGCAGGATATTTTGTGTAACGACCCGCCTCGTCGCTACTATATCATCAACCCTTACCGCACAATATTTAACTTTTAATGAAAACTTCATTAATTATAATTATGAAAATGATGGTAAATTTTTTGCAGTAATACAATTATCATACACATATTATAATTACATAATTAAACACATATGTACATATATATTAAATCAATACATGTCATCCACATGTTAAAACTTTCTTTAGTTTTACATATATATATGTACAACTGAAATTACATATTTAACAAAAAGTCAAAGACTAACTAAGAAAGAGTTGATTAACAAAACATAACTCTTTCTCCAAAAAGAAATCAAACATCATCACGTCAGCTTGGCGGCTCCAGCCAAAAAGAAGATCTTCATCCAAGGTCACTTACTGCTGCTCATCTGCTCACACGAACGAAAGTTCGCGATTATCACAGGTACCAACCACACAGTACAACAAATGCAAGGGTGAGTTTATTATATAAAACCAACAAGTATCAGATAGCAGCAGTTGGGAAAGAAACAACATTACCCAAATCACCACAATTATTGTCACAAAACCCATCATTCCATTACACATTCAACAAAAATAATCATCCAATGCATTTCATAACTCAAACAATCATACTCAGAATGATGCATGCACCTGACTCATCTATCAGCATGCAATGTGGTACCATATCCCGGAAATAGCCTCTCACAGGAAAAATGATTCACTGCCTATCAGGGCCACCTTGTCGTGCACTGGCCATTCCCCCACTCGGTGATTAGCCAGCGTCGCTAGGGAATTCCAAACCTGATGACTCCTTAGTACCTGCGTTCTCAGCCCACTGAAACTCATGGGTACGCGCGTGCCTTCATTCTATTTCCAACCATGCACATGAAGTATGAAACATGGGCATCATCAATGTATGACCAAGCCCAGGAACAAATCATTCCTCGCAAGGATGACCAGTCATACTGTAACACCCCGTATGCATCTGGTGTATTAACAATTACTTAATCAGATTAACGCGGTAATTAATGCATCCAGTGTATTAACAATTACTTAATCAAATTAACGCGGTAATTAATTTAATTAAAACCAAGGATTTTAAACAATGGAAGCGTTATCCTTTCAAAACCATATTTCTTGATTCATTATGTATGGTACGTAACCTTAAATTAAATATACGAATTCCAATACTCTATAGTCAGTCTCATCGATCCAAATAACATAAAGAACGGCAGATACAACAACTATATCTATACAGATATATCAGGAGAATAAACCACATGTATATACATATACATCATCAAAGACACTTACTGTGTCTATACAAAAGAATAAGCACCAAGTGTCATGATCTCACAGATCACATCCTCACACAAGGGCATACAAAACATGTAGTGTCTATACAACATAAACTTAAACAGAGTCCACAATATGTGTACACACACATCTTCCCTCGCAGGGGTACAAAATACATCAAAACAAAAGAGTGAGCCACAATGCTCTCCTCACACTGCCAAGTAGCTGCACAGAGTCTGTCCCTACTGGGGCCTCCCGCCCTGGGACCCATCATCTCTGTCAGATGTATCACCTGCAAAAATGATCCCCACACACGGGTGAGATACAATATCAGTAAGCTCAGGGCTCTTGGAGGCTTCTCCTCCCCCCTGGCTCACTTCCATGATACACAACATCAAAGACATCACAATCACTCGACCACCTGGCCCTCACAACAATACATAGCCATCATCTAGCTCTAATGTATATCCGCGGTACTACGTCCGCCAAAGATGCATCATCATCATCATCTGGGACTCTCAGTCCCCAGTGTGAGACCGGAACTCACACCCGTGTCATCCCATCGGAAGCTACCCCTTTACACATGGATGCATGTATATGGCACCTCTGAGATTAGGCTTCAACCGCGACGGGACCACCTATCTCTTGGTCTTAAGGGATCATCATCACCCTTTACGAGAGCAAACCAAACTAGGAGTTGCGCTCTACTCCTAGGGAGGTCCATATCTATCTAACTGGCCAGAAGATCTATTCAACAGATAACCATCCACACAAAGCATAGAATCATGTATACATATTATCATAAAAAAAACTGTAACAACCAATTCAATGCACATGCATCATGTATGCAACCATCACTCCCTCGAAGTATGGTGGAACACAGGCAGTGGGAAACATTCCCCAAGAGCGAAGAACTTACCTGGCAAAGCAGTGCTCTGCAGTTCAATCCTAAAACGGTGGTCTCCGCCACTGACACCCTCGGTGTCACGCTCTATACAAAGGCGCACAAGCAATCAACAACGGTTCTCAACCGTTAGAAAAGCATGAAACATTATATTATATCATTAAAACCCCTTAGTCCCCTATCTTAAGGTTATCAGAATTAACCACCTTATAGTCAACTTACAGACCCTCAGCAGGATCTATCTTGGCCTAACCAAGGCACTAGAGTCTCTCAAAGACTCTGCATCAACCGATTCAAAGAGTTTAACATTACTTAGGCCCAAAACTCAAGGATTAACAATATGGCTAAAACGGTTACTTCAACACAATTTCACCGTTTGTATAGCCTTCTGAGCACATATTGTACAAGCATCAAGGCTCATGCATGTCCTACAATCACCAATTTAACCAACAGTCTTCCTACACATACATTTCTCAAAGCCAAATACCAAAGTCCATAAAATCAATATTTCAAAGCTAATCCTTCATCACAACAACCTCCTAAGCATACTTTTCTAAAGGACCCAAACCTAATTCCAGCTCTAACTCAAATGGGTCACTATTCACCTCAAGAACAATTTCACAAATCAAACAGTAAAACTTGAGTTTCTTACCTCTAAACAGTCAAGGAATGCTAGAGGATCACTTCTCCAAGCGTGGGTGTCCGTAAATTGCCTCTTTTCCCCGCCAACTCAGGTTTTGAGAAGTTCCCTCGAGAAAACGATCTCTTCGTTTGATGGTTTCTAGGGAAAAGTGATGAAGGATTCTAGCTCATAGGATGATTTCCTACAAGTTTCATGTTGGGTGTGAAGTGTGTTGGTCAATGGTTGAGTGGTATAGAGCTTCCCAAGCTCAACAATGGTGGAAAACGTTCAAGGAAGAAGAAGAGTGAGTTTTTGCTGGCCAAAACGCGAAAATGGGCTTTTATAGACCCCCAACCCATGTCCTGGAGCTAACGGCGCCGTTCTGGTGCTATCGGTGCCAGATTACAGAGAAAATTGGCCTTTGACGTGCCTCTCGCGCTATCGGCATCGCTAATGATGCTACTAGCGCCACTCTGACGCTACCGGTGCCACTCTGGCGCTAACCGCGCCAGATTCCAGTGAAAAAATGGCTTTCTGGAGCACTTCTGGCGCTAACGGTGCCAGTAAGTGGCCGTCGTTAACGCTTTTTGTGACGGAATATAGTAAATTTATTTATTTATTTATTTTCTTTTTCTTTTATTTATTTAGTCTTGGTTATTATACATACATCCTCATGTGCATACCTAACACACCAATGTGGGCTCACCGATGCACTGACCGTAGCTAGGAACAAATCCTTCCCTACAAGGATAATCAACCTGTCATTGCACCCCACTTGTATATACATAGTATACAACCATGACACCATCAATGTATGACCATGGCCAGGAACAAATCCTTCCTCACAAGGATGACCAGTCATACACCCCCATAGGTATCTATGTATATCCACATCACATAACGATAACTATGGCCACCATCAATGCATGATCATGGCCAAGAACAAATCATTCACCGCAAAGATGGCTAATCATGCACCCCCCCATAGGTATCAGTATACATACACATCACATCATCTCAATATCATTATCATATATATCAAATTCATCTTATTTCAACATCAACAACCATTTCATCATAATCTCATTTAAACATCATAAACCATATCATCATTATATCATTTATACATCATCAAACACCTCATCAACACATCAATAACATCTCATTTCAACATTATTAATGACATCAATATCACCTCATTCATCCACAATCCATATTACCACTAGACTGGTATTTTAGGAAAATTCTAAATTAAAAAAGAGGACTACATTATAGAAAACACACTCTTATGTCAATTTAAAAATTTAATAAAGAATTAAATAAGAAAAACATATCATAAAATTTTGGGTAGAGTCACCCCTATAATTAAGACTTTTCCCAAAAATCCAATCATTACAACAACAATATCATTCACAATTTTATCCATCAATAATAATTTCATCGCACCCATTAGTTAAAAACACGATTTTTCTTGAAAACAAGCACACAACAGACATAAATACATCGCATTCCATTAGTTAAAAATGTAGTTTTTCTTGAAAACCAGCACACAACAGGGACATGCAGATATCTTCATAGTTGGACTCCCTGTGTAACGACCCGCCACGTCGCTACTGTATCTCTAACTCTTAACCACATTAACTTTTTTTTATAAAAAGAACACCCATTTTTATTGTTCAATGAAATCTGTGGTGTATTTTTTTCGCAATCACATGACGATTATAAACAAGGCACGTATGAAACATTCCAATTGCATACATATATTTGTATATACGAAGCGTGTTTCAAATTGTAAATTCAATTATCCATGTTTAAAACGTACAAGTGTTTTATAAATGAAGTGAGGAATTAAACATCAGGAGTGCAACTAGCAAAACATGTATGTGACTATCAAAACCAGGGGTGTAATCAGCAAAACATAACCCCTGCCCGGGATCCGTCACATCGACATCCCGACAACTCTGCGGCTCCAACTAAAAAGTTGTCATCTTTTCGGATCACCTACTGCTGTCCATCTGCTCACACGAACCGGGTTCGCGATTATCACATGGACTAGACCACATGGCACAACAAAGCAAGGGTGAGTTCATCATATAAAATAACAAGCAAAATGTAACATCAGTCAAGGGAAAACAATCCAAGGGTCATAGAATCACCACAAAGTCCAGATATATCAACATGCAATCAACATAAACAAGCATTCAGGAACATTCTACAAGTCGACTTAAAAAGTTCTAGCATGATGCACGCTCCTGTCTCAACTATCAACATGCAATGTGGTACCATGCTGGAAATAGGTCAAATTCATGGTCCAAATGATAGTTGTCGTTGTCGTCGAGGTCACTCTGTCGTGCACAAGACTCACCCCCCCGGTGGTGATAAGCCAAACGGGTGTCATAAGGATCTCCCTATAGACGTGGGCCCCCAGTACTTCTTGTACTATTACAGTCAATCATCCTATTTTTGTTATGCAAATGAAGTATGTCTCTCATGGGCGCCATCAATGTATGACCCAACACAGGAACTTTCTATCCTGGCTAGGATCTCCATACCCTCCCATGTTACATACATACTGCCCCAAACGAGGGTCGCCCCAACACGGGCCACAAACAAGTATGTCTCTCATGGGCACCATCAACGTATGGCCCGACACAGGACCATCTCGTTCTGGCTAGGATCTCCATACCCTCCCATGTTACATACGTACTACTCCAAACGAGGGCCGCCCCAACACGCGCTCACTAATGCACTGATCGTGGTCCTTGTAAGGTTCACCACTCGGTCCCGACATCTCACGTGTTTATACCTAGCTCTTACCATGGCTCTATCACGGTACAAAACATCTTAAGTCATCACATAGACTGACTTCAACATAATTCACATACGTCATCCACAAACTCTACACACACACATATATATAACTCAACCAACTCATCTCGGCAGCCGACATCACAAGCACATATATATATACAACTCGGCCAATCCATCTCGGTAGCCGACATCACAAACACACATATATATATAACTCGGCCAATCCCTCTCGGCAGCCGACATCACAAACACACATATATATACAACTCGGCGAACCCATCTCGGCAGCCGACATCACAAACACATATATATACAACTCGACCAATCCATCTCGGTAGCCGACATCACAAACACATATATATAACTTGGTCAACCCATCTCGGCAGCCGACATCACAAACACATATATATACAACTCGGCCAACCCTACCCGATACTCAGCATCTTTATGAACACTTCTGCAAAGTGCCTTGGAAACATTTCAACATCAAAATGTCAACTTTACACACATGCACGGAGAGTCCTTATAACACTAACTCCCCTCCAGAGCCCCACACCAGAACATCATTAACATCAACACAAAAAAAAAAAACAACCATGAACACAAGGCATAACCCTTTCCATTCCATAAAACATAGCTTACTGGAAAAACAACACACACATAGGACATGCAACCATCGCCCTGGTCAGACTCTCTAGTCCTCAACCATGCTACATGAAACTATTATTAGACAAGATAAGTCTCCTCCCCTTACATAACCAGAGGTTCGTTTCGCAGTTACACGATGTGTTGTACAGAGCTCTTGTTCCGACCACGAGTTCCTTCTCGACGTCGAGACTTTGTGGCAGTGGCGGTGGTTCTCGAAAACGAGAGATTTTCTGGGTGAGTTTTCAAGAAAGAGAACAGAGAAAACACAAAGGTAGAAGAAAGAAAAGCATGCTTCCACTGCACACTCCTGCCCTTAAGTACTCAACTGACAGTGCAGGTTTACCCTTCTTGCAAACGTAGTAACCGCCGATCAACACGGACAACTATCAACCACTAACACATATACCAAGACAAGGGCACTCAACAACAATTATCATACAAATCATACAGTAAAACATGTAATTAATCACACATAAAACGTCCAGATTAGCCACTTAAAACCAGGGGTGTTGCACCCTAACTCCCAACTATGGTATCTAAACTATTACCAACATAATAAACTCTCATTACCTAACTAAGAGTTCTCCTGTTAAAACCTCACAGTGTTGTTTTAGGGATCCTTCAATATGCGTGTTTTGGTCTAAACGCAGAGCTCTATATATCAAATCGAAGACAATTTAATATAGATTTCCAAGGTAAGATCAATATTAACATTTGGGGTCAAATACCCACTCAAATAAAAAAGGGGCTAAAAGGGTATTTTGGGAGTTCACATCAAAAGACATCATTTTGAAATTCCAATCACACCAATGTGATCGGGGTTCAACAAGGATCACAAAAATGACATCATTTTCATAAAAAAAAAGACTTTACAACATCTCATTTTTAAAGGGTTTTTCAAAGGAAGTGTAAAACTCCCAACAACGATACCCAAAACACAAGTGACACTAAGAGAAACTTAAACTAGTTAGAAGAAGACTAAGGAAACCAAGAAAGAAAGATTTGGAAGCTCCGTTCTCTACCAAAACTTTGAGAAGAGTTTCGAAGATTCCGCTCTGATTAAAGTGTTCCTCTCCGTGTGGTGGTCCAACGGCAAGCGACAATGCCTCGAGGTGGTCACCGGTGGCCGTGGGTGGTGGAGGAGGATGGTGAGGGAGCTTGGGAGCTGGTTTTGGGGGAGAGGAAGCCATTTTCATGATTTATGGCTGCTGGTACTTATTTATCACCGCCTTCACTCGCCATGGCGAGCAAAAATGCCTACAAAATTTGCCTGGGCGAGCTGACCCAATTCTAGAATTTTATGCTTCATTGAAAAATTAATTTGTCACGTTCCAGACATTATTTAGCAATCCCAACGGTAAAAATTTACATATATGGGATAAGAATCTATCTTTAAAATTTGCAGGCGATTCAACGGTTAAACAATCCATAATGGTGATTTTAATAAAAACAGGTTTTCGGGTCAAACTCGGAATCACACCATTCAACGCAGTTCAAACAAACTCCACATAACTTGACCTCTACACCAAGAAATTCCACATGAATAATTCACATAACATTTCAACTAAGCCTAATTAATAAAATTAATCAAATTATACAAGGAATACATCACACATATATTTTAAGTTATTATAGAAATTTCAGGGTGTTACATTTGGTGCTTAACTTTCCATGTACCTGAGATAGCAACAACAGATGGCAAGAACTTTTTGTGTACTTGAGGTCCAGCAAGAAACAAGATTAATCAATTATCGTAGAATCTTGATCAATTAAGGGGACAAGCTAATTGACTAACACAAATAAAAATATCTACCTTTGCATATAGGCAAAGCAACAAAACAAAGATATGAGCAAGGTTAATTTATGAAATCAAATTAAAACCTTAACCCTTAACCATTTATTTGCTACTTTTTCTCTCTCTTGCACAGTAGTTAAATCAAAACCCCAAGCCCATGACCTTTTCATTTATTTCTTCATTAACTTTTTACTACCAATCAAGCTCAATTATTATCTTCTCACCTAATTCCACTTTTTCCTCTCCATTTCTTTTATACCAAACAAAGTAAGGACATACCATAATAGAAATGGTTTTTGTGTAAGATGATTTGGAAATTCTTAGGATTTTGTGAGACTTTTGAAAATCTTTCTCAATGAGGAAGTATGAGGGTTTCAATGGTTTAATTTAGGTCTCAAGATTTTAAAGTCAAAATAAAATAAATGAGTTCACTACCTACACTCATATGGTAGAGAAATGAAGTAAATGGTATTGACACAATACATTTCTCAAGCACGAAAAAAGTAATGCACAACGACAAGTTGACCAAGAGTTTCTTCATTTATACATAATGACCAGGTGGAGATATAAGATTGTCTTAGTGGTTATGGAAGGGTGAAGGGAGGGGGGAGAGGTTGTGGGTTTAAATATCTCAAATTGACTTTTCTAATAAAACTAACAAACTAACATTTGTCCATTAAAAAAACATAATGACCAAGTACTATATTTGTAATAAAAAAATGTATTTATATACTATAGTGTGTTATGTCATATTGATTGATGCAGTCCGATCATTGACTCATTGGTTCAACCCATGCCCATTGATTTAGTATTTTAACCAAATAAATTATCAATCCAATTTTGATAACACCAGTCATACATGTCACACCTTATCCTTTGCACTCCACATTATACTAATGATTTTTTTAACTAAACCCTCTCCACAAATGGGTTAATCTCCACACACACCTAAACAAACTTACCTTATATGGTATTAATAGTTCAAATATCCATTTTGATTACAAATGGCAAAGCAAATTGAACTCACTAGGACAACCTCAACCCACCTTACCTACCCAAAATGGTATGTATGTTAGGTGACTAAAGCCTGCCAACCTACTTAACACGTCTTGCTTAGCCTACCAAATGGTAAGATAAAAGTGAGGCAAATTTACTCGATAGGTATATCCACCCATCAATTTTTTTTGTATAATTAAGAAATGCATATTTTGTATGTGCGTACAAAATAAAATCATGTTAAAAAATAAATGAATTGACATTCTTAAAATAATTTTTCTTTTGTTTTTGTATTTTATATCGAGTTAACCTATCAACCCACAATTTTATGTATTGGCTGGTCAGCTCACCTACCACCTTTAAACAATGTGGGTGGTGTTTCTCAACCAACCTACGATGGTGGTGTAACAACCCGAATTTTTTAAGTTGTTGAGCTGGACGTTTATGTGTGTGTTATATTGATTAATTATATGTTTTATTGCATTAATTTCTATCCTGAGTGCTTTGTTTTGGATACGTGCTTGATGGGTGATGAGACGCAAGTCAACACTGTTGTGCTATGGTTGCTGGCCGTGCACATTAAGTTGACGTGCTTTGTTAGCGGTGTTTATAAGCAGTAGGTTGGCACAACAGAAAGTGCTTTCCTTTCTTCTACCTTTGCATTTTATTTGTTCTCTCTCTCAAAACTCACCCAGAAAACCTCTCATTCTCGACCCTCTCTATGATACCTTCAACCCACGAGAACCATCGTCGCTGCCACAATATCCCGACGCCAAGAAGAACCTCGTGGTCGAAACAGACGCTTAGGACAACACGTCATGAAGCTCTTGAATGAACTCCTGGTTAGGTAAGGGAAGTTTATTATGTTTGATAACCGCTTTAGGTAACATGGTTGAGGACCACGGAGTCCAACCAGGGTGATGGTTGCATGTCCCACGTATGGGTTATTTTCCAGAAAGTTATGTTTGTTTTATTGAATGGAATGGATTATGCTTTGTGTTTGTTGGTTGGTTTTTGTGTTGATGTTAATGATGTTCTGGTGTGGTATTCTGGAAAAGGGGAGTTAATGTTGTAAGAACTCTCCGTGCATGTGTGTGAAGTTGACATTTTGATGCTGAAAAGTTCCCAAGACACTTTGCAGAAGTGTTCATGAGGGTGTTGAGTACTGTGAAGGGTTGGCCGAGTTGCATATAAGTGTCAAACCCTTGTTTGTGATGTCGGATACCGGGATGGGTTGGCTGTGTTACACAGACATCAACCCCTTGTTTTTATGTCGGCTACCGAGATGGGTAAGCTGAGTTAAGCGGGTTACGTAGCATGTGTGTGGGTGTGCATGCAGAACGTGTTAGTCCTTGTTGGCGGACGTCGGCGTACCGGGTTCCTTACTCGAGATGATACCTTAGAGTTGTTGAGCTCAGGTTTGCTTTGAAAGAGAGTGAACTACCGGGTTTCCTAACTCGGATGAGCTCATACCTTCTCGGGAAAAGAGTCGTCGAGTTCCCTAACTCGGATGAGCTCGTGCTTCCTCGTGAAGAGAGCCACGGGTCCTTTACTCGGTTGAGCGATTCTCTTTAAAATTGTTAAGTTCAAGCCCTCGAATCCTTGACCGCCTTGTCTGATTTCGACTGACCTCTTCCGACCTCGTCCATTCTTGTTCACCTTTGTCTTCTCTTGCCCAACCTTTAACCCTTTTGATCGCCCTTTATCGACCTTTGCCGACCTTGACCGATTTCATCTGCCTTCATTCGAATTTGTTCGGGTTCTTACCTAGAGTTAATATAGCTAGGTGTCGACCCGGACGTCCAATACTTCACACTGGTTTACTTGTTTATAGTGTTTGTGAATGATGTATGTGATTACGTTGAGGTCAGCCTAAGTAATGGCTTGAAATATTTTGTACCTTGATAGAGCCATGGTGAGAGGCTATGTACAGACACGCGAGATGCCGAGACCGGGTGGTGAACCTTGCAAGGACCACGGTCAGTGCATCGATGAACCCGTGTTGGGGTGACCCTCGTTTGGGGCGGTATGTATGTAACATGGGAGGGTATGGAGATCCCAGCCAGAATGGGATGTTCCAGTGCCGGGCCATACGTTGATGGTGCCCATGAGAGACATATAGTATTTTGAGCTCGTGTTGGGGCGACCCTCGTTTGGGGCGGTATGTATGTAACATGGGAGGGTATGGAGATCCCAGGCAGGACGAGATGTTCCTGTGCCAGGCCATACGTTGATGGTGCCCATGAGAGACATACAGTATTTTGAGCCCGTGTTGGGGCGGCCCTCGTTTGGGGCGGTATGTATGTAACATGGGAGGATATGGAGATCCTAGCCAGGACGGGATGTTCCTGTGCCGGGCCATACGTTGATGGCGCCCATGAGAGACATACTTCATTTGCATGACGGAAATATGATGATTGACTGTAATAGTACGAGAAGTACTAGGGGCCACGTCTGTAGGGAGATTCTTATGACACCCGTTGGCTGATCACCATGGGGGGTGAGTCCTGTGCACGACAGAATGACCCCGACGTCAACTACAACTATCATTTGGACCATGGATTTGACCTATTTCCGGGATGGTACCACATTGCATGCTGAGAGTTGAGTTAGGAGCATGCATCATGCTAGACATTTTAAGTTAATTTGTGGAATGTTGCTGGATGCGTGTTCATGTTGGTTGCGTGTTGATATATCTGAACTTTGTGGTGGTATTGTGACGTTTGAATTGTCTTCCTTAACTGATGTTATCTTTTGTTTGTTATTTTATAAGATGAACTCACTCTTGTTTTGTTGTGCCATGTGGTTTGGTACCTATGATGATCACGAACCCGGTTCGTGTGAGCAGACGGACAGTAGTAGGTGACCGGAAAAATGATAACTTTTGGTTGGAGCCGTCAAGTTGTGGAGATGTCGATGTGATGAATCCTGAGCAGGAGTTATGTTTTGTTGTTTACACCCATGGTTTTGATAGTTACACTCATATTTTGCTAGTTGCACCCCTGATGTTCAGTTTCTTGTTTCCCTTGTAGAACACTTGTACGTTGAAAACATGGATAATTGTAATTATAACTAAACCACGTTTGATATATATGTGTGTGTGTGTGTGTGTGTGTGTGTGTGTGTGTGTGAAATTGGGACGTTTATACGTGTCTTGTTTATGATCATGATAATTATGTGCTCATGAGAAAAATTTTCCACCACTTTCATAATCAAATTAAATAGATCTTCAGCTAAAACATGTTCATGAGGGTGATTAAGAGGTAATGATACAGTAGCGACATGGCGGGTCGTTGCAGGTGGTCCCACCCATCCTACTCAAGGCAAGTTAAAAGTAAGGGCGAGGCAAGTTAGGATGAGTTGACCTTTGGCACCCTTAACTTTGATTGAACTACTAATCATTGTTGCCGGTGCCAAAATGACACTTTCATCGCTATACTTCATTCCAAACTTGGAAATTGTATCACACCAATGTGTTATCAATACTTCCATTCTCCTTAGTCTAAAAAAAAGTGGAAGAAAACTAATTTTATTTACCTTTTTTCCTCCATAAATGTTTGTTTGGAATAATAGAGGAAAATAATATTGGTAAGATGGAAATAAGGGATGGATGTCTGGTAGGTGAGAAAAAAAAAAGAAAAAAGTTTTAAAATTAGTGAGACTCATTGTACTACTTCTTACATATTTTTCCTCATTTCTCTATCTCTTGTCTCATTTTTTTTCCAACCAAATATATATACTTCTTAATTTATTTCTCATATATTTTCACTCTCTCATTTTATTTTCATTAATGCATTTTGATGATGAGTTTGAATTATTGTTTGGAGTTTCCCAAAAATATCCAGTTATATATATATATATATATATATATATATATATATTATTTTTTATTGTTTTTTAGTTAAATTATACAACACATTTTAAAAAGTTAATATTAAATACTTTTAATTTAATTAGAAAAAGTTAATAATTTTGTAATGAGGTGCAATATTTATGATGAAAAATTATTTATATAATTAAATTATTATCTTAATTTAAACTATTTTTTATATAATTTAAGAAATAAAAATACAATTAGCAAATGCATTAATGATATATTTAATTTTTTGTCTATAGACTAAACAAACTAGATGATTTAGTGACTGTTCTATTCTTTTTATGAATCGAGGGATTAAAACAAAAATAAAAGATTTGGTGAGTAATATTGGAAAAGAAAGATATTAATGATTTAATCTCTCCTCCAACACTTTTACCATTTTTCTAACGACTTAATTGAACCTTTGCCTTTCACTTTCAAATTTTTGTGCATTTTATTCATAGAAATTCAAAATGTTGGTATATGGAAGATGGTAGACAAGTCAACATATTGACTAATAGGTAAGGGTAAAAATATGTTAGTCTTAACAAGCCTAAGTATGATCTATTTACATATTACAAAGTATTTAGTAATCTTTGATTTGATTTGTTTAAAAGTTAGATCTATTCTGAAAATCAATTTATATGACTTGAGAATGTTTATAAACAAGTCAGTAAGTCCATAAACCTAAATAGACAAATATGTCTATCAAACTTATTATTAATATTAATATTGATAATTATATATATGTAATTATATAAACATATAAGTCTGTCAAGCTTAACAGATATTTTATAAAGTCTGATCTTTTTTATTATTTTTTTTAAAGCATAAACCTATTTTTTAAACAAACAAATTACGTCATATCAGACCTTTGGCGGGCCCCTTACAAGCCATTTGTTCTATTTTCACCCCACTGATAGGTAGTGTTACGACAACGTAACTCTTGTTGAACTCTAGCGAGCATGATACATATGAATGAACGATTTGATCTGGTTAATGAAACTTGATGTTTGAATCTCGGACAGTTGTCCTCTATACTTCTAGCTGATGAAGTTCTTAAGTATGCACTCTTTATTTTGCTTCTTAATCCTCATAATGGCTAGGATAAACACTTCCAACTTTGTTTTTTTACGTTATAATTAAACACTTACAAACTTACAAGTGACAGATTGGGTAAGTTCTCTATTTAATGCATGCAAAATATTGGATGTTTTTCATTGCATGGATCGATACTTTCCTGAATGAGAGATACTTGTAGAAGATTTTTTTTAACCAAAGTATGAAATGGGGATACACTAAATAAAAAAGAAAAGTGTAAATAGTAATGGCCTTAATCTTTACTTTTTTGACTCAGTCTCGTAGAAATGAAAAAAAAAACATATAAAAAAAAGACTTGAAATATATTTGTGACGAGAAAAAAATCTTCCTGAACAACAGCAATTATTTCTCAATATACTTTAAACATTTATATTTTTAAATTTGTTCTTAGTTATTAACAAATATAATAACAATATCTTAATTATGTTAAAATTTGGAAGTAGGTCTAACTAGAGGGCGTTGGATACCTTATTTAATTAGCAATTTGGACGAAGCACTGGGCTGAAAAAATTTACTCCTTGTGTACATGAACATGCCCAAGTTTTTATTTTCTTTCTGCAAATTTACATGGGATCCACTTGTGCCTGAAATGGAACCATAAACGATATACTATGACGTCTTTAGTTGATAGGAGACAAGTCCTAATCAAGGCTCTAAAGGGTGCTCTTATCATATAGATTGAACTAACTAAATTATCAAGACTGTCCAACCACCCTTGTCAACTTCAATTAACGAAATACCAGTGAAGTGGACGCGAAGAAAAGAAAGGTTTTGTGATTCTACTAAGTTTCTTTTCAAGTTAGCCAATTATTACACCACCAATATCCATTAACTAATGGCCTTAAGACTAGTCCCCTTATCTGTTGTATTAAATGGGGCTTCCCCTTCTGATATTCACTCATACATCTCTTACCTTTGTTATTAGCAACTTTCTCATTCTATCATAGTTTAATTTTTACACCAGCTGAGGTCAGGTTGGCAAATAGTTAGCTCAAGAACAAATATTGATGGACAAGAAAGGTGGTGGAATGGCGATCATGGAACGCGCAGAGATTGACACTCGTGCCCCATTCAAGTCTGTTAAAGAAGCAGTTATGTTGTTCGGAGAAAAAGTACTAGTTGGGGAAATTTATGCCAACAAGCTCAAAGAGGTTCCTCCCATTTCTCTTTCTACTCCTATATAAGTTTGATTTTTATGTATTACCAATCAATCAAAAATCATGATAGCTATAAGTCAACAAATTTATTATATATGCCAAATTGTAATTAGATGTCGTGTAAAAACCAATTACAATATCGGTACATGAATTATCTTCTCTTCCTGTATTTAATGTTATTGCCTTGGTTAAAATATTGTCATAATTATGAGTCTGACTTTAAAAACATAATGCATATATTAACTAGCTCTAAATTGAAGCAAATGTATAAAGTTAATTAATTAACTTTCTTCTGATTATGTGTCTCGAATGATTAAGATGCGAGTTGAAGCAAGTGGAAGTGGGAGTGCACAAGCCAGAGGTGGAGCTAGAGAAGAAGCTAGCATGTTGGTTCAGCGAATCAAGTCCCTTAAGAAGGAACTTGAACAAACAAAGAAAGAACTAGAAGACACAAAAGCAAGAGAGCTCAGGTTGCTGCAGCGACAGGAGGATCCGGAGATTGAAGACCTCAAGTTCATTGCAAATGCAACAACAAATGTGGAAATTAAAACACAAAGCAGTGATGAGGAGAAAGCAGAAGAGTTCCAAAAAAGAAGATACGTGAAATTCGCTAGTCCTCATGCACTAGCTCAAGTTATTCCTAACAAGGGTGAATTGCTTGGGAGACCTCCTTCAGTTAAGAAGCCAAAGAGGAAGCCACTGATGCCTTTGATAGGATGGCTTTTCTCTAAAAAGAAAGGGAGCCACGAAGTTGACTCTCCAAGGGCCTAAGAAGTTTCTCTCACCTTCTTAGTTGGCTAACTTGCTTCTATTTTCTTGAAAATTTCCTTAAATATGTGTCTTGGAGAACGCTAATTTTCAGATTAATAATTACCTGCTGTTATTTTTCTCTGTTTATGAGGAGAAAGTTGGTCCTGTCAATTTTGTAACTCGTATAATGCTTACTGAGCTGGCCTGTGTTGGAGTTTGCTTGGTAGCATAAGAGCTTTTGGAACCGTATGGAATTGAATCAGAGACAATAAAGTGCTTTTGTGTATAGTGTATACTGTATCGAGTATACTCAGTGACATATAGCACAATACGACTTCGATATTTTGTGTTTGGTCAACAACTCAACATAGCTTATGGCAGACCAAACATACTTTTAACTAACAAATTTTAAGATGAAGTTTTTTAAAAAAAAAATGAAATTAATGGCTAATTAATTTTTAAGAGTATTGACGATAAGCACATACTAAGGACCACTGTAAGCGTTTACTCAGATGAAAGTTTTATAAAATAATAAATAAGTCTTTTGTTGATGAACTTAAATTAAGAACTTTGATTGCCTTATGCTTGAGCCAATCCTGATGACCTTATATTAAAAAGTAATTACGTGTTGTGGATGTGGTGTTCTCAAACTTGCCTTGGCGTTGAGCTTATAAGGATGTTGTCCACGTGGTCGATTCTGTGGAAGTTTATCTCACAACAATATTTGGAGTTTTTGACTAAACCAGGATAGGAGTTTTTTTTTTAAAGTTTAATTATTCATTTAGTCCTTATAATTGTACAAATTTTACATTTTAGTTCCTATATTTAAAAATTATCCCTTTTAATTTTTATACATAATATTTTTAATCCGTTTTAGTCCATCTAAATTTAGATAGTAAGGACTAAAAAAAGATAAAAATGATATGTATAGAAATTAGAAGGGATTAAAAATTACTACTATATGTGTAGGAATCAACATATATGACTTTTAAATTAGAAGACTAAAAGATAAATTTTTAGCAACTATAAAGATTAAATGAATAATTATATATATTTTTATTTAGCTCTACTATTACGTATTGCAAGAGGATTTGACATGTGACAAATGTCTCTTTCGGTAGTACAAGGAAGCTTCAAAAGTTGGCAATAGTATAACGTAATGCTCCTTCAAGAAAACTTGTATTTATTGCATATTGATATTGATTTTTCACTCATATAACTTAATATGAAAAGTTAGATGGACTCAGTCGTCAATATTGAGTCAATATAAGCGTAAAATTCAATTAACTACACACTTGTTAATAATAATCGAAGTTCGATTGTCAAATGATTAAACTGCGAAAGCAACAGGGATTTAGATAAGTTTAAGATAAAATATTATACTCCTCAAATTACAACTAATACACATCTATAACAAAAGGTTTTAAGCATTTGCCCAGAATCATGTCCATTCTTCAAAGTTCAAACCTCTAATCTTTTGGCTGCCATAGATAAAAATAAGCAACACAATCTACAAGGATGACTATACGCATATATACATAAAAACTACGTACCTCATTGTCCACAGGCTCTTCGTTATGCGAATGTAAGAGGGAAAAATATTATACGCAGTCTTATCCTTGCATATGCAAAAAGATTATTTCTGGATTCGAACTCATGACCAACAAGTTATCAAGACACAACTTTATCGTTGTGTCAGGGCTTGCCCTCACTATAAGGAAAGCACAAAGGGAAGCCTAAAAAATTTAAAAATAAGAATCATGTACATTCATAACCAGAGGGCGGTTTAGACAGCTGAGGCAGTCCTTCCACCATACTTAATTGTCTTCGCAGCTTAACAATATGAGCTTGCACCTAGGACATGGCAAACACAGTCAGCACACTACATATGTAAAACATTAGTAAAAATCCTCACTAACTCTTAAGAGACTAAACAATTCAATAGCAAAACATTAGTAAAAGATTTTAAAATATGCTTTCAACCAGTAAGAAAGAGAGGTCCACATGTGCAACTGAAGCAGTTAGCTTCGTGCTCACTACATATGCATCCAAAACAGTGCCAAACAAATAAAACATTTGGTGAAAACCACGGACTAATCCATTAGGTTTCACCATCCAATGAAAGCCTCCTAGACTAAAAACAAGAAGAATGCAGACAAAAAAAAAAGTATCTCATTTGTGAGAAGACCATCTTGATTAGTTGCACATCAGGAATGGATCAGTGAATTGATTATATTTACTTTCAGATGGTAATCCTATAAAATATAAATGCATAAAATAATATTACTTTAAGGAACAAGCAGCATGGCATAGCATCTACACAATAACTAATGCAGAATAAAAGCACTAATAAATCCCTACTGACAAGGCAAGATAGAATAATTGAATAAAGAAACCATAACCTGCTGGCGAGCTGCTGCAAGTTTTAAGAGCTCATCAGCCTCGGAGAAGTTCATGAACCATTGGGTTAGAGGATGATCTTTGGTGTCACCTCTCTCGTTATCATTCAGAGTATCAATTGGTACTGCAGAAACCAAAACAAGGGAAAGCTTAAAGAAATAAATCTGAAGGGAAAAAAACTTAAATAATAGTAGTTGGAATAACATTGAAAGGAAAGTACCAGGACTTGGTAAATTCAAACCAGCAGGAAGCCTAGGCACATTAACAGCAGGATGATTCTGTACACGCACAAGAAAACCCTCCGAGGGTTCAGGAAAAACAATCTCATTATAAGATTCAACAACCACAGGTTTCTTCGTAGACTGGGGGCCAGACTCATCTTCTGGATATAATTTCAAATGGTGATACCTATAACCACAAAATCCATTAGCATAATTTATTCTAAAATGCAATCTCCCAAGTCTCAAAGCCAAGTAACCAGCAAAGAGCAAACCATCAATTTCATGCCTGAAGTACCACTCTCTCCTAAATAGTCCCTAAAGTAAAACAATCCACTTAAGTAGTTCTAAAAGTATTAGAAATCAAGCTAAATAGTCTCTAACATTTTGAACCCCCCGCCCCCTCCCTCTTCCTTCAAATTAGTCCCTAAAATACATCAACTGAGGGACTAAAGTGATGCATATTTATTACTTGAAGGATTACTTAAAAATAGTTTTATTACTTTAAGGATTCCTTGGAAGAGAAAGTAGTAATAGTTTGAGGATAAAATTGATGGTTTATTCAATAACAAAATATGAAGACCACAAAACAAGCAACTGAAACTCACAAGTCCAACTGTTTTTCACAGACATCAGGGTGGAAATAGAGGGTGATGGCTATTTCAAATTCACCCCAACCGCATTCTGATAACTCAAAAGGGGGTGATTCAACAACTCTAGTGGGGTTATTAAAACTAGGATGCAACTGAAATAAAACCCTCTTAACCACCACCCCAAGATCTTCATTCGACGCTCCACGAACATATACCGTCCACTTATGTGACTGAGACCTGGAGACATCAAAGGATTAGAAACTATAGCCAAATCCAATGAACCAACAAAGTAAAAGGGACACAAACAAAGACACAACTTACTCGCTGGCCTTCCTTCCAAGATAGAATGCAATGGTCCCATACACTATTGGTACACAAATTTCAACATCTTTGAGCCTCCTGTTCGCATTCTGAACCAAAAATGAAATTTTTAGGGGAAAACTCGGTACCCAATAACCACAAACGCGGGAAATAGAAAACCACGAAGGAAAAAATAATAAAGAAGCAAAGGAAGAAGGAGGCAAAATTAGGGTTGAAAAAATTGGTGATGGAAGCCAAAAAAAGGGGTTACCTTCTTGTCGGAATCCTCAGAGGGTATTGCGATTTTTAGTCGAGAAGGTTTTTTGGCAGAGGCGCCATCATCGGACGATTGTTCGCCTTGTCTCTTGAGGGGTAACGGGTTAGAGTTAGACATTTTGCCAGTTGATTGTTATTTTTTGTTTCCGAAATTCAGAATAACAAAAATCAGGATAATGGGGTTTAGGGTTTTAGAGAGAAATTGCAATTTGCAGGCACTAGACTAGTAGTACTACCCAATTCTTACAACGAGATAATGCCTTTGCATTGGATCTTATAGCTTTGGTTTGGTTCCTCGGCAGTTGTTCGGTTTTTGTATAACACTTTTTTTTAAATAAAATAATTTCCAAATTTCTATGGAGTACTTTATGTCCGGCATCGCTGGAATGCTGCCTCTGCCTATCCAGTAATGAATAAGTATCCCTCCCTTAAAATCCAGATATTTTAACTTAATAAAAAAACAAAGATTTTAAAGTCAAGAGAAAAGATTGCAGAAATAAAGAAAGGTTTTATAGAAAAATATCAACAATTTATATTCACAATTTACATTTTACTAAGGATGAAAATATGTCAAGCTACTAGTTAGATGTTAAGTTGCTTGTTTGGAAGTGAGTGTGACAACGTCGTAGGCAATTTATAACGATGAAATTTGGCGGAATGTTGGTAAGGTGCGGTGGTGAATGGGTGGCTTCCACTTGCAATCACTCCTTGGCCCAAGTCAAAATCAAATAGAGGGAGTGGAAAGTGAAGTTCTAATGCATATCTTGAATGTTAACTAGTACATATTGATATGTACATGTTAGTGGGAATGACGGTTATCTAACACGACAGTTGATTACGCACACTTGGAAGACATGAAAGTGGAAATAGGATGTGGAAGAGGTGCATGTGATCGATGGATGATTCGCTGGATGATGACCCCTTATTCTTGAACTAAAGTGATAATTACATAAGTTTTGTGATTGAAGTGTCATCGATGACCGTGATTTGACTTTAACCTCGATAAACCTTAAGAATATTAGGTATACAACCTAACCATTTAAGACTTGACCTATTTAGTAAAAATATCAAATTCATACTTTTTAAAAGATTTTGTTTTAGTTTAGGTTGTGACCTTTTTAGAAAGGTTTATTATATATATCTATTTATAAATAACACTATTTTTATTTTTGATAAAAATATTAATACATAATATAGGGTTTACTAATTTTTGGTCTCTAAACTTTTTTTCAAAATTTCACTTTTAATCCCTAAATAATTTTTTTACAATTTCAATCATTACTGTCAATTGACCTGTGTGACTTATGATGTTATCAAGGAATTTGACAAAGTAACCATGTGTAGTTATATTTCTGATAAATTATAATTTTTACTTTTTTAACTCCACATTTGTTCTTGGTCCCTCAAATTAAAAAATGATCTTTCTAGTCCATGTCATTTGAGGGGGAAAAAAACTTGTTTTAATCCCTCTTTCCAACTTCAAACACTTAAAAAAAAGACCTTTTTTTTAAGAAGTGATTCTTTGCTAAAAAGAAGCTTAGCTTAAACAGATGGGCTCAAAATGATTAATTATAAGCTAAACACTATTCAATTTATGTTTTAAAAAAATACCATAAACTTGTGAAATAAACACAAATACTTCTACTTAAGTTGAAGAAATTTTCAAATATATTTATTAATCGAAAAATATTATAAGTTGATTGAATGATTCCTATTGATTGATGATAATTAACTAATCATAATATTACTGTGATGTGAGGTTCATGATTCGGTCTCCAACATTTACAGCAAAGAGACACCCTATTCTCATTTTTTATCTTCCCCGTGAAAGAGCAAGCCAAGTTTACATTCCAAGCACAAGTATTTTTCTGCGTTCAATTTTAACAACAAATGGCACCATAAAATATAACTTAAGGCATTAATGATGTTTATGGATAAACCTTCTTTTTAGTGCCTCCAGTGGTCAGCATAAAACGCAAAGCAACCAGTCTGCCACGTGCATTGGCATTTACATGTTTGAAGCGTTCAAGGCCATTACCTTACATTGTTCATTCAATGCAAGAAGTTGAGCCTCTTTCTTATCAAGCAGTGCATTCAACCTGACATTCTCTTCCATAAGTTTCTGAACTTCAGCCTCTTTCTGCATTTTCTCACCCTCTAATTGAGTAGTCTTTGCAACTAGCCTGCTCCAAAGGAACATCAGTCAATAAGACAAGTACATATCAGAGGTAGAAATGAACACTGTACATTGAGAATTGAAAAGAATGTTCACACCATGCCACCACCCCACCACAAGACCCAAGTTATCTTGTCATAATAACAGGCTTATGGACCAGAAACTTGTGCTTCAATTAACACTTTTTGTGAAAACATGCGACCAAATGTTTAAACCATGTGAGCTAGGCACATTGGGACACTCCAATTGACATTTCATTATAATGGGTAGGCCATGCCAATCTATATTTTCAAAATCCATTTGAGCCTTTGTGGCATGCTGGATTTGCCATGACAAGGAGAGATGCGCCCAAATGCATTTATCAATGCTAGCATTTAGAGTGAATGTATTTTATTGAAGCATTGCATAGATAAAGGACCAATGCTATACAAATACTGTAATTTAAACACTAATTTAAATACTATAATTTTATAAATCAGTAGCTAATGACAGTTGAACAACAATTATTCAACATTTTAAGTTTGCCATTACTGAGAGTAGCTGGAAAAATGCACACAAAAGCAAACCAAGTTGCAACTTCCAACAAGGTGATATTTATATAATAAAACCAACAAACTCTTGGGTTAATTAAATGCTACTGTTTTTAGAAAGAAACTTGGGACAAGCGGTATAGATGTGACTGAGTCAAGCAGAAGAGAAAAAGGAAGACATCCTCCCGAATGAAACAATATTACAATAGCCAAGTTATGATGTGTCAGAAAATGAGTTTTTGTTCAAATAAAAAAGCATAGTTAACCAAATCACAATGAAAATAATATTGACAAGAATATAGTTACGACTTAATTGACCCTTAAAATAATTTATCACATATCTCAACAAACCAAGTTTAATAGTATTAACTTCTTTTGTCACTAAAGGTTCCCAAGATTATTTCATTGTTATATGAACTTCTGCTTCTAAAATAAGAGTCCAAGAAAGGCCATACAGAAAATTCTATCCACACCCACAAAAAGAATAACATTATTTTACAAAAGTAGAACACTTGATCCAGTAAAAGTCAATGTGATGGCATGTCACCAAGTAAAAATAAAATAAATCATATATGTAGCATAAAAATGCAGCAGGAAGTGTACAGAAGCATTAACTCAAGCAACCTGTCGTAGGCCAAACATCAAATAATTATCAAGACATGCAATATAATAGCATATTTTATAGCATGTAATATACTCACTTTTCAAATAGCCTCTCAATAGTTTGAAATTGCTTCTCTGAAGAAAGCAAGGTTTCTCTTACTGTTATTAGACCACTAACATATGATTTCAGAGACTCAAATTCCTGCTTCACTCTAGAAAGTTCTTCTTCATTTTCAGCAGCTCGTTCTCTCTGTCTGGTTGTTTCTTCCACCAAGTCCTCAACTCTCTGCCGCATCTCAGTTAGGATACTATTTGTATTCAAAGCAAAATGCTCCATCTCCTGTAATTTCAAAGACATGTTCTCTAGCTGGGTAGACTTCCGGTTAATTTCTTCCTTACTTATACTTACTTTTTCCTTCTCTGTTGCAGTTTCTGACTCAGCCAATACAACCCTTTTGACAAGGGCCTCCATTACATCTGTGACCATCTGTACAGACTTGAGCATTTCACCTATATAAGCTGCATCTTGTTCATCTAAGGAACCATACTGATGCCTGATTCCTATCCAAGATTCTTCATCTGCGTCATCAAATGAAGAAAGATCAACACTGCTGGACCAACCTGATAATGGTATCCCATTTCTGTCAACAAAGCCTACCCCCTCTAATTGTTTGATGCCACAAGATGTATGGGCTAGATGAGGAACAGCCATGAGCCTAGCTTTTGATTTTAAGTAAGTCAACAATGTAGAAGCAGTCTTGACTCTTCGCCAAAGAACCTCCAACTCCCTTTTTGCATTTCCATCTGAAACCTGATTGCAAGACTTTAACTCAGTAAGTTCTTTTTGCAATACATCCACTTGGGATTGGCTTCTTGCAATCTCCTGCTTCCATGTCTCATGCGATTGACTCAACTGGGACTTCACATCTGACATGTTAGCATTTTCATCTGTTGCCATGCCCTATCTAACGTTTCATAGAAATGTTAAGAACACAATATATACAACATACATGTATTGTGATAGAAATAAGCTAATATTTCATCATATGAAAACCCTTGGCAAAGCTCCATCATAGAGTAGTCAGGAAGATATCAGGTTAGCTTAATGTGGGCGTCAAAGTAATTACATAACTAAAAGGATGCAGAACAGTAAGTTCAATGCCATATATTAGAACAAAATAAAATCAAAGTAAACAATAAAAGTAAATTCACTTGTACTTTAAGCATATATATGTCAGCCAATGTCCTCATTTCAAAAACATGTAGCATAAATACGCGTAAAATAATGTCTTCTGTAAAGCAACAATAAGTACATAATCTATATTCTTTGCTTTTTTGAAGCCTAAGAAAGCTTATAGCATCCATCTATATCAACTCAAGAGAAGTACTAACATATTGTAACATAAATACAAGGCAAAAATCTTGTTCCTGGTTCGCACTTAAAAATGTCTTCAACTTACAGCCACATAAAGAACTGACTCAACCCTAGAGATAGCCGGTACACTTACCTTTGAAACTAGATCCCAATGACAGAGGAAAAGTTCAAGCGGGAAAAAACTTTGAAGCAAAAAATTTAATAAACAGATAAATAAATGAAAAATCAGTTTATGACACTACAAAGCAGCCAAGAAAAACACAATTAACCTTAATGCTTCAAGATGTTAACTCTTGTAAGCTATATGTCCACGAAAAACATATGCAGTACCACTTCTCTCTCCCTTTTTTACTTAAAATTAACTAAAGCTCGGATTTTAAACTACTGCCAGTTCAGCATAGTATGGGAGCAATACAAGCACCACCCACGATCAAAGCATCAAGAATTGTTAACTAAACAAAATGAGCTAAGAAAATAAAAACTCTGAACTATCTCACGGGCAGGAAGAGAATCAATCGGTATTTCCCCATAAAAAAAGTTATTGTTTCCTCCTTCCTCTACTTGAATTGAAACTGATCTTGGAGTAGAAAGGAGAAAAATCAAAATTTTACCCCAACCCATAATCAAAGGGACAAGCTTGAAGCCGAATATCCACCAAAACTAGCTAAAAGATGAAATTGCATATCTTGAAGGATAACATAAGAGAGGACAATAGTGGAATCTGCCAAAAGGAAATTGGAATAGAACAATATAATTAAACAAATAAGAAGGAAAGAGGAGTACCTGCTTTGACAAGAAAAAGTTAGGATCGGTTGAGTAGAATGAAGATAACGGGTCCGAGTTGGATCGTCTTCTCACTCTAATTCGTTCTTTTGCTTACATGAAAAAGAAAAAGAAAGACAGAACCAAAATTTGCATCTTTAACTTAAGACAATGTTTTTTCTTACTCACCTAAAATAAAGGCAAAATTGTCTAATGTCTATACTAAGTTGTTCCATCATAAATTTTGATAAATGGTAATTTTGTTAATTTTTTAATAGTTATTGTACCATTCAAGATATAAGGTTCACATTATTTCTAAGCTTAATTATCTATCACATGCAATTATATGTTATGTTAGCCTTTGTCTATAAGTTAATAATTATTTACAAGAGTCCAAGGCTCATACTCGTACTATAAATACAGGTTTCATTTGACCCTTCAAGACACATTCATACATTGATACAACTCATTCATGGATACTTGAATATATATATATATATATATATATATATATATATATATAGAAAATGTAGTATTATATAATGAATATATGATGAAAATAATTTAAATTGGGGTTTAAAATATAATAAAGATAGGATAAAAATAAGATTTTAGATAGAATTCAAAGAATACTAATGATAGGATAAACTAATACTAATAAATATGAGTATAAGATAAACATTTATCATCTTTTGTTATTTCTTGTCAATCATATTAATTCTTAAGTGATATTTCATTAAAAAATATGTACCTATTTTGGAAGTATATATTTAGAACTATGATCATAATTTCGAAGATACATTTCTAGAATAAATATATGCAATTCTGAAAATAGATTTCTGATAAGCAAAAAGTGTATACTTCTTAAGAAAAAAAGTATAATGGTAGAATAGGGGATATAGGGTGTACTTAGAAAAATGGAAGTATAAATAGCAAGAGCCTTTATTTATTTATTTATTCTTCTCTTATCCATTGTTTTGAGAATGATGGTGGCAAAAAGAGATATTGTTATTAGCACTATCACTTTTTGCTAATGGCACTATTCATGTTGGTGCATTTTATTCATATCCCAAAACTTTCCCCTAAGCAATTGCACAATAGAATTGTGTTTTCGTTGTATAATTTTTCATCACCCTATAATAATACAACAGAATCATGATTGTATTGTATTATTTGATTTCACCCTCAAATAACATAATAGAATCATGATTATATTATATAATTTTACTTTTGCCTCCAATGTACAACAAAATCATGATTCTATTGTGTTAATACAATGAAAGTGGAATTCCATTGTAGTCTGGGTTGAAAATCACAAAAAAATCATTTTTCATTGTGGTGTTTCCCAAAAGCAAAAAAAAAATGGAAGTATGATTTTGTTGCGATTCTCAACCCAGAGTACAACAAAATCATACTTTTGTTATGTATAAAAAAAATGAAAAAAAATGCAAGGGGAAGGAAAAAGGGTGGTGAGAAAAATGGGGGAAGGGAGAAGAGGAAAGAGTGAGGAAAATGTGTAGAAAGACACTTTTGTCTATTCCCACTACTTTTCAAAAAGTGGTAATAGAAATAGTAGAAGTGGTGTGGGAATATCAACTCCTCACAAAAAGAGTGACTTCAAACTTCAAAGATATGAGACCTTTAGGTTATTAACGCTCCAACCAACTAAGCTCATAAGTCAATTATGCTAAAAAATAATTAATATATATATATATATAATACTAAATTTTTGTATATTTAATACTCATATAAGTTTACATAATAAATTATGTTAAGAATATTAAAGTAATAGCATGAGAAATAACTCAATAATCAAAATAAAGTTCAAATTAAATTAATTATATATAACTCATTAATTGATAAAATTAAAATAAAAGAGAATCTTATTTGATATGATCATAACTAATAATTATCCTAATTGATAAAATTAAAATAATATCCCTAATTAATAAAATAAGAATTTGAAATAAGAAAAGATAAAAAAATTAAATAAACTAAACAATTAAATATTTAGATATGTGTATTAAATATACATTAAAAAATTTAGTGTTATATATATCAATTAAAGATTTAGCATAATTAACTTATTAGTTCAGTTGGTTGGAATGTCGTGTTAATAACTTGAAGGTTACATGTTGGAGTCTTGCATGTGTTATTGTTTTAATGTATAGCATATAAAGTAAAGACCTCCATAGAGACAAATTAATTTGAGCTTGAATGTATATGGTTCAAAAACAGTTATTAATGAAAAATTATATTTTGATTCTAAAACTAGTAGACACTTAATGAGAAAGAGAAAGAGAAAATATAAATATAATAGATGTTATAATGTGATAAAAAGAGAAAAATAAAATTATTGTCTTGTGTGTGGTATTTGAATATTGGAAAGTCAAAATATCATCACTTGTGATTAATGTATTGCTCAATGCTCTCATATATTGGAATATTTCCTATGATCCTTTAACAAGGTGAACCCCGAGAAAAAAATTTCATATTCTCCTTTGATATTAACTAGTTGGTTACCCGCTAGGTCGCATGAATTGTGTTGGTTTTTATACATATCAGATATAAAGAAATTGTATTTCAAAAGATGACTTATCCATTTTGATAATTTTTTTAAAATTTATCTATTTTGATAATTTATTGAAATACCTTTTTGATTAAAAAAACATTGTGTGTTGCTTTCTCCTTTTTT
>CM023941.1:34568247-34703112 GCA_013407115.1 Glycine latifolia
GAGAAAAGCAATTACCCGCTAAAATAGGTTTAGGTTCAAACTTCAAACTGTAAGTTTTATTTGCAAATTCGTTTGAAATGGATACAGTTTTGGATACGTTAATTATTTTGCAATCTAGCTTTACACTTTCATATATTTTTTAATTCAATAAAATAATACAAATGATCGATTTGACGACAAATCACAATTCTTACTGATCGGATACTTTTTAAATCCTCAATTTTTTTGTCACTTATTAAAAAATATTGATAAAAACTTTTGATAATATTTTTTTTATCAAATATGAATTACTGTTATTAATATATTTTTATAATATTTTATCAAATATTGTGTGTAGTTTATATTGTTTAAGATTTTAACGACATGAATTATATATAATATTTGATAAAATAATACAAAAACATATAGATACTATTTATTTATATTTGATAATAATTTTATTAAATATTAGATAAAAAATTATTGTTAAAAATCAAATGTGGGGTAATGTCTATTGTCTTACGTACCTTAAAAAATCCTATTGTCTTAACTTCAAATCTCTTATGACTTTGTTTGTCTAATTTGGGAGTATTGACCATTCTTTCAGGAGCAGACCCACATTGAGCAATGTGGAAGAGCACCACAATTTTCAATTATTTTAGTACTATTATAATTTTTAGTTACCATTTCAGTATCATTGTTTTTAACGTTCTCCGTTACTCAATTTTTTTGCATGTGAAGTAATAAATTTTGTATTGTTCACACTATTATTTTCTGCATCCCCCATTACTTTCAATTTAACCCTCCATCAGTCGTGGTGTGGTAGACATTTTTCACAATTCGCTTCATCTTCGTCTGATTAATTTCTAGACTAGTTGGTGACTTGGTGCCAATAGTTCACTCATGTCTGATGTCTCGCCCACGTCCAAAACCATGTCATCGTGGGGTTAGACAGACTCGTGTGTCATTTTACAGTTTCCTTTCTTCTTCTTTTTCAGGTTGATCAATGAAATTTTTCATGACTATGTTGTTATGGCGGTTGTCCTTTCTGTTCTTATGTTCTCAATTTTCATATGGAATTTCATGTAGTTAACTTTAATTAGCACCAACATAACATTTGTATTATTCTATAGTTTGTTATAAAGAATATAAATAAAAACATAATAGCTAGGTTTGAGATATTGATCTTTCCTGAAATTTGAAACATAACTTGTGTCCTTACCTTGCTGTTGCTGTTGAGATATACAATCTTGCTATTACATTTTGGGAAATTAATTTCTTCTACTATGCCTATTTATTGTTAGTTAATATTTTTTCCTTGTTAGTGAATGGAAACTTCTTCTGTATATCTTTTCCTTCCTCTCTTTTAGTCCAAACAATTTCATTTAATTTCTGTCCTACCAAAAAATTTAAAATAGCCTTTTTCATTTTGTTTCCTAAACCAAATATTTTAAAGAAATCATCTCATTTTTTCTAATTTTTTTCTCTACTTTTGACTTCTTTTATCTTTCTTTTCTTGTACTTATTTTGTTTTTCTTTCTCTTTCTTTTTTAAACTAAATACAAATACAAAGACTAGTTTTTACTTTTGGATGCAAAATTGCAAATATTAAAATAAACACCGTAGTATCTTGGCCAATCTTTAGCCATTACCATCTCTGCACCATATCAGTTATGTTACATTTTTCCTTTGATGTATGTATAAACTTTGGCGCTGTCTGCACCCGGTACCGGTCTACAACGTTTATAGCGCGTGAGAATGTACACTAGTTTCGACAGAGATTTATGTAGGGACCACTGAAACTGAAGCCCTATCCCGGTGTTGTAGTCTTAAGTCACTGACAACTTGTACGGTAAGTTTGGCTTTCTTTGCTCTCTCTCTCTCTCTCTCTTTTTAATTATCTTCTTTTTTCTACAGCTTTATCTTTCTCTGAGCATTTTGTATATGGCGTTAGCTATCTATCTATCTATGCAAAGTAACGTGTACATGACAGACAACAGAAGGGAATGATAAGACAACCAAATTGCACTGCATAAATAAATAAAGAGCTAGCAGAAGGGAATTGAATTGAAGGCGTCCTTTCAGGAACCGAGTCAGTATTCAACAGGAATGAGGGTCGATTAGGTTGTTATCATCACTAATATTTTTAATTCAATTTAATTGGAGTAAAATGAATTTAATGATAAATAGGATAATTAAAAAAATGGAAGAAAAAAGAAAAAAAAAGGATAAACGAAAGGAAAAAATAAGTAAGAGAAAATGAAGATAAAAATAATTAAAAAGATATTATTTAAAATATAAAGATAATAATAAATTTTAAGATACATATTCGTCCATTTATATCTTATTCTATTAAATTTTATTTAATTATCTTTTTTCATTTAAATTTTGATTTATTTCTATTTTTCTTTATGTCGAACTGTTGGTAACAAACTTTTATTCTTAGGGAGCATTTATTTTTCGCAAAATATCTTCATTTTTTATCTTACAAATCTTCATATAATCATACATTCACCTTAACATTCTTATTTATACTACCTTTATTTTATGCTCATGTTATCTATGTGTTGGCCAACATTCAGCTTCATATAACATTGCAGGTTTTACAATTGTTTTATAGAATTTTTCTTTTAATTTAAGGAAAATTTTATAGTCACACAAAAATTCAGATGCACTCCGTCATTTCATCTATCGTATTTTGATTTTATGATGTACATCATCATTAATCTCTCTACCTTTTTGAAAAATTCATCTTAGGTATCTAAAAACATATTCCTTTGATACCTCTTGACCAAGTAGATGCACGGGGTCTTGATCATCATCTCTTACCAGCAAAAACTGACACTTCATATACTCAGTATTGCTCTGGCTTAATGTGAATCCTTTAGATTTCAAAGTGTTTCTCTATAATTCAAGTTTCCTATTAACACCGTATTTGGTCTAATTAGTAAGCACAATATCATCTGCAAACAAAATACACCACGACATTTCCTCTTGAATATCTTTTGTTAGTTTATCCATCACTAAGGCAAAGAAATAATGACAGACAAATAGATAAGGACTAAAAGTCGAACCTTGGTGTACACCTACCGTGATAGAAAAATACTTTAATGTTCCATTATAAGCTTTCACACATATGGTGGTCCCATCATCTATATCATTGATTGCATTTTTACATACTTTAATGATTATTTTTTCTTCTTAAGAGCCCACCATAAAATTTTTTAGGGACCCTATCGTATGCTTTCTCAAGATCTATGAACACCATATGTAAGTCTTTCTTCTTTTCTCAATATCTTTTCATTAATTGTTGCATCAAGAAAATGACTTTCATGGTACACCTTTCGGGTATAAATCCAAATTGATTTACAGAAACCTTGGTATCTCTTCTCAAGCAATGTTCAATAACTCTCTCCCACAACTTTATAGTATGACTCATAAGCTTAATGTCTTTATAGTTATAACAATTCTGCATATCTCCTTTGTTTTTGTAAATAGTCACAAACATATTTTTCCTTCAAGCATTAAACATCTTATTTGTTTGAAGAATCTTATTAAAAATATTGGTTAGTCATTTTATTCCCACATCCCCAGACCCTTCCACACTTCAATAAAGACGTCATCGGGTCTCAAAACTTTATTATTCTTCATTATCTTTAAAACTTCCTTAACTTCGTGTGTATTCATTTTGAGCACAAATCTTCTATTTAGATCATCATAAGCGTCCTCCAAGTCTACCTCACTTTTATCGTCATCCCCATTAAAAAGTTTGTTAAAGTAGTTAATCCATCTTTCATTTACATCTTCATCTCTTACCAAAAGTTTTTTATTTTTTATCCTTGATGCATCTAACTTGAGTGAGGTCTTTACTTTTCTTATCCCTTAATTTTGCAAGTTTGTATATACATTTTCCACCATCCTTGCTCCCAAGATTTTTATACAAATCGACGAAAAACTTGTCCTTAGCTTCCAGCACTCCTTTCATTGCATTTTTATCACTAATCTAAACTTTTGCAAGTTCTCATCATTGGAACGTTTATGCAAAAATCTAAAATATTCATTCTTTTGTTTAATTGTCTCCTGCACCTCTCCATCTCACCACCATGTTTTCTTTATAAGAAATTTGTTTCATTTGCTTTCTTCCAATACCTTCCATTCCACATTTTTGATACACATAGTCATCTCATTCCATATTCCATTTGCTTCACCAACAGACTCCCATGGTCCTTCACGGAACATGCTTTCCTTGAACTCTATTTGTTTTTTCTCCTATATCTTCCACCATCTTATCCTTGGGTTTTTAGCCCTATTCCTCATATTAAGTATTTTGTTGAATCAAACATCTAGAACTACTAGCTTATATTGCATAACGACACACTCTTTAGGGTAAACCTTGTAGTTGATACAAACATTTCTATCTTCTCTTCTAGCCATAAAAAAATCAATTAGACTACGATTTTGACTACTATGGTAAGTGATATGGGACACCCTTTTTCGGAAAAAGGTGTTCACTAGCATCAAATCGTAAGCTAGTGCAATCTTCAAGATATCTTCTCCGGTTTCATTTCTCGTCCCATAACCAAAACCTCCATGAATCTATCAAAAATTCCACTACTTTTACCAACATGAAAATTTAAATATCCTTCTAGGAAAATCTTCTCCTCTCGTGGTATCCCTCCTAAAACCTCCTCCAAGTCTTTCCAAAATTGGTTCTTATCATTTTATTGTCATCCAACTTGGTGTGCATAGAAAATATTTAAAATTAAATCACCCACTACAAGCTTGATTAGCATAATTTTGTCGCTTTTCCTTTTGACGTCAACGACTTTATCTCTGAAACTTTTATCGATCATAATTTCAACATCATTTCGACTTTTGTTTATACCTGTATACCACAACTTGAAACCAGTGTCATCCATTTCCTTAGTTTTTTCTCCAACCTACTTAGTTTCTTGCAAGCAAACAATATTCACTTTTCTTTTGGCAAAAAAATGTGTTAACTCCCTCATTTTACCCGTTAAGGTTCCTATGTTCCATCTTTTTAATTGTATCCTTAACCCGTGGGCAATGTTTGCCCGCCATGCTCGCCCATCTGCGTGTTGGGACCCTTACCTACTTGTCACCACATCCGGTGAAGACTTGGCGTCTTGCCTTGAGGCAAGGACCCTAACTCACTTATCACTACATCACGGGATCGATGCAACGCCTTGCCTTGCGGTAAGGGCCCTAACCCATTTTTTGCTACACTTGGGGTCCAATATAACATGTCGTTATGAAGGGTATGCCCAATGAAATATCATAATGATTCATCTCATAAATATAACTGTTTTTTTTTTTGCCAGATCAGAACACCTTCTTTTTTGTCCTGCCTTGGGACAGACGATGTATCCAAACACACATAGACGAAGTTAGAGAGGGTCAATTATATAAACAAAAAATATTTAAAAATATATATACACATCAAATTTCATATAAAATATTAATAATGTAATATTTTAAAACATTAATTACATGAATCATTTATTAAAACATAAAATGTCTTTTTTATATATCATGAAAATTGTATATAATTAAATCTCATCTATTAAATAAAATTTTATAATTTATTGAAGAAAAATAAATTAAGAAAATTTTGTACGCTGCACTCTTCAGAAAAATTATGGAAAAACTATGTATAGCTGCACAGAAGCATAAAAACATCTTTAGTGATAGATATTAAATTGGGATCTTAGACTACTTTTTGGTGAAATCTATAGTGTTATGTAAGATTGAAGATTTTTCAAGATCTCTATTTTTTTTCTTCTTTAGTGATAAATCTCATTTTGGGATCTTAAATAATTTTTAATAGGTCACACATAGACTCCACTTTTAAATATTTAATAAATTAAATTAAATATTTTTCACTTCGCCCTTTCCTTTCACTAGTTTTTTTTTTCCTCCTCCCTCTCTCCTCATCTAGGTTGCTTCTTTCTTTCTTCTTCTTCCTTTGTCATGGCCTTCGTTCCCTTTGTCACGACCTCCTTCCCCTTTCCCCTCCACCGCGAACCACTCTCTTCCCCCTTCTCCTCCGCCTTGACCCCCCTTTCCCCTTTATGGAACTCCACCTCAACCCCTCTCTACTGATATGTCTATTTTTTTGTTTATTTTGCTCTCTTCTTCTTCATCTCGTTTCGTCCGATTTTTTGGTATGTTCTCTCCTACATTTTGCTGGTAAGAAGAAAGAATAATTTTTTTTAATAATGTATAAAAATTCATGATTCTTGTACAAGAACTCATTTTTCATATTTGAGATTTGTTCAATTTATTTATTGAAAGATTTAGTAAAGAGCAAATCTTGAAATTAAGATTTGACATTAAGAGAATTTAATAAATAAATTTTGATTTATTATATGATTATATATATATGAACATGCCTCCGTCCCTAGGTCCGTTAACAAGAATGGGGAATTATATATGATGAGAAACCATGGACTGTGCAAACTAGGAGAGTATATATTTTGAAGTTTGAACCCACTTTGAAAATACCACCGCATAATATTCTAATGTCCTCTTCTCTAGTCCAGGCAGTTAATAATCCAGATTTCCATCACATTCAGCCTGCCCTGCCCTGCCCTTTCAACAATTTATTCCATTTCCCACTGCAACAAATCACTCATGCCCCATGGTTCATAGTCACCTAACTATAGTAACTTCTGCCTATTCCCCATAATGGATATAAAGTGTCATCATGCCACGCCAATCTCAGCAAATGAAGTAATAACTTTTGAACATACACACACTCTCTACATAAACACGATTGATAAAAGAAAAAAACAATTAAAGATTGCTCATAAAACGTACGCGGTACGTCTATGACTGAACTAAGTTTATGACTCTGGCTAATTAGTGCCTAACAACATTTGTTAAGAATTTTTAAAAAATATTTATTATATAAATTATAAGAGAGTTTAAATAAATTATAAATAATATAATTTTTATTTTTAAGAAACTACTTTTTATTTTAAATTTTTAATCAATATTTGTAAGATATTAGTTTTCTTTAAAGTGGAAAAAGTAGTTAGTTCAAAATGGTTTGGAACAGATTAAAAAATGATTATTTCATGTGAAAACATTTACCAAACAGGCTACTTATAAACTTACACGAGTGAGAGCTACCTTTGTTTTGCCAGGGTATTTAGGCTGTGTTGATTTTCCGTTGAGAGATTATTAATTCTTAAATCTTAATGTCAGTTCTAAATGTAGAATTAATATCTTTTGTTTAATTTTTAGTTAGATTGACTATAAACTTAATTTTGTCTTGAAATTCATATTAAAATAGAAAAAAAAAATGAAAGATTACTTTCATTTTATAAAATAAAATTGAAATTGAAATTTGTAAACGTTTAATTCAAGCAAATTTATTATGCTACATGTAGTAATGTATATGCACTACAAACAGTCAGTAGAGAGTAGTCCGCACGTGCCTTTAGATGACGCATTAATGTTAATAAGGGTCCCGTGAACGAATAAGCCACGCTCATACTACACGTATATGAACGAGTTATTCACTTATTTTATCTGAAGACCCATTATTATACTTTTAGTTTGAGAAAAATGGAAAGCCTGTAATCAAATCGGCATTTTTTATGCTTTATTACTATATTTTTTATATTATATTATATTATATTATATATATATATATATATATTTTATGTAATCAAATCTACATTTACGTTGCATTCTATTATAAAATAGCATCTTTTATTCTCTTTTTTTTTTTTTCTTCCATCTCTTGACATGACATTTTATAAAGGGAGTATAAAAGAGTTTAAGAAAAAAATGTGTGAAATAATTTTTGTTTTCTTCTAATAGCAGGTGGTAGGTAAGCTGGCTCAAAGTACTTCAGAATGAGTTGTGTATTAGTGTGTGTGCTTCTTGTACAGTATAGTAGAGGAATTGGTAGCATTTACTTGTTGCATCAGTACTACAATGCTCACATGGCACATTTTGTGGAATGACTTGGCATAGGACTTCACTAATAGAAGTGTCATATAATACTTATGCACCGCAAAAAACAAATTTCATCTATTTTGTTGATACCTATGTGATCCACCATGTGCATGGATGCGGGAAAGGTTACTGAATACTGCTTCCGTGTGAGGTTAAAAGATCATAGAAATTCCATCAGATTCACATAGCATGTGCAAGCGCACGAGTGTTGACAGAGAACAAACTTGGAAAACTAAGAGATTCAACAACCACACAAGCTATACACATTCTGTTCATTTTGCTTGCATGTTGCGTCTTTTGTCATTCATTTAGGAACGGCTTTGTAAATGAACAAACGTAACAGGTTTCCATTCGTGAGTTTGGGATGGACTGTTAGGATAAACGTTTAAATAAATATTGTTTTATGTAGTTTGAATTTTAAAAGGAGTAATATGGGTAGATAAGATATGAGGATAGATAAGATATGATGATAGATAAGATATGGAGAAGATAGATAAGATATGGAGAGAGAGATATTATAGAAAGATATTAGGAAAGATATTGTTTAGATTTGAATTTGAATTGGTTTAAGTTTAGGGTTTTGGTGCTTATAAATAACACATTATGTAAAGAGCTCAGTGTGGCTTTGGCAGACTATTATCAATAATATTAGAGAGTTTCCGCCCCAGTAAATTTGTGTGTTTGTGTTTGTGTGAGTGCACCAGTGTGTGTGAGACAGAGAGTGGGCCTGTGAGATATCAGTTTATCACAACGAGTGAATTTCTGATATCAAATTGGTATCAGAGCTAAGAGAGAATGGAGAATGGTCCGAGTAGTAGTCTGCCATTACCCCGCCTTACGAAGGCTAATTATGAGAACTGGAGTATCCAGATGAAGGCTCTGTTGGGAGCTAACGATAGTTGGGAGATTGTCCATGATGGTTTCGAAGAACCACAATCCACGACAGGATACACGGCGGCGCAGAACAAAACATTGAAGGAGATGCGGTTGAAAGACAAAGGCGCACTATACATGATGCTCCGAGCTGTTGATGATTCCGGATTTGAGAAGATTGCAGGCGCAACAACGTCAAAGGAGGCGTGGGACATTCTTGCGAATGTCTACAAGGGAGCCGATCGAGTCAGGCAAGTCAGACTTCAAACTCTGCGAGGAGAGTTGGAGGCAATGAAGATGAAGGAAGGAGAAAGCGTATCCGATTTCGTTACTCGGATTCAGACCGTGGTGAATCAATTAAAGAGAAGCGGAGAGATGTTGCCCGATGCCAGAGTGGTGGAGAAAATTCTGAGGTCTCTCACTGATGACTTCGAGAATGTAGTATGTGAGATTGAGGAGTCAAAGGACTTAGCAACGTTCACCGTTGACGAACTTGCTGGTTCATTGGAGGCGCATGAACAGAGGAAGAAAAAGAAGAAAGAGGAATCACTGGAGCAAGCACTGCAGACGAAAGCTTCAGTCAAGGACGAGAAAGCGCTCTACTCTCAAAATTTCCGAGGTGGAGGACGAGGCCGAGGAGGACGTGGATATGACCGAGCTGGTAGAGGCCGAGGTCAAGAAGGCTGGAACAAGGAGCAGGCTGAATCAAGTCAGCAGAATTGGCGAGGAGGCCGAGGACGTGGAAGAGGCCGACATTCAAATGTAGAATGTTTTAAATGTGGAAAGTACGGACATTATTCGAGAGATTGCAACAACTCGGATAGATGTTACAACTGTGGCCGAGTTGGTCATTTTGCGAAGGACTGCCGAGCTGAGAAAAGAACGAATGAAACTGCAAATTATGCTGCAGAAGAAGTAAAAGATGGAGGAATGTTGATGATGGCTGGAGGTGTAGCTAACCAGACATCCGAGATGGAGTGGTTTATAGACACTGGTGCAAGTAATCATATGTGTGGGTACAAGCATTTGTTCAGTAGCTTGAGAGAAATAGAAGCCGGACATGTATCGTTTGGAGACGCTTCAAAGGTCGGTGTGAAAGGCCGAGGTACGATTAGTTTCTTGCAGAAAGATGGACGAGTTGGACGTATACAAGATGTGTATTACGTGCCAGAACTCAAGAGTAATATTCTGAGCGTGGGACAACTGATGGAGAAAGGCTACTCGGTTATTATGACAGACCGAGTTCTTTTATTGAAGGAGAAGCAAGGGCGACTGATAGCCCGAGTGCCGATGGAGAAGAACAGAATGTTCAAGTTAATCTTGAGATGTGTGGAGGTCGGCTGTTTGCAAGCCGAGATGAATGATGAAGCATCCTTGTGGCATCGTCGGTTTGGGCACTTACATTTTGGAAGCCTGGCCGAGATGGTGAATAAGAATTTGGTGACCGGATTGCCGAGAATGAAATGTGAGAAGAGATTTTGTGAAGATTGTGTGCTGAGCAAACATACGAGGAGTCCATTTCAGAGGTCGGCCAGATACCGAGCAAGGCGACCACTGGAACTAATACATACCGATGTGTGTGGACCCATTACTCCAGGGTCATTCAGTGGAAAGAGGTATTTTGTTACATTTATTGATGATTACAGTCGTAAAACTTGGGTGTACTTGCTGGAAGAAAAATCCAAGGTGTTTGAAGTGTTCAAGAAGTTCAAAATGATGATTGAGAATGCAACTGGAAGGAGGATCAAGTCGATACGATCAGACCGAGGTGGAGAGTACACATCGAATGCGTTTAGAAGATATTGCGAGGAGTATGGCATCAGAAGATTCTTGACGGCACCATACTCGCCTCAGCAAAATGGAGTAGCAGAGAGGAAGAATCGAACCATTGTTGACATGGTGAGATCAATGTTGAAGACGAAGAATATGCCGAAGGAGTTTTGGGGGGAAGCTGTTCTGTCTGCAGTATATGTACAGAACCGATGTTCGCATTCCATATTGAATGGAAAGACCCCACAGGAGTTGTGGACGGGCCAAAGGCCAGCAGTGGACCATTTGAGAGTTTTCGGGAGTGTGGCATATGCACATATCCCGGATCAGCAAAGAAGCAAGTTAGATGACAAGAGCAGGAAGTATATCTTCATTGGATATGACGAGAAGACGAAGGGATACAAGCTGTTAGATCCTGGCACCAAGACGGTATTGATAAGCCGAGATGTGAAAGTGAATGAAGACGATGAGTGGAGTTGGAGTGCTCCATCCAAGATCAAATCAGATCCCGGAAAGATAGTTATACAAGACGAGAAGGAAGACGGATCAACGAGTTGGATCCCGGCAAGGACCGAGACAAATGATGAAGATGAGATGAGACGACCCCGGATGAGGAGTTTGCAGGATTTGTACGAGTCAACAAACGAAGCTCATCTTGTTTGTTTGTTGACAGATTCCGAAGAGATAAGATTTGAAGAAGCAATCCGAGATGAGAAGTGGCAAAGTGCCATCGATGAAGAGATCAAAGCGATTGAGAGGAATGATACTTGGGAGTTGACCGAGCTGCCAAAAGGAAGTCGGCCCATTGGAGTCAAATGGGTGTATAAGAAGAAAATGAATGCTGATGGAGAGATAGAGCGATATAAAGCCCGGCTTGTAGCTAAGGGGTATTCGCAAAAGGCAGGAGTAGACTATGATGAGGTGTTCGCACCTGTTGCGAGAATGGAGACGATCAGATTGTTGATCTCGCAAGCAGCTCAGTATGGATGGCCGATATATCAGATGGATGTAAAGTCGGCATTTTTGAATGGTGTACTTGAAGAAGAGGTGTATCTCGAACAACCACCGGGATACTTGAAGGGCGGAGAAGAAAAGAAAGTGTTGAGATTGAAGAAGGCTTTGTATGGACTGAAACAGGCACCGAGAGCCTGGAGAATTGCAAGAAGAAGGTGGAGAATTGCAAGAAGATGATGGGAATAAGAGATAGAAGAAATATTTAAAGTTTATGGGGGGATTTTGTTAGGATAAACGTTTAAATAAATATTGTTTTATGTAGTTTGAATTTTAAAAGGAGTAATATGGGTAGATAAGATATGAGGATAGATAAGATATGATGATAGATAAGATATGGAGAAGATAGATAAGATATGGAGAGAGATATATTATAGAAAGATATTAGGAAAGATATTGTTTAGATTTGAATTTGAATTGGTTTAAGTTTAGGGTTTTGGTGCTTATAAATAACACATTATGTAAAGAGCTCAGTGTGGCTTTGGCAGACTATTATCAATAATATTAGAGAGTTTCCGCCCCAGTAAATTTGTGTGTTTGTGTTTGTGTGAGTGCACCAGTGTGTGTGAGACAGAGAGTGGGCCTGTGAGATATCAGTTTATCACAACGAGTGAATTTCTGATATCATGGACGCTTTCCCATATTTGGTTGGATATAAAATCACTTCATTGTGGCTTAAAATGGTCCCATGTCGTTTGTGGCACCTCATCAGGGTAAGGAAAGGGTGTCCATATATAAGAGGGAGAGCATGAGAACTACTTCCATTCATGGTTGATAGGGATTTATAGTAGCAAATTCGAGAAGATCTTTGAAGCTTTTTGAGCCATCAAATACTTAATGCCCTTTTGCAGCAACTGAAGGCATACCATTCACCAGATTGATTGAGATAACTTGTTTCAGTTTCCTCTCATAAGCAGTTAAAAAAGTAATATTACTTTCCTAGTATTTTTTTATTTTATTTATAAATTAGAGGTAAGGAAACGGAGGTATATAGGTAGTGATTTGATTCCGCATACACCATCCTTTTTAACAAAGATTTCTATAGTGTTTTGTGAGGTCCATATGTAGACTGTGCTCATAAATCATTATTAACATTTGTTTAATAGATTTCTTCATAAGTATTTATAAGAAAAAAAAGTTTTTCATAAATTAAAATTAAGTTATATATAAATAAGTTAAAAAAATTAGATTTTAAAAAATATCTTCCTAACCTGTAGTTTGAGGACATTAATTAAAGAACTAAAAAGAAAAAATATTTATTATAAATATCATATGAGAGTATGAGAGTGTAAAAAAAGTTATAAATGACATAATTTTACGGATTTGATAAAAACTTTTCTTCTTTTAATTTCTTAACCAATATTCTAAGAATAAATATTAACATTTATCTTAAAAAAATTAATATGAGAAAACCACAAAATTAGCTTATATATTTTTTTGACAGAACAAATTTGCTTATATAACTGATTAAAAAATTAACTTATGTTAAGCTAATTTTAACAATGAAGAATTTTTCATTTTTTCTTCTTATTCTTTCAATTTTTTATTTATAAGCATTGATTTCAGAAATAAGAATGTTCATCACAACAACTTATACGTAAGCCCTTTGATATTATTCTTTTTAATAGAAGTGCTTATGATTTTTTTTTTCTTTCAAAAGACACAAAACCTAGCTCTACTAAGGGAAAAGGACTCTTCGGCAATGTTTAATATTGTAACAATGGAAAGTCATAGAATTATTAAAAAAAAACTTTTATTAACAAGTCAGGTAATATTAAGTTTGCCTCTAATATATAACTTTTATATGACAAAATATTTTATTAGTATAAATAGGATATTGCTAATTAATATTTTTAGAATATTAATTAAAAAATTAAAAAAATTATTATGAAGATAATAATAGAACATAAAAAATCATAAACAATACAATTTTATATTATCTCAATAAAAATCTTTTTCTTTTTAGTTACTTAACCAATATTAGTATTTATCATATAAATATTATGTCAATGTTAAAAAAAGTTTGTCATGTGCATTGCACATTAATTATGATATATTAATATCTTATTATATTAACAAAAGATCATATTAACATACAATTTGGAAATTTGATATAAAACTATTAATATATCATAGTGTTAAAATAATCCATCATATTGATAGTATAAGCACATATTTTATTGATTTATTAAAAAAATCACAATTATGGATTTGTCATAACACTTTTTAGAAGAAAAATAAGAATTGTATGAATTCGTCAAGAGAAACACGAAGCAGGATTTCCCTAAAACGATGTTTACTCATAGTCTTCATTCTACATTTCCATAAAACACTTATCCTCGATGTCAATCCTCCCCTGAAGCCCCTATGCTATCGCACTATTGCTATATCCGATCCTCAACCCCTTCTGCATAATCAACTTTGTCGCTAAGATTTGGATTTACTCACTCTGCTTCCAGTGCAATCACTTTCCTTTATTAGTTTTCTATCTCAAACATATTCCTTCCCCATAGTTCACCTTCCAGTGCAATATCACGTGACACTGTCACTGTTCCCTGATTTTCCTATTTATTGTCGCCCCCTATACACAACCCTTAATCCCTCATTCTCGAGTACCTCTACCTACCTTCATCATATCTTGCAAACCTAAAACTCCCAACTCTTTGATCACTTTACTTTTTGGAAATGGGTTATTTATATAAAAAATACATAAGGAAGGAACATTCAGTAAATGGGGGAGATCCATTTAGCCACTGTTTGAAGATTTTTTTAACGAAACTGTTTGAAGAGTTTTAAGTATTGCTCGAGTGGAGGATTAATCTTATAATCATTCCAACAAAAGAATTATAGTCTATGGAGGTATTTCAAGATTGGTCTTGGAAGTCAAAATGTTCTAATTATGTGATTAAAAAAACCCTTTAAAATATTATTGGTATTTTTTATATTTTAAACGAATTAGAAATTATCTTCAAATGGTATTTTTTAACGTTGCAAACTCATTCGTGGTGCCTATTTAATTACTCAACGATACCAAGGAGTTCACCAGACGTTCCAGAATCCCAGAGTTGGATGTTGCCCCCAAACAATGGGAAAAAAAATGTCTGTTTCAGTATATATAAGAAGTAAAATGAATACGTGGGTGCTTCTCCTGTTCTCGCTCTTTCTGCTTAGTACTTCAAGGATACCTTGTCCAGTTTGGACCCAAAAAAACACGTTATCCACCGACCAAAAAAAAAACAGACACACATTGTCCTAATGTATCCCTTCCAAGGATTCATTGCGGATAAAATCAGGAACAGTAACTTGATGGACTTCATTTCATGTAAACCATAAAAACATGGGCTTTACAACAATTGGCCCGACTCGGTAATAAATTTTAAATTAAATTCAAACTAACTTTTAATGTAATATTATTCGAAGTTTCATATGTCATTACAATTAATTTAGAGTTAACTAGTAAGGATTTTTATATTGAATATCAATATTATAAATTCAAATAAATTTTAAGTAACGTTAATTATAAAAATACTCAAGAAAAATATTCAAAGTTATAGAAAAAAATATGTATAATCATTTCAAATATGTTCTAAAAAATGTAAAAGAAAAGAAAAAAAATTGAAATTGCAAACAGATATATAACTTATTCGTTTATGCCTTTAAGGATTTTGAAGTCAAAATTTAAAAGAAAAGAAGCTAATATTTATTTGTCTATGTGTGTAACTTTTCAGCACTTGATAGTAGACGTATTTTGAGAAATTAATTTTTCACCAACTGATCGAGTGAGAGGATATTTTAAAAACTAAAAATATAAAATTAATATCATATATGTGACTTTTAAAAAAATATATTAAGAGACTTCTAATAAAATACAATTTAACTTAATATATAAAGATTGGTTGCATTAAAGTATATGGCACTTAATATAAACAATATTTATAGAACCTTATTAATGAAAATTTGGTATTTGATCAAATAGATAAATAAGAAATTGATCAACTAATTAAACTAAACAAATTTTATGATTACGGGACGGTGTTTTTAAATGAAGAATGCGTCCTTTGGAAAAAGAAAATATGTTAAAAAAATAGACAAAGGCTGACAAGTGATATTCGTGACCTTACAAGTTACAACCCAGTTAAGGAATTAAAATAATAATAAAAAGATGTAATGAGTATATAAAAATTGTCATGTGAAGTACAAGGTATATAATATTCAAGTAAAAAAAATGAAAAAATAATGATTGGTACTGCCTTCAATATTCTTCAACCAAGAAGGTCCAAATCACACACCGGCAAAAATTTCTAATTCACTATCGCCTAAGGGGACACACTGGAAAATGGTTGGCCCATTAATTCAAAACCAGAAGACATGCATGAGCATTAATTTGCATCTATCACGTTGTCCAGTTCCTTCCTACGAACAACCTTTCAGAAACAAACACAAGGGAAACAAGGAAAACAAAACAATTAATGAAAATACTATATTAATTATTATCTACACATTACTTCAACTTCACAAACGCATAAATATCCCGAATTCTACGTCTACATCTCACACCCTGCGTACATATATCAGTGGGAGCCAAATATTACAAGGCCATCACATCAAATTACAAAGAAAAGAAAAAGGAAAAGAATAAAAGAATAAAAAGAGAATTGGAACAAAGAAAAATAAGAAGAAATAGTATCTAATTTGTTACATTACATGACATGATAGTGATCGAAACGACGGTCTCGGCCATGTCGTTGAGGGGAACTACAAAACAAGCATGCACAATAGTGACGGTTTTGATTAACCGGTTTCGGTAGCAGCCTTTTTCTTAATGAACTCGATGCAATCTGCTACGGCTTCACCGTGGTGTGGATCATAAGGGCTATTATAACGTCGATTTTGTCGTTCTCCGTCGCCTGAGCCACGGTGGCTTGTGGCCTTAGAAAGTGCAGATAGCATCATTAAGCGGAGCACTGCTTCTCTGAAACGCTCTAATAAGGTCATTGGAGATGGTGTTTTGTTCTTGCAAGAGCTGCTTTTCAACCGGGGCATGCATTGACCCTTCATCATGCTTTTCTTTCCTATGTAAACAATGTTCAATGCTCCTCTACATGGATCTATTCCTAGTAGAGCACTATATATATATATAAGAGAATCTATTGCTTGAAACAAGGGTTTATAAATATATGTTGGTATAGTTGGTCTTGCGGGATTCATGTGCGTGAGGCCTTGGTTGGCTTGGATGCATGTGTGTGTGTGTGATATTATAAATATTTATTTAACCTATTTAGTTTGCTGAATAAAAATTAGTTTTGAATAGAATATTAAATATTTTATCTTGTGTATTAATGCATAAGTTATCAAGGGAAATTCAATACACATGCAGATGCGTGCAGACCGGCTCAGATATTTTAATTACTTACAAAATAAATATTAAACATTTGTAATAATTTTTTTATTTACTTAACCCATACATTTAATCTACAGGAAAAATATTAATAACTTTTGCATGTGAATAGTAAAAGCTACTTGAACTTCATTTTTAATAAGATTTTAAAATTTATATTATAAATTTTCCAAGTTATAAATAGTATAAAATATTCATTTCAAAGTAATAGATAATTAATATCTTTATTAGCTGTGTTATAATTTTTAATATTCTTATACTTAATTTACACCTTAACATTCTATATCTATTTATATATAGCTTATTTTCTCATAATAAGCATATTTTTATCTTATGTTTCATTAATTTTTTAATAATACTTTTCCATTACATTTATGAATATATAATTTAATATAATTTTACCGTACAACACACACGAGCAATATACTGGTTAATTAAAAAGTGACATGTTAGCACTTACCAATATTATACATATAAAAACTTAAGAGAACAAGTTTTTTTTTATATTATTATATACTGAATTTTAACATCACGTATTACGTTTAAATTTTATATCTATCTTTGTCTAGATATCAAATGAGACATATTTAAGATATATCACATATATGTGAAAAGAAAGGCAAATGCATGATTTTTATTCCATATGTGATCTATCTATGTATAAGAGAAATTTTTTTTCCTCACAATTAAGAAAATTAAAATATCATTTTTAATTAATAAATTTTAATAAGAAATTAAAGAAGAAAACAACGAACCAAGATAATTTGAATGTAGAATAATGACAGAAAATATAGGACCTTCTACAGTCCACTATTTACTTTTCTTTTTTTTTCCATATGGAATCTAGATGGGTCTTGTTACTTTGGCATTCCAACTAAGAAAGTTTGACTATTCTGTGGAGTAGTGCATGGAACTTAGTGTTTAATGCTACTATTTGTTACTTGAACGTAATCTTCTTTTTTATGACTAAGATTAAGGGCTGAAGGTATTATTAGATTAAATTAATCCCATACTAAATATCTGTCTAAATTATATGTAGGTCTGCTAAACAAATGTGTACAGCACAGAATTACAAATTAAATAATGGGTGAAGTTTATATTGAGACAAAGGCCAATTGCTTATTATGAGCCTCACAGAGAAAAGTGGAAACACGAGCCTACTCATGCTACTCTTGTATTCAAATTTTGTCTTTGACTGGGAAGGCCTCACATGGTTACATGTGCTGATTTAGATTAAACATTACTTCTGTTTAATGCACTATTGCCCGAACCAATTCTCACATTTACATATGGTTGGAGTTCCATGCATGGCCTCGTCTATTACATTTAGTTGGAGTCGTGGCCTCTTAAGCTCCTACCCACATCCAATTTTGTGTTCTACGCATAAACTCGATGATGGAAGATTGGAATTTTTTGTATTAAGGAGTTCGGATAAAAACGTGCATGTAAACGATTGATCATACGGCAAAATTTAACTTTTATTTGATTTTAAAATGTATGAGCCGTAAGAATTAAATTTCTAATCACTTAATCATGAAGACTTTAATATAATGCCTAATTTTAAAGTCGAATCTTTTAAAATAATTATTAGTTTTACATCTAACAACTTGCAAATGGGGATTTCTATTTTAAAGCCCATGCATGGCGGCGTCATCGCTTAACTTTCTAACGCAATGTTTTATGATTGGTGGGATATGTCTGGGTCTAATATTAGTACTGTACATCTTTTGGGGATAGTGACCAAAATTTCACTGCTCACGTTATTATATATCACAATATCACATCAACGTAAAAAGTTTCAGACTGTGATGTGGGCTATTTCACTTCACACAAGCAAAATACGTGTACTCATGTGACATCATTTTGGTGATTACATATTTTGTAAATGAATCCAGCCAAATATGTAATAAATAACAGGTAGGACACTTGACAGATAGAAGGTATTTCGTTGGGAAGTCAAGTGAAATATATGGTAATGGACAAAAAAAAATATTGGGACATGTGTCATATATGCATGATTTCGTTACATGAATTGGTGGTGATATTGATTATATAAATTTTAAATGGTTATAACTTTTGATAAAAATGTCCGATTGAGGCGTACAATATATTAAAATGTTCGAAATTAAAAGAAGAAGCTCTGGGTAAATTCCAAAGAGAATTTGATCAATTTTTTCTCTCTCCAAAAAATGTCTCTAAGTAGGTAAAAATTAGGATTTAAAATTCAATTATTCAAAAATTTATTTATTTTTCTACTTTTTTAATTATTTAATTAGTTAATTTAATACTATTTTTTTATTTTTTTAATTAGTTACATGAATTGTCAAATCATTTCAAAATTATTGACTCAGTTGATCACATGATCATATTTAACTGTAGAAACAAATAGAGCTAAGAAAATAAATAAAATCTATTAACATCATTTTTAAAAAACTGATGTTAACTAAGTAACAATAACATCAATTTACTAATATTGTGTTAAAGATGACATGTACTCCACGTATTTCACTCCACCTCCTAGCGAAATACGTATTGTCCCACGTGAGTGACACATATTTCGCTTGGACCCCTAACAAAATACTTAGGGGTCAGACGCATGTCATGTCCCTTTTCTGCTCGATCACTGATACTTTGATCGCCTATTTCGCTGACAACTGTAGCAAAATATGTGACCACCAGAAAGACACCACATCAGCACACATATTTCGCTGATGTGTGAGACAAAATAGTCTGCATGGCATGGAATTTTTACTGTTCGCGTGACATTATGGTATATAATAATATGAACAGTGACATTTTGGTCTGTGTCCCCATCTTTTGCTACTTTAACTTTTTTTATTGCTTATTTTATAATCATTTAACTACTGTTCCGGATTCCAACAATAAATAACCTTTAAAATTATTCAGGATGTGCTGAAAAATAGAAAGTTCTTTATTGTTGGAAAATTGAAGTTTAGATAAGGGGAAATAAGTTTTCTTACACGGTTAAGAAAGACCAACAACTTTAGTAACGATTTATAATGAAATTTATATATTGCCTACAAATAGAGAAAATTTGAAGATTAATCAACATAATAATTGACTATTTTTTAATATTTGAAAATAATATTCATGGGCATTATAGTTGCATTTATTGTGAAATGATACTGAGTTATGGATTATTTTTTTTACAGAGTGTCTTTCTTTTTAGTTTTCACCTCTTAACACTGAATATTGACTTGGAAATTAGAACTCTCGCAAAGAAACCTTACCTTTTGCAGGTAAACCAGATAATAAAAAAATAGAAAAAGAACTAGTCACTGAAAGCATATAAATATTAAGTCCTGCATAACTTTTTAGCAACAATATTATTTGTTAATTCGTTGTTTGTATAATTTGTGGGAACATCAAACCTTGACATATTATTAGTATTTGCTTATAGCTTATGATGATGTTTTTTGAATCTCTAGTTGCATATTTTAATACAGATGCCAGCTGCATGTGTTCGTAGCTGATTGTGGAAATCCATGTACAGTGCTTTTCTTTTTAACCATGACCATCAGTTTCTTTTTTCCTGTTTTTAATTTTTAATTTTAAAAAATAGACAGATAGATAAAATAATTCAATAAGAATAATTTTGTTTTTTTCAAATCTAATATCGATCCCTTTTTATTTTTTTAAAATCAGAAAACTAAAACGATTGTTTTTTCATTTTTTATTACTTTATTTTTTCTTATATTTTCACATCTTCTTTAACTTCTATTCTCTTAAAATCAATTTATAAGTTTTTTTTATAATGTGGTTTTAAAAACTAAAAAATAATAATAAAAAACACCCTAATTCTTGTGTTTTTCAATACAAGATATAGATTGTAATGTTGGCAAAACAGTAGTCCATGTATGTGATTTTGGACTTAAGACGAAATTCAATGCATTTTATTATTTTTTTAACATCCAAAGTATCCTTTAGTTAAAAATTAATAAGAGTGTATTTTTTTTGAGATAAGTAAGATTCATTTAATTAGGAAATTAGTGTTCTTCCATGCACACAATAAAACATTTAACTATCTAATTAACAACATGTTAAAAAAATATAATCACCAAGAAAGTTGATAATATTTTAGATTAATATTATGAAGAAAAATAAAACAATATTATTATCTATCAGTTATAGCATACTATGTTAGTACTTCAAATGCATTAGATTAGATAGTGACATATTTACATATAGAGCCTAGATCTTTCAATTGTTGTAGATTACTTCATCATAAATATCTATCTCTTACTTTTCTTGATCTGGATAATATAAGAATGTGTTTAGAATATGTATTAAAATGTATTTAAAATAACTATATATATATATAATTGGTTACTATCATAATTATAAAAATAAATTTTATAGTTAGATATTTTAAGTAAAAAGTAATTTAAATTTTTTTAAGATCCATATCTGAAAAAATCACTTTCATACTACTATTATAAATTAAAAAGGAAGAAATTTTGTTATTGAAATTGGTTTCACATTTAAAATAATTATTTGTTAGAAATTATGTACTTATTTTAAAAAAATGACTAAAATAACAATGAAAAGTATTAATCATATATAAAATTTATTTATAAAATTTTTCATGACTTTATTATTTTAATAAAAACACTGATATTTTAGAAAAAACATTCTAACCTTAAATTTTTTTCCTCAAAATTAATCATGTCTAAAGATTATATGCTTAGTATATCACCCTAATTACCACTATGTTTAATAATGGGCGGACAAAAAATGGAAAATAGAGAACAAATAAATTTAAATTAAAAAGAAAATAGAAAAATTCTAATATTCAAAATTTCATCTTTTTCTTAATAAATAAAAAATACGTCACTGTCTATATTCCCCCAAGAATTGCCCAATGCCTATATATGGCTATATCGCCTCACGGTTAAATTTGGTACTGTGTACTTTAAGTACTTTCTGCATAAAAAACAACACCTTGTATAAGGCTCTATGTATACCTTTAATTAATAGCCTATATAGGAAAGCTTACAAGACAACGATTACAGAACAGGAACTGATGCTGACAGAATCGTTGGCATGAAGTGAGAGAGTTGAGATGTCTTGATATTCACTGTTTGTGCGACCTTAGCGCCTGACCTATTTTGTCTTCTTACAAAACTTTTGGAGACAAAAGTAACATGGCTTCACATGTTTATCATTTGATAGGGTCACCATTAATCTAAAGACCCGAACGCCTTAGTCTGTGTTTTTTTTTTTATTTTTAAAATTGATGAATTTGATTTTGAATTAAATTAATTTTTATTAAAATCAATTTTTAAGTAACCTGATTTATATTTAGATATTTTATTATAAAATTTAATTAACAATAAAATTTAATATAAAATTTTGGATCTAATGTAAAAATTATTCAAAATTAATTCAATAAAAAATTAATTATGCATCAAAAACCATACTCGTATTTATTATAACATATTAGTATTATGCTGTGTCTATTTCTGATAAGTATTACATTTGGATAGCTTTCTTTTAATCAAATCTTTTATTTCTAATTAGATAGAGAAAATATTGAATATTTTATATTTTAATTTTTTTATTTAATATTTTTGTTTATGTTAAAACGATAATTTAGTCTTAGATGACGGTTGGCATAAAAGAAATTTTTACATGCATAAAACAATAATAATTAAATCATTGTTTGATATGAAAAGTTAACGATTCGCATAAAGATATATAATAAGATGAATTTTAAATAGTATTATAAAAGTTATCATTTGTGATTAATATAACAATATAAAAACTCAGATACTGTCAGTGTATTCGAAATAAAATTTATGAATGTATATCATTATTAATTTTTTTTTAACATTTGACATTAAAAAATATTATTGTTTAATTTATTTTCTTGATAGTGAAATTTCTAAATTAAGATTCTCGAAAAAAATTGATAAGTTACGTTTGATTTTAAATTTTGATCGTAAAATTATTTTCAAACCATTAAATGAAATTGTCAAATTGATATAGATGTTCAAATTCATCTCAATTATAGATTCATTTTGAAACGTATGTTTTTAATTAGAAAGTGATAGACTTGATTTTCAAACATCAAAACAAGGATATAAAATAGTATGATTAATATTTACTCCTGTGATGATATTCAATGATAAGTGTCATGTGAAATTTCTAATTTCAAGTAAATAATTATAGGAAAGTTAGCTGAGATTGAGTTTAGTTAGTAGAAAGAGACAGTTTCTCACTATGTGAGAAATCAATGTTTGAATCACCATCACAAAAGGCATTTATAAACATGACTTTGTCTCAAATATGATTATCTATGGAGAAGAATACTATAGAAAACCAAAAAACAATAACAAGAATTTTTATTTCCATATATATGAAGATGATACTACTTTTATCCTTAACCATAAATTATCATTCTTAAGAATATTTTATGTTTAGAAAATATTTTTATGTTCTCTACTAAATATATCTCACTTTTTAAATAAAAAAACATTTTGTTGCCTTAAGTTTTTTTTTTGTTTTTCTGTAAGTCTTTTCTTTGGAAACTAATTATTTTAGAGTCATAATCAAACATTAAATATAAATATTTTCAGTGAAAATTTAAATCTTAAGTCATCATATTTCATCACTATAATTTTTATTGCGGTATATTTCATTGCTTTATTAACCTAGTGTCTTCTAAATTAGTATTTTTTTTGTTTGTTTATCATTTTTCGTTATTCACCGGATATTGATATTTATTTCGGTCAACACGGCTTGATATATGGAACATGCCTTTGTCTTGTTCGTTGGGCTGAAGACTTTTTAGCCCAGACTCTTACTCCACTCTGTCTTTTGTTGCAGACTTGCAGGCTTTATCTAAAGGTTGCTTTTAGCCGTTGTTTGTATTACATAAGAAAAAGAAACACGGTAATATCCGAGTGTTGCTTTATACACTATATAACATTTCTTATACATTATATCCGTACAGTGAAAATCCAAAATTACCCTTTTTAATTATTTTGCTTAAATAACATTCAATAATAACATACGCATAGCAGAAATACTTACGGATCAAATGATCCGTACTTACATCCTTGGCAATTACGGATTAACGAATCCGTGCTCATCCCTTCAAATTCCTAAGCCAATTACGGATCATTGAATCCGTACGCAATCCTTGGACAATTACGGATCATTTGATCCGTGCGCATTCTTGGCCAATTACGGATCATTTGATCCGTCCGCATTCTTGGCCATTTACGGATGATGGAATCCGTGCTTATTATGCTATATTTTCTTCGACTTGTATATATGTAAAGTATAAAAAAATTATTTTATAGTATCCGTGTTTTGCTTTTGGGAAGTTATTTCATAAACTTATAAAAGGTGTTTTGCTTTTGGTCACAAACTTATAAAAGATGCACAAAGTTACAAATTTGGCCTACGGATCAATGGATCCGTGCGCATTCCTAGAATGTATTCTCTTGCCTGGTACGGATCACTGGATCCGTGAGGCTTCACACACTTCGTAGCCTTTCTTACTACTAATCTAACTACGGATTATTCAATCCGTAGGATATACACGGATTAATTGATCCGGATTTATCCGTATTATATACACTATATCCCGACCTTGCACCCACCGCTGAAATGGCGTCTCCGACGACTCCTCAGCTCAACCCAGCTACCACCGACCACGACCTACCTCCTCCAACACCAACAGCTCCAATGCACAACAAAATCGCAACAAGGGAGCAAGCAAAATGGAAATCGCAGCAAAGGAGCAAGCAAAATGGAGAGAAACAGTGATAAAAAAAGCAAGCACCATAAATAAAAATAAACAGAAGGGCAGTTTTGGCATTTTAAAAAATTATATAGTGTATAAGAAATGTTATATAGTGTATAAAGTAAAACTCGTAATATCCAATCACTGGACGTAATAAAGCCTCGTGACACATTCCTTTGAGCCCAATTTGAAGGGACTTCGACAATAACATGCTACCAACAAACATATGTTTTTAATCACAATTGGGTTGTACAGTATGTTGATTCAGACACCTTTGGTCTTTCATGTACAAAATAATTAGACACTTGCAGTGAAATAGGAAAAGAAAAGAAATAAATGATTGATTTAATTGATGTTATAATATAATAAAAATAGAGATATAAAGAGAAATAAAAATTGTTGTTGGAAGGAAATCATACCTGGGTCGAGGACCACTACATCAGGCTCTCAGTCAATAATTGTTTGACACTTGAACTATTTGAAGATACTCACTAACACGTAGGTAACGATGTTTAGGAGCGTTTGTTTTAAGTTTAATTTTTTTTCCTTATCTTCGATCCGCATATCTTATTATTCTGCAAATCTCGTGCAAATATCACATGTTAATACCATGTTTCCTCTTCCAAAATACCTACTCCATCACGGAATTACAGATCGAGCTATGTTATAAGATGTGTATGGTTGTTAATAGGAGGTAACATCAAATTCGTGATGGTGCAGTGCCCTATTACATTAACATCATAATGCTTCAGAACTGACATTATCTTATTGTGATCAGGTGTATGAGTCTACGCATCAGCCATATGCAAAATATTCTAGCAACATATAACTTCTACAAATCTATTTGAATCTTGGAAGGACCAAAATAGGTTTTGAAAAGAGAACAACAAATATACCCAAGTTTAATTCGTACAGCAATGGCATGGGGCTTGATCTGCAATTCTGGTGTTGTCTTAGAGAGTAGAGGCGATAGAGCAGTAATTTTTGGAGGAGATAAAACGACTGTTTTAAATTTCACATTAATCGGGTGATATGATTTTGCACGAGATTTACTATCAATTAAAATTTTAAACTTAAAACATGTTAGTGAGTATCTTAAAATAATCTAGGTGTCAATAGGTTATTGGCCAGGACTATAACTAATGTGGTGGTCCTACACCAAGATAAAATTTCTCTTTCATGGATTATTTGAAATTTGTGGATGTCTAAATTTTATTATTATTATGAAATATTTATCGATTTTGTTAATGATTAAATTTTGTCACAGAACTTGTCTAACCACCTTTAGTAAAGTTCTTTGCTCCTAATCAAGCTTTTTCATCTACAAGATTCGAATATGAGATTTTACTTTAAAAAATCAACCAAGTCTAATATCATTCATAATTATAACTTGTTGGTTGTTGTGAGATAATATAAATCACTATTTTTCACAAGGAAATGTCATGCCGAAGTTGTTCAAGAATCCATGCATAAATAATTAAAAAGAAAAATATTGAAAACACACTATTTTTTTTATAGATAATTTTTTTTATCAAGTAGCAACACATTTTATTTCCAATTAATTTTAGTTAATCATATAAAGAGCGTTAGAAAGATAAAGTTGAAGAAACTGTCGCTAACATTCTATTGAAATATATAAGTTTTTTAGGGATTTACTTCTTATTTAATAAGTTTTTTTTTATGATTTTGTAGTTTTTAATAAATTTTAATAAAAAAAATGCATATATAAGATATATTAAAAGTTTATTAAAAATTATAAGAACAAGTTATATTGGCACATTCAAGGGCGGAGCCACGTGGGAGTGAGGGTGGGCAAATGCACCCCCTCACTTTTAAAAATCACATATAATTATCTAATATTTTTATATTTTGTTCCCCCTAATTTTAGACATTTGAACCCAGTAGTGGACTCACGTTGGGGCATTTGCGGAGGGCCGGCAGCTGTAGTGAGAAGAGATGGAAAAATCAGCTCATAAGAACAGCCATGGAACCTAGAAAGAAAAACGGCGCAGCAGACCAGCGAAGAGAAGGAGAAAAGAAGCTAGGGGTTTGTTATTTGGCCTAATTTACTTTCTGTACCTACTTTTTTTCTTTCTGCAGTTTTATATTACATTTTCGAAATAGACTTTTGAGTTTTAATTTACGTAGTTGCTATTTACAATTTTTTTATTATTAATACACTTGTGTTATCAAATTCAATTGTTATTTTGGATTTTTTAGTATAAAATTATGAATGAATTTTTCTTAATCAAATAATGTTAGTTATATACATATATAATATAATTTTAAGCGGGTTCATAACCTTGTATATAAAATGTTGATTTAAATTTTCTTTACAAAAAAATTTTCGGGGGCGCTACCCCCGAACCCCCGCCACTATTTGTTCTCACTAACTCAAGGTCCTAGATCCGCCACTGCGCACATTCTGAAATTTTTTTAAATTATACATAGCATCACTTTTTTTCTATTCATACTCTAAACTTTTTAATATTTCAAAATATTACATTGATACTCATTTATATATTATACTAACCTCTTTAATTTTTTTTAAAATATTACATTAACACTTTGATATATTATATATGATTTTTATAAACATTAAAAAAGAGAGGCATTGTGAGTAATTCAAAAAAATCTCAAAAGATATTAATGCAATTTGCTCAAAGTACTGCTAGGTAGCATTGCTTATATATAGTTAAATGCAGAAGGGATGCATGAAACATAAATAACTTGAACATATCTACACGAGAGGGCTTAACTTTTACCATATAATTAATATGGTTGATTGAGGTTCTTGAATTTTGATTTTAACCATTTATTTGAATTATATAGTTAGAATGTGATCATATCACACTCTCATTAAGATTAAGAGATTTTTTTATTCATAGAAATCAAAGTTAAATATCAAAGAATTTATAATAATTATATATCATAACTTAATCTTAATTATTTATGTTTGATTATATAATTAAATTTTTTTTCAACTTCTCCTGGTACACCCTTTTTCTCTATATATAAGGAGAAAACATATACATACTTTAGTGCTATTTTTGGATCTTTCAACTGTGATGGATGGACAATTCGCTTGTGCGTGTGAGAATTGAGATGGTTGGTGCAGTTGAACATTTGAACTAGCTGCAACATGAAAATCCTTAGTAAATATGAAACCTTGTCATTTTAGGGAGATCCTTTTTAAGTACTCCAATCTCTACAACATTCAGGTTATGTTTAATAAAAGTGAATACAAATTTAATAAGAAACTGAAAAGTTTGTCAAAAACTAAAAAAATAGTTGATAGTTAAAATTTGATAAATAAAAAATAAAAATAATTTTTTTATCATTAATTTTATAAGAGATATAAGTGAAAAATAATTAATATTATATTAAAAACTAAAATAATAATTATTTTAAAACTTATCTTTCCTCTTACGTAGTAATAATTATTATGAAACTAAGGAAATAACGTTATTATTGATAATAATATTGTTTCAAATTAATCATTAATGTCCCACAAACTCATGAATTTTCACCTAATTTATAATGATAAATCGATTTGATTTAAAATAATTAAATATAATTAAAAATAGAAGGATTATATTTAAACATTCAAAAATTATAAACCCTTAATTTTTATCTCTCATCTCATCACATTACTTCACCCATCAATCCAACACTTATATATTTTTTCCTACTATCTCTCATTAGGTGTAGAAAAACTTAGTGTTCGTTTGGTTGTCCAGAAGATAAGGGGAGGATGAAAAAGCACGAAACTGAAAGGATATCGGGATACGTGTACTGTTTGGTAGGAGCAAGAAGTGTACAGAAAAAGCGCTGTGCCTTTTTTCTTTTTCATTAATGATATGTCTAGTAGAAAGTAAACAAAATAAAAAGAAATGAAAATATGAATAATGATATAATTTTTTTGTTTGGATTAAAAAAATAAAAGAAATTGATTTATACAAGTAAAAATTTAAAATTTTCTTTTCTTTCACTTTTCTTTCAATTCAATTTTTTTATATTTTCATTCTCTTTCTTCTATTTCAATTATAGGGTAAATTAAGTCGATGAACGTAAAATTGTACTATATCTTACAGAATGCATTGTGGCTTTTTGATCGAATGAGAGGAAAAAATAATAATTACCATTTGAAGGTAAATTTTTTTAAAATTATTAAATAGTGATAAGTCGTAATAGAAAGTACGACTTCTGAATTAGAAGTCATAAACCCTATTACGATTCAATATTTATTTATAATTTTAAAGTCGTATGAATGTTTTTTTTACTGTATTACACTGAAGTCTTAAGTATATTTATGATTTAGAAGTCATAAATATAAATAAATAAATTACATGCATTTTTAAATAATTAAATTAAAATAATTTTTATAATTTTAAAAAACTTAAATGAAATTAAAAAACACAATGAAGAAATAATAATTTAAAAAAAACAAATGAAGTACAATTTTTTTTTAAAAAGTCATACTACTTAGAAGTCATAAATCTAAAAAAAGAAAAAAATAAAATAAGTCATAAGTCATAAATATACTTATGATTTAAAAGTCATGAATATACTTACGACTTCATTGTAACACAATTAAAAAAATAATTCATACAACTTTCAAGTAATAAATCGAAAAAAAAAATAAAATCATAACAAGTTTTACAATTTCTGAATTAGAAATTATACTCCTTATTAAACCTATCATCATTTGACAATTTTTTATAAAATTACCCCAAAATAATTAATTTTTTTTGTCCCATTCCATCAAAAAGTCGTGCATTGCACTGCAAAGCGCATAAAAGGTACATGTAGAGTGTCTTTTTTTTCTTCTAATGTTTTCTACTCTTATATAATAAAATAATATATTTTAATTTAATAATATATTTTATTTTTTAATTTATCAATTAACTTTAATTTAAATATTTCTTTATTTTTCTTCAATCTAATAATCTCATTTTTACTTTTTTTTCTCTTCACACTTATTTTTTTTTTCTCTCATCACAACCAAAAATACTCAATCGTATATAGTGGATTGATCGACCCTGGGTTCAAAATTTCCCAACTTATAAAATTCAACCTATTTTACATATTAATTTTTGGAAAAATATTAATAACAACGCCTTTTCTTGCCTGCGTTTCGTTTTTAGCTTCTTATCAATTCACATGTTATCTATAACCAAAAATTGAAAAATATAACCTGTTATATGTCACTTTAATTTATTTGAGATCAACGATACAGTCTCTAGTCTGTTGGTACTTACGTATGCTTGTTTAAGAGTTTTTATGTTACTTTTTAATTTCATTTGAAATTTATTAACATTTTTTTAGTCAAAACGTATTATATGTAATGAATTTTTAGTTTCATGTTTTTTGCTTTTAGCATTCGTTTTAGTATAGACGTATGTTGTGTATGCATGTTAAACCCAATAATTTACCCAATCCAGCCGTACCCATTCATTAGGTCAAGTCAAGTTGAAGTAAGAAAAAAAAATTCTTAACCGAACTCAATTCACAAATACCTGTAACTAGAACAATTGCCGTTGAAATAGTAAAATTCACTTGAAATTAGGTTTGTCTCGCGGTTTCCTCCCTCTAAGCGAAACATGCATGTGTTTAAGTATTAGTCTCATCTAAGAAAAAAGAAATGCCTTCAGTTTCATTCTCAAAGTTCATGGTCCAGCAGGGCCTGCCCCATTTTGTATTCTCATTGTATATGATTACTTCAAAATAGTAAAACTACTATTGGGACAAGGCACCCAAAAAGGCAATACCCTTAAATGTTCCGTGTTATGGCTTTCGGCCATGTACTTATATTATATAGGTTTTAAGCTCCCACTCAATCTGAAAACGAGTTTCACCTTATATGTGTTTGCGACAGGCATAATTAATTAATTGTGAAAGTATTGATTTGGTATGACAATAAAACTAGCTACATACTACAAAAACGGAAAAGACATCAATATAAATATCTTAGATTAAAGCTTAAATAGTGAATAATACACTATTAAAACTAACGTTTCCTATGGATAAAAAAATATTATTTTTACCATTCTATCTATGCAATTGAATGGAGCATATTACAATTTTTTACACCATATTAGCAAAAGAGGGGATTCAGCGTAGCTTTTCAATGAAACCCTTTATAATCCAATCCAATTCAATTGGTCTAATTGTGATAAGAATAAGTGTTTGGAAATGATTATTTAACACGGATTTCAGTTTCTCTTTACGTCTGACATTTCAAATACGCAGAAACAAGTCTTTTTACCTTTAAGTATAGGTGTGTCACATTATATCAGTGGCACTCTCAGTGAGTTGATTCATCACCGGGCTACGTCGGGCATCCGTGGGAAGACCAGATGCATTGCTTTGGCCTCTACTATTTATTGTACTTGGAGTTACAGGAATTGTATTTTGTTGGATAACCATAGATTTAATATGTATGAGTTGATTGGTAGAATTAAATTTCGCATTCTTAGACTAGTCCACTTAGAATACTTGTATTAGCAAATGTGTAACTTTTGTTGGCCGGATTGTATTCCTGGCTTGTCCTGCATTTGTTTAGGCAAGTGTTGTGGTAGCCTCTTTTTGTTATCTGGGGTATGCCCCGAGTACTTGTATATCATTTTTTTGGTTTGCTGGTGGCTGTGGTAGCATTTGTGTTTCGTGTGCTTTGCCAGGAGATGCCCTGAGTACTTGTAAATCATTTTTTGGTTAATATATCATATTTACATATTTTCCAAAAAAAAAGTATCAACCACGTTAAACATAGAGATACAATTTTTTACTTTGAAATCAAGGTAGTGGCCAACAATTGGTCCAATTGATAAGGGTAAAACTCATTTCACAATATATGACTTCAATTTTGGTATATGCAGGAACTTAATACATAATTTAACGAGTTTTGGACTCAACTCAGGTAAACTTTCATGGATACAAAGGATCACCTATATTAACTGACAAGCATGGTGCCACTAGCCCTTTAAATAGTGGGAATCATTTTGTAATTAGGAAAAAATGCTGAGATGCATCATCCACCAGGAGCAAGAAAAGATAGGAAACAGAAGGTGTGCAAGTGAAAATTTCCGACATGAGAATAGGATGAGCGAATAGAGACATAGTGATGGAAAATTTTCGATTTAAGAGAAGAAGTGGGCCACATTTTGTCTATTGGGGAAGGAGCAGGCAAGCAAACGTTCACTGGTGTTGGAACTTGCGTTCCCCGGTAAACAAGTTTAGCCTAAAACACTTTGGTCTGCTCCTAGTCCCCACACCCACATGACTCTGATTCTCTTTTCCACTATACTAACTCATGATAAATACCCCCCCTCCCCTCTACCCCATAAACCACACTTCCCAAACCCTCTACAAAACATTCAAAGTTTAGTTTGAACGAGGTGCATCAAGAGAGCAAAATAATGGCCATAAAAAAATCCAATAAACTACCACAAGCTGTTGTTCTAAAGCAAATTGTCAAGAGATGCTCAAGTTTTGGCAAGAAGCAGACCTACAATGAAGAGGGTCTTCCCGATGATGTGCCAAAAGGCCATTTTGCGGTCTATGTTGGAGATAACAGGACCAGATATATTATCCCAATTTCATGGCTGGCTCACCCCAAGTTCCAAAGTCTGCTTCAAAGAGCTGAGGAGGAGTTTGGCTTCACCCATGACATGGGACTTACCATACCCTGTGATGAAGTTGCTTTTGAGTCCTTAACCTCCATGATGAGATAAGAAAGGAGAGGGAACTACTACACATTTGAGAGACGGAGGATTACCATCATAATTTCCTCGTCAAGTGGTGATTTTACTAGTAAAAAGGTCCCATTGGCAAGTGGTGGTTATGACTTGGTCGCTACTATTAACATTTTACGTTTGGTGTTGTAATTGTGTATATATATAGTATGCAAGACAGATATATAGATTGGTGTCCAAGTAGTTTTTCTTGGCAATGTTATTTGTTTCTTTAAAGAGTGGTGATTTAAATGAAGCAATGCTGTTCATGGGGGGGTATTACCCCGTTGAATATTTTTATATCCTCTTTGTTTTAACTTGTTTTTGCTTGCTTGATAAATTAGCTTGAATGTTGAAAGAGTTGTGGTTAAATCCAAAAAATATGAACGACATTCAAAACTATTGGCAAAAATAAAATTGAGAACTGCCAAGTTAAATTGGAGTTGTGCATTTCATTATTTAGAAGAGGCAAGTCTTAAAATACATATATCGAATGGTTTTGGTCAGTCACAGGTGTTACGAGGATAAGGCGAATAAGCAAATGAATACAAGGGACATCATTACAGAGGGTAAATTTTATTGTAATTTTACAAGCTCCATTTTGTAAAATCCTAAATTTAATTTAGGTAGTGTTCTGATATGCTTGTTTTATAGTCTTATCCATTATCTTGTAATTTAGATGAAAGTCGAGTGGTGTCTCAATAGTTGAAATTTGGACAGAGACAGGCTGGTACAAAATTCTAAAACTGCAATAGTTTATTAGCATTACGAAATGCAATAAAAAACTGCAATGTAATACTTATCATTAATCATGCATGATGATACATAACTGATCATTATGTCACATCCCTTTCGGATACCATGCGGGATACGCTACATTCTCTCTCAATAGAGAGAATTTTATTGACCAAAAGAATAATCACTGCAAATATGAGAAAGCGAGAGAAGTAGCCAGCAGCATCATGTTTAGCCTTGCATGGGAAAAGTTTGTTCATCGATCATTCATTAGCCACGAACTCTTTTCATGCATTATTAGCATCTTGCTATCTCAGCTAACGTGACCTAAAATCCAATTAACCAAATCTGGACGTGTTTAAATTCATCGTCTCAGTCCACGATTAAGGTATGGCTGTTTGTTTGTGCTTTTTAAAAATATCAATGTTTTTTTTTAATTTAATTTAAAAATCTTTAAAATTTTATGATAATTAGATACATACTTTTTTTTATAAAAAAAATTCATTAAGTTATAAATAGTAATTTTTGAAAAAGGGCCTCAATTTATTTGATTTTATATATAAGAAAAAGAATATATAATTTATCCAATCACACCCCTAACTCTGAAGATGGCATTCTCAATAATGTTTCATTTACTCTTCCAGCCGACATGGGACAACAACAGTACCTGTCCTTACAATTGCAAGTACTGAGATATTTTCCTTCTAAGTTACCTGAGAATTCTAGTACATACATTGGCCCCATATAGTATCTACTCAGAGTACGTGTAAATTCTGTAATTTACCATCACATAATTAATTAAATTATAGGCCTTCGGCAAATGCCTGCTTAATCTGTCTGCAACTTTGTTCATTTGGTATGCACATGGAAATGAGGCCTCATAGTTCATCTAATGGGGTCCCCTGGGCAATTAAACGCGTAGTCCTTTTGTCCCTTCCTTGATTAACAGATGACAAAATGTAATTATCTTAAGCCACAGAAATAAAGCAGAAGTTCAGCTTGTTTTCTTTGATATTGTTAGGCTGTTATACTATGGACAAGTGTATGTCATAAGAGAGTCAGAGTCGAACCTTTGTCCGGTTCATTCAATATTAATTTTATTAGCTTAGAACTTTAAATTAATTAGGTTGATAGTCAGCCACTAATGTCGATCGGATGTCTGCATGTATAGAGGACAAGGAATTAGGAATCAATTAATCACTGTATAATTGCCCTACCAAGAAAATAATTAAATTAAAATAAATAGTATTTTTATTGTAATAATTATTGACCAAGAAAAAAAGGACAACAAATTGAAATGATAGCAACACTTTTCAATAAGGAAAAGAAAATATTGACAAGTTAACCACTAAAGTTCACATGTGAAAGTACTATTGTACAAGACATGAACTCTTTATGCCGTCGACCTTGCTCTCTGTACAGCATGATTCAAATATAAAGATGAAGGTAAGTATGGATCCCGTTTTAGGTACCGAATAATCACATAACAATCGAGATAGGAGAAAGAGAGAAAAGGAAGAAGAAAACAACACTCGTATAATTATACTAAGATTATAAGGAAATATATAAGCTTAAAAACCCTAAACACCGTAACTATTTATGGGTCAAATCTCAATCTACAAATAATAAAATACGAGACTAACAACAGTATTAGGCCTCAAACAAAGTTTTGGGATTCCCCGTACATATCTATTGACGGTATAGTATGAGTCATACCCAACATCCCGTGATTCCCATGTGGTTCCCATGTTCTGTTAGATGAACTTTTCATGATCTTATTGTAAATATTCACTGGTTGAGTCATGTGTGATTGTGTACTGTATCCTAAGATGCAAGTTCTAAATCCAAATTCTTTTGATGATCAGTGGGACATGGATGAAGCTTATAAAAGGAGACATTAGGTCCATTCAAGATAATGATGTAGTATTTATTTGCATGATATGGAAGGATGCAGGGTTTATTTCAAAAATGGGCCTTCCCTGCTAATATGCACCATCCTTATACTCTAATCTAATGAACATCAAACTATCATGCATGTACAATCTAAAATTGGCTAAACACCAAAATTGACTGGATGAGAAATTAGCAATTTACATGAAAAACACATGGGGCTAATGAATGGTAGGTTAAGTAATTAGCAACAATCTGGCAATTTAGCTAACTCAATCCCTAGAGAGTGCTCAATCTAATTTATCCTTTTTCATTCTTGCAGATACATTATGTAATTTATAAAACTTTTATAGCAAACTCCCTGTCAATAACTCTAGAAAATTAAATGTAAAAGGAAAATTAGAACTAATCATAATGTTGAACTTTAGTCATGTTTATCAATTTTAAAAGCACCCAAACCCAAAAGTCCATCAATTAAATAATAAATTTCAAATATTGACCTGTATTCAGATGTACTTCATAGACAAGACTTGCTTTTGCACGCTGTTTTCCAAATCTAAAACCCTCCATTTGATTATTTGAAGAAGCACATAAGGTAGGTTCGGTTGCTGAAGAAGTAGTAGGGCAGATATGTCAGGTTCATGAACACAAATAAAGCCTAGCGTTGCCCACGTACCCATTTTTCTGTATTTTCAATGTTGTACACTCATCAACACCACGTCAATAACTCCTAAACTAATACCAAACACACAAGCTAAACCACTTTTAAGAAATTATAAAATCAGTATATCAAGTATATATGTCTCCCAAAATTCCAACTAAATGTTCAACTATGGCATCTATTTGCACGATTTAATGGACACAAAGTAATGGTTCACTGTCCTCATCTTCTTTGGGTGCTTTTGCTTCCATCAAAACGTGGATTCCAGGTGCATCCTAAAATATTGTCCATAAGACGATGGTTTTAAATTTTAGTTAAGCTTGCACGTGAAATGTTTTCAATTTTTCATCTGTGATTGAGCACGAAAATAAGTGTAAGCTATTGGTTAGCTTTTCTTCTTTTTAAATTAGTTGACTTTTCTATTTTATTAATTCGAGCTTATCAACACACGTGTTCGGTCCACGTTATTTTGGACAAAGCAATCAACAATTTCTCAAGTTGTTCAACTTCTAATAAACACTGCCTAATAGAAACATATATACTTTCTAAGTCATAGCTATAACATAGTATATTATAATTGCTAAAAGAAGAAAGTTTCTATATATGATATTGAAAAATACTGTTTGGTTTTGACTTTTTCTATAAAGTCAGATGTACCCTTGACCCTTGTTTCCATTTAGTTTCATTGTACATAGTCAGATGAACTCTTATTTTTCATTTTGGCTGGTTTCATTTTAAGAAAATAATATACTAGACCATTTTTATTACCCTCTATCAATATAACTTAACTTCCTAAGGGTGGTGCCGATTTTTTAGTGTTAAAAATAATAGACAGAAAGAGTATCAGTCCTCTAATTTTTTTAGAAAAAAATTAGTTGATAATTTTATTAGAACGTTAGTAAGAAAAAATTAAACTCAGAATCTCTTTCTCTCATTTTTGAATTTAACTACTAAACTAACTTTATAAATTCATATTAATCCTCTAATTAAATTTGATTTAAGTTCTAATTTAATATTTTATTTATTTTAGCAATCTAATTTAATTTTTTGCTTTAACATTGTTCTCATCATTATCTCCATCTTTTAATTTAGCAAAGGCATGTTCATAATGTTTAAAGTCATTAATTGAGAATACTAGTTAATTGAGGGATTAATAAGGAAATCTAACTCATTTGATTAAATAGAGTAAGTGTTATAAATTTTTTATATTGTTTACAATTTTTACATGTAAAAAAATTATTAATTGAGTTTCATAATGTTTTTTTTAATAGTTCATTATTCCCTGTACTTTTAGTAAAAGAAAATTATTCCAAATTAATCGCCGTTAAAATGAATTAATAATGTTAAATGCTAGTAAACTATTGAATTGAAAGAAGGAAGTGACCGTTAAGAATGTTGGAGGAAAATTTTACGACTAAAATGAATAAAAAAAAGGCACGAGAATAAATTCAAATCTAATGTAAACTTAGAGGATGAAAATATAATTTTTGCCAAAATAATAATCAAACTTTTTTTTGGACAGAAAATAATCAAACTTAAAACATAATATCTTGTTTGTTTTTTAGTATTCCCAATGACTTCGGGTTCATTTAGATAAAATACTAATTAAAGTCAATTACACAAGATAACACATGTTTCAATAACATCAATGTTGCAGTAAATAAAAATAACATCAATGTAAAAATTATGACTACGATTAATTTGAACACATTGCAATTACGTAAGGTCAAAACTATGATTCGCCCAAAGGAAAAAAAAAATTGCTTCCAAATAAATGTGCATTAGAAATTGTGTAAGAATCGTAAACAGACTACTATATATAATTTTAAGGTGTTCATACTCAATTTACGAAGAATATTTATACCTTTTTTTTTAATAAAAAAATAGAAATTTATATACTTATCTTTCTAGTAACTTGTTAACAACTTACCAATTTCAGTACACAATTGCGAGATAAAAGGAAGTGAGAGTTTCATTGTCTCTTTAATGGAGGCCAAAAGAGCAAAAAGAATCTTTGTTTTATAACCAGATTGGTGAACCCTCATATTCATGGAATACAAGTGCTGGAATAATAATCAAAGTTTACCCAAAATCAACATATTAAAGAGAATTACAATTGACAAAAAGAAGTGGCTCAAACCATGAGCATTCTTCCATGTAACAGTGGCAGAAGAATGGGAATTTGATTTAGTAAGAGTTTAACCTGGGTGGTTTAAGCCTAAAGAGTTACTCTAGTGTTTAACCAAAAGTTGCCTTCGGTGTCAAAGACATGATGGGGCACCAGAGTTATGCGATGAAAACTCATCAGTCACTCCTTAATGTCAAGACACTATGCTACATGCTTCAGCATGATCAATTTCATTTGAGTTACATGACCCATAAGAATTTGACCAGTCATAAGTTTATTTGGTGATATGCTCATAGCATATAGTGCTTTCCAAGCTAATAGAAGCAAGGAATCAATCATAATTCATCGATAATTATCCATAAATGTTACAAACTGTGATTATTCCTTTGTTACCATGTTTTCAGCTAATTTGGGCAATTTTATAGCAGGAATACAACAAAACAAGCCTGTTTGAGCAAAGCTATGGCGCCACCAGCACCAAGGTCAAGCTATGGGCACCAGATTGAAGGAGTTACAACATTTTTGTCTGGCAACCCACGCCACCAGCTCCAGATGCAACAATTAGTGCTATTTTCCATGCCATCTCACGCTACCAATGCCAGAAATGAAGAAAAGCAGGGCATTTACCTCTGGTTCATGGCGCCATCGGCGTGGATTCCATGCCATCAGCGTGGAAGTTCACAGTCTACAACATCTGAAAGCTACTAAGGGCAAATTGGGAGTTGCACTTCCCCAAATATAAATACTAAAAGCCCACAGCTTTGGAGAGACTTTTTGGCACGAAATATCACTAAGGAAAGGCTAGAGAAAAGCTTGGAGAGCTTAGCTAGGGTTTGGGAGCTGAAGGACCAAGTGGAGCTTCTTCTCTTCTTCTTCTTCTTCTTCTTCTTCCTACTTGTACTCAGCTGGGCATGCTTCTTTTTGTTACATCATTGCCAACCATGATTAGGTTTGGCTAGTTTTCATTTGTAGTTAGGGCCAACACTTGATGTAAACTTCCTTTGGATTGGATTGGATGCTATTATTCTTTTATATCAAGTTATTTCATTTTACTTTGCTTGAATGAGTATTATTATCTTGCTGGAACTGATCACTTTAGTGAGATATTGAGAGTTAGAGTCCACAATAGAAATATTGGAGTTCTATGCTTGGACTTGGGTAAAGTGACAAACTTTACATTATCTAGGAATAGAAATGTATGTTTGCAAATCATTTAATGCATCAACTTAATGCTTGACCTCATGAAAGCTACTAAGGAGTTAGGGTTTTTAATTGGGTTGAAGGGTTTATGCACTAAGGAATTGGGACTTGACTACAATTGATTGAAGATGCATGACTTGAGTAACTTGTGATAAATGAATGTAGTAAACAATCCATGTAAAAAGATAGAAAGCATTAAGTATGGGTTGCCCTAACTACTATCGTCCTTATATCGTTATATTACCAAATTACTTGTTCATAAGCATTTAATGTTTATAGTTTTAGTCTTTAAATTCAATTATCTACACTTACACAACACAAAATTTTCTTTAAACATTTGTCATCCAACTTATAGATATTAGTTATAATACAATTGATACATCAATCCGCGTGGGAATGATATCTCTTTCTTATCACTTTATTACTAGAAACGAATGGTATACTTGCCGAATTTGTAATTGGCTAACTTTTCATCCATTTGAAGCCTTTTACTATGATGAGTCATGGTTATCCCTATTTGAGGGCACATAGCTTGCAATTGCCTACCAAGTATAGACAGGGTCTCCTGAATTTCTGCCAGCTTTTTCTCTGCAACTTCTAGCTCTTTATCCTGATGTCAAGAAGATATTAGGAAAACAAAAATGAGGACAAAAAGGTGATGAAGCCATGAAGGAAGCCAAATAACATTAGAAAGAGGGGCAATTTTTTTTTTCCGTTATAGAAAAAGAAGTTTATTTCACAAGTGCAACGGCAAATATATCACTAGAGTTAGTACTTAGTAGCATCAAACAACTGTTTTATTTAGAATGAATCCACATTTTTTAGTTTGATGCAGTGTTTTAGCTATACTATGATTGATTTCCTTTTGAACTCAAATGTGCACATTACTTCATGCTAATTCAATAGAAATGCAAAAGGAGTTCCCTGCACAAAGCAAGAAAACCATGCATTGTTTTGCTCTGGTGGGCAAATAAATTTATTCGAAACACCACTTGTTTAGCAGTCTACATGTAGTTATTTCAAAACTTGGTTGGAAATGGAGATGCATTCATGATTAGTAACCAAACTTAACCTCAATTTTGATCAAAGAGCCAATATGTCAAATATATGTAATTGTTTCATTTTTCATATGCATATGCTCTCTACTTATATGCATAGGAAATAATGCGAGACCGACTGTAGCTATAATGATGTGTAAATTATGTAAATGTAAATACCTTCCCCGAATTTGCTGCCGAATTTGCTGCACACACCAAGCACTTGTCCCTTCAAGTGGCAAACACACCAAAATTTCAGAAAGGATCTCATATCAAACTAAAGAAACAAAGCTTAAATTATACATTATAGAAACTATGTCATTGTTGCCAATTGAGGCTCAGAGCTAACCTTTGCATTTTCTCTTCAATTTCTCTGTACGTCACAAAAGCATCATGATGACTTTGTTTTTCCTCTGCAAGATCATTCTTTACCTCATCCATCTTTTCCTTTAAATACTTATTTTCAGCTTCTAACTCCTCTACGCGTGTTTGAAGTGACTTGTAAGACTCAGTCATGCATTTCAGCTGAATCTCAGCTAAACTACATGATTTATTTGACGACGCCAATTGTGCTTTCAGTTCTTCTAGAAGCTGCATGTTTTCCTCTAACATCATCCTTTTTTCCTTAAGATCTTGCATATGCTCATCATGTTCAGCTGCCACAGGTTCTATTGTTTGGTTTGTCCCGTCAAAACAATTTTTATTTGAAGATAAACAGCTAGTCTCCTTTTTATCTTCAACATCATCATTAGCTTTACTAATGATGCAAAGAGGTACACCACCATTGTCTGATAAACATGTCATCTTCTCCACTTCCAGAAAGTCATCCATGAGTTCTGAGATATTTTCAGTCTTATGATTCTCAAATTTATCTACACTTCCAATCCTCCTGATATCAGAATGGTCAGGAATTGATGCTGCACATGACTCAACAGGACTTTCTGAATCCTCATGTCCATTGTCAGAGATAGAAGTGATGCTTGATGGATAGCCATAAACTCTCCTGAAGGAGTTTCCATAATTGGTTGCCAAAATTGCTTTTTGGGCGTTTCTTTCTTGATGCATCTCTGCTTCCAAGCGCTTAAGCCTGCCAACCGTTTTAGCATACAAGTTTCTAGAAGCCTGCAGTTCAGCATTACTTGAGGCCAATGCTTCTTTCAATGTCTTTGTTTCTTCTTCCAACTCCTCCAACTGTTTGGTAAGAAACTCGGATTCTTGCAGGCTATCAGTTTTTGAACTAGTTTTTCTCCGATGGGGTGCACTGAAGACATGGTGTGAACTCTCAACTTCTAACTTCATTTGTGCCAATGCAGCAGGCCCAGGTAACTTCTTTCTCAAAAGGCCACGAAGTCGTTGGCACTCATTTTCTAGCTTGGCGATGTTCTTGACATCCTCAGTGTGTTGCTTGTTTACCACTTCTGACGATCTCATAATCATATTCTTCTCTTCATTACGGATATCCAGCTCCTTAAAAATCATGTGCAGCTCATACTTTAGTGAAGTTATTTCTTTTTCTTTTGACTGAACACTCTTCTCTAGATGCTCTACGTCTGCCTCTGCTTCAGACTTCTCTTCTTCTAGTTTCACTATTTTGTTCGAACTTTCTTGAACTGATCTTAGAAGGGCAGCATTTTCATTGGCTAACTCACGAAGTCGTTCATCCAAATTGTCTATTTGTGCTTCAAGTTCTAACTTGATTTTCTCCCACTGATGAGATTTCATAAGAATTACCTCCTGCAGTTTCTGCTCACTTTCTTCCTTTACCATTCTTATCTGCTTCATGCACTCTTTTAGGGCTTCATCTAGGTGAGCTGCTTTCTCATCAACAGTAAGCTTAGAGAGAGACAAAGATTCAAGTTGACGTCTTAAGGAAACAACTTCGGCATCAGCTTTCTCCCAACCTAAAATGCATAGAAAACTTAATTAACTGTCTCTCCTTTTTACTTACCAAGTGGAATATAGAAATTGAATGACTGCTCTAATTATTTCAACTGTTAAAACTGAGTTTTCTTTTATAGTCACTTGGAATTATGTACATTTGTGTATATGTAAATATTACCTGAGATTGCTTCCTCAGCAACTTTTGCATGCTGTTTAACTAGACTATCCTTGTTATTTAATTCTGAATAAACTGCAGATAGCTTTTCTTCCAAAACTTTTACTTGATCCTCCAAGTTTACAACTTGATCTTCCAATCCAGACATATGTGCGTATGATTCCATTGATATTTGAACATAGTTCTTATTTTTGCTGTTGTCTTGCTGAAAAAGAGAACAAGGCAAGTGAGAAATTTAGCAAGCGACTTCATGTAAAAGCTTCTTCCCTCCCGAACCTCTAAAACGAACAAATACCTGATCTCCTACATGTGCCACAGAAGACAAGGTAGGACCAACAGATTCAGAAGTAGACACTGGTTTCTCATTCTCAAACTTTATGTTTTTATCGGATGATCTTTTCTTCCAGAGCCAACCCCGCCGGTCCATCTCAAAATTCTACCCTGCTCACATCATTTGATCAACAGGTGATAAGAATTTTATAGTATTAGTAGGCATGGATGAGCTAAAACCAATACCAGCTTCAAGTATTGTTATTAACTTATTATAATAAAATCAAAGGGAACCATATAGAAATAAATATACTACTGTAAATAAATTTATGATTTTTTTTTCATAATTGTTGTTAATGACGGAAAAATATATTGCTATTTTGGCAATTGTATTAGTAGAAAATAAATTTTGGAAAGTCTTGTAATAAAATTGTGGTATTTCCATCCACAGTATAATTGCAAATAAGACCTTACACCATAATCTGTTTTTTATTTAACATACTGTTCTGTTTTACATATTCTTAATGTTACATCATTACCATGGCCTAAGAAGTTATCGTTATTTATATAGTCTGCTAACGACCTAAACTTGAGCATGAAAAGTTTGAAATTTGAAGCGGGAAAAACCACAGTCTAATATATTGGGAGTGTAAATCCGAGTCATTAACTACTTTATTTTGTTTAAATTTAGTTTAGAACAAATAAACTACCTCATGAATTTCAAAATCCAACAAAGAGAACCCCAGATTAAAACAGCAGTAGCAAAGTAGAATGCACTAACATACACCGCCCCAGAAACATGACTTGTTTTTGCAACACATATGTTGGCACACTAATATAAACACAGCATGACACTAAAAATATAGAGAAAGAAATAGAACTTACCCGAAAAAAATAGAGTTTTTTTAGTTGATGCGGTGGAAGCAACAAAAGCAGAATGAAAATGAGGATTGGATTTGAATGGGGTGTGTTGGCTCCTGAAGGGCTCAAAGAGTGAGTTAAGTCTTTGAATTTGGAGTGTGAAGAGAAGAGAGACAGACAAACGAGGAAAGGAGCGGGGGTTAAGGTAATGAACAAAATGGCCAAATGTGCGCCTGTGTGGTCACTGTTTAAACGCTCCTGCGGCTCCACCTCGATAAAAAATAATAATAATTTGAAAAAACTACTACTATTACATGAAAAGGTGACGAACGAACGTCATAGTCAAAAAACAAAACCATATTTTTTTTTCTTTTTAATGGATAAAACGTACTTGATTTGAACGATGAGAAATTGTTTAGTTGGTTCTAGTGTCGTTTTGTCTTTATTTTTCGACCTTTTGTGTTGTCGTTGTTTATGTGGCTCAAAGGTTGGCCTTGGGAAACAGTGGCCAAAGTGTCACTTTTAAAAAAAATTATCCAAGTGTCACCTCCGTCAAATAATTTTCCAAAATGCCACTTGGCATATTTTGCTAACCATGTAAGCGAAGTAGGTAGGATGACATGGCGCGCTTCTATTGGGACACGTAATTCGTTATACGTACCAGCGAATTACGTGGTCTGACAGGTGACACGTGACAAGCTTGAAAAAATTATGTATAAACTTCGAACAGCCATAACTTTTGATTGAAACGTCCGATTGAGGTGATTGGCCACCGATTTCGCCTCAATCGGACGTTCCAGTCAAAAGTTATGACTGTTCGAAATTTATACGTAATTTTTCCAAGCTTGTCACGTGTCATCTGTCAGACAACGTAATTCGCTGGTATGTATAACGAATTACGTGTCCAATAGAAGCACGCCACATCATCCTACCTACTTCACTTACATGACCAGTGAAATATGCCACATGATAGTGTGGAAAATTGTTTGACCGGCGTGACATTCTGGGCACTTTTTTTTAAAAGTGTGGCACTTTGTCCACTGTTCCGACCTTGGGAGGCGCGAATTCCCATTATCTACGTCAACAAAGCAGAAATCAAAAGCTAAGCTGGAGCGGGCAAATCGTTGGCGTGAGACCTTTGTCCAATTGCACCTTTGCAGTGTATGCGTGAATTTGAATAGCGATAGCAATGTAATGGGCTGTTTTGTTTTTGTCGTGGCTATAAATGCATGATGTGTTTGCTTCGTTTGATATCGCATGCACTTTGTTACACTGCATTAGCCATATTCAGTTACCTATCTTCCATTATGTTTTTGCTTTGAAGTGCTTATATGGATTTTTTTTATAAGCTTATATAGTTTTTTTTCTCTCTATACATTGCTCAAGTCTTGTGTTGATTCCATATTTTGGGCAAAAAGCAAATACAAAATTTACGGTGTGTTGGGTGGGAGTGAGTATGGCTAATAAGGTACACCACTTACAGTGATTAAGTAATCTTATCAACATATGCTTGCACAACAAATTTTTCCTATTGACGATTTGGGGGGAGGCTTATTTTTTGAGTTTTTATCCAGATTTTTTAGAGTGTAGATGACAAGATTTTGAAGTCAATTTCAAATTTATTGTCTAATTTTAATACTTAATTGACTAAAGCATACTTATTTTTGTTAAGTTTTTATCCAAATTTATTATAAATTTTCAATCAATTTCTAATTTGTTTATCTAATTTAAAAACTTATTTAACCAAAACAAAATTATTTTGGTATTTTTTTTTATAAAATTGGTCAAGTTTTTATCCAAATTCAATACATGGAGTGTAGTAGACACTAATTTTATCCAAAATTATTTCATCAAGTTTTTATCCAAGTTGGTAAATTTGATTTAACTATGTTATAATAGATATGTTATTCCCTCTAAATCACAAGTATCTTTTATCATAAGCAATTATGATTGAATCAGATAAAACTATTATAAATGATAAAAAAATTTCTATAAATATTTTTAAAGTAAATTCATATTTAAGATTAAACTTGAAACTTCTGGTTACATTACATATATATATATATATATATATATATATATATATATATGCATGATTCAAATCTTATATTGGACTTTTATTGTTTATAAGAAAATTGTCTTTACCAATAATCACTAATTCCCTGCTTGGTTTTAAAAGAATAATTAGTTCCTACAGGAAAAAAAAAACAAATTTAGTACTTCAATATGTAAAAGTGTAACAAATTAGTCTTACCTTAAATCTGTAAGATCATTTTTATCATTAAGTTGTAATATTTAAGGTCCAATTTATTAATAAATTATATTTTTTGAGAACCAATCTGACATTAAGTTGTAAAATTTAGAAATTAATTTATCATTAAATTATCTACAAGAATAGTTTGTGTTCTTTTTGTACATTCAAAAATTAAATTTGAATTTTTCATTTTCTAGAAAATAATTTATCACCTCACATTTAAGCGGCAAATTTGATTATTTGCAATAAAAAAGTTAACATTTTTGTTTCTTTTTTTATATTACGTCAAACAGCCCAAGTAATCTTATCAGTTCTTAATCCAATCCGCTTTTTAGATTTGTTTTTGTCAGTAACAAAACCAGACCATTTTTCAAAAGGCTACACCGAACCCAATTGGGCCCATATCTTCAGTCCATTAACTTATTCGGGCCTGATCTCAAGTTGCAATCTAGGTCAGAGAGAAAACCATGTCGCGTCCGCTATATATTATACACGAAGCAAAAACCCTAACTTCTTCCATCGGCGCGGCACACACACACAGAGTTCGTCGGAATGGGAAGGGTGATTCGAGCTCAGCGTAAGGGTGCTGGGTCGGTGTTCAAGTCCCACACTCACCACCGCAAGGGTCCGGCGAGGTTCCGCAGCCTCGACTTCGGCGAGCGCAACGGCTACCTCAAGGGCGTCGTCACCGACATCATCCACGACCCCGGTCGTGGCGCCCCTCTCGCCAAGGTGGCATTCCGCCACCCCTTCCGCTACAAGAAGCAGACTGAGCTCTTCGTCGCCGCCGAGGGCCTCTACACCGGGCAGTTCGTCTACTGTGGCAAGAAGGCCACCCTCGTCGTCGGCAACGTTTTGCCCCTCCGATCCATCCCCGAAGGTGCCGTCATCTGCAACGTCGAGCACCACGTCGGCGACCGCGGCGTTTTCGCCAGAGCCTCCGGTGACTATGCTATTGTTATAAGCCACAACCCTGATAACGACACCTCTAGGTATTTACTTACTTGCCCTTTTCGTTTTTGTTTGAGAATTATTGGTTTTGCACATGTTTTGTCTGTTTTGTTGATTCAAAATCTGTGCTTGAGAAGTGGGCATATTGCTTAGCGAGATTGTATTAAATTTAGTTCAAGTAAATTATGCCACGAAATCAGGGAAAGTGTAAGTTTTGTATAATTAAGAACTAAAAGAATCACGTGGAGTGTAAAGTGAGATTTACCGACTCTAAAGCAAGTAAGGTTTAATGATAGAAGTAAATAATCCCATTACAAAATTAGAAGTTAATGTTCCAACACTAAGAGTTAATATTTCATCACAATAATGACTGTAATATCAATTGTTTTGATCAATTTGTAGGAGTTGGATTAAGTGAAGTGTTAGTTTACTCTGAGGAAAACAATGTAAGGGTTTGAATGTGTGTGTGCACTTTGTTGGCAGGATCAAGCTTCCTTCCGGTTCGAAGAAGATTGTGCCAAGTGGGTGCAGGGCGATGATTGGGCAGGTTGCAGGTGGAGGGAGGACTGAGAAGCCTCTTCTGAAGGCTGGTAATGCTTACCATAAGTTCAGAGTGAAGAGGAATTGCTGGCCTAAGGTGCGTGGTGTGGCGATGAACCCAGTTGAGCATCCTCACGGAGGAGGTAATCATCAGCATATTGGGCATGCGAGTACCGTCAGGCGTGATGCTCCTCCTGGCCAGAAGGTTGGTCTCATTGCTGCTAGGAGGACTGGACGTCTTAGGGGGCAAGCTGCTGCCACTGCAGCTAAAGCGGATAAGACTACTTGAGAAGTTTTTTAGGGTGTTATTTGTTCTCAAATTTTGTTTCTTTCATAGTTTATGTTGAACTCCTTGGGTTCTATTTTGAGCACATCCCATTTCCCCCACAAATATGAAAAGCTTGTAACAGACGGTTCTTTATATTTGTTTGATCACTTTGCTGTCTATTCAATTCTGCTGTTTGTTAACCTTTTGCTGATTTTTACTAGTTTGAAAGTAGAATGCACGAATACGATTTCTCTCGGGTTTGTAGCCGTAGGGAGCCCATACTTTTGAGTTGAATTTAGGCATGTTTACTAGTGTTGAAGTGCAATCTTCCCTATCTTCGGGTATGTTGTCAGGAGTGGCTTCTTTAGGTAGAACTCAGCCGTAGAATTGCTCAAATATCCTTGTTTTTCAGACTGGTGTAGCTAAATTGTGCTGCGAAATTGCATGAAAGCCAGAAATTAAAAACCTTTTGTTTTTGTACAAAAAATTCATTTTAAAAACTACAGTACATCTTCGCAATACGTTTAGAAGGTAATCGCAGGTGATTGCTAGTTTAATTGCGGGTTTTTTTTTATAATTGATGGCGAAAAAAGTCCACTAATCGGTGGTATTCTATAATTCTCAAGTCTAAGGTTAAGACTTGAGTATTAATTAAATGTTTTAGATTAATAGCATGCACGAACTAGCTTAAATTTAAAGACTTGGACTAACTTGTGCATACGATACATCGATTCTTCAAACACAAAAAAAGATACATTGATTCTGAGTGATTTGAGAAATTGATTGACCATATCATTATAGAATAACCTGATTTTTTTTTTTTTTTTTGCATATGGAGTTGTAAGTTCACTCCAGTCAGTCTAATCCACTTACGCGGCGTTGGTCAGCAGGAAAATTTTTATTTTTTCAAGAATCTTAGAGTGAGAAATAAATATTTTGTATTTTACATAATTTTTTAATTCTCAAGTAACTTATTAAAACTAATCAAATATATTTACCAACCAAACACTTCCTTAAGGGATTTTTGTTCTTATTTTTTTAATTATCTGTACAAGGTCTAACACTTACAGAACCATTGTGCTATCACCATTTCCTACACTATTTTACACTTTTTCACCAGATGGCAAATTACGAACTTCGTTTATTTGATTTGTTATTTTTAAGATAACATGCGCATGTTAAAGGTCAAAAAATTGACTGATAACAATACGGAGTATAATATCAACTTAATTACCTTGTTTTTATGTAACAATGTCCTTGAATCGTGCACATTCATGCATGATAAAAATCGATGCGTTGTCCTTTTTTTAACAAAAGGAGCCACAAACCCCAACTTAGCAACCCACATTCAATATTGTACAGTAAATGATGGGCACAATGACTGTAGAAAAAAATAAACAAAAAAAAATTATACAAACCATGTTATGCAAAATATAAAAAGAGGTGTGTAGTTTGGTTCAATTTATTTTTACAAACTTCGTTTCTTCGATTTTTGTGTTTTTTTCAAGAGATAACCCATGTCAAACTTTGAACAAAAGAAAATAAATGTTAAAAAATTTAAATAGTTAAAGGACAAGGAAAAAAATGGCTGATATATAACATCAAGAAATTTTAAAGAATGGCCTATATTCATATTTCTCATTGCAGTGTCAAGTTACCATGTTATTTCAGATAAGGATAAATTTTGGCGTCAATATATAGTTGGATCCGTTCCGCTAAGAGTAGTCAATGATCTGGAAAAAAAAAGTTTAATGTTTCATTAATTTTGTGAAATGACAATTAATTTAGAATTTGTTTTTATAAAATGTTGTATAAAATAGAACATATAAATAAAAAAATTATAATTAAATTACACAAAAAAAATATGAAAAATGAATAACTTAACTATAAAAAGACACAATAATTCTAATAAATCTTGAATTATTAATAAAGTCAATTATTCCTTTAGGTATATATATTTTTATTCTTAATTATCCTTTTATATATATATATATATATATATATATATATATATTCATTTTTATTTCTTTCATGAACATTTAAAATATAATTATTATTATTATTTTTTAATTACTTTTTTTTTAAATATCGATAGAGACATTTTGTGTCTCTCTAGTTCAAATAAAGCAACTGGTAGAGTTACAACTAATGTTTGGCTATGACCAAAACGTGGGGATTTTCATTTGTTCCTTCTCGTCTTCAGACAGCTCACAGCTCACAGCTCACAGACTCACCACCGTCACCGACAAACCCAACAGGACATTTCCCTCAGTGATTTATTTACATAATAAATTGAATTGAATCTGCAAAGTAATATGCTAATATGTACACTGTACTTTTAATCAGTTTACATAATACTATCTCTTTAAACTTTTGTGTAAAATTAATACTCGAATAAACAATTTCATAAATCGTTTTCTTTAATTTCACATACAAGATTCATATATTATCTATTTCTAATATAAGCACCTATCCTAGCTTTAACATCCAAACATTATAACGGTTAAAAACATTAACAATTTATTTTGTTAAAAAACCATTATTAATTTGTAGAGTAAATTATATTCAATCTTTTTAAGGTTTGATCAAATTTTTTTATTATTTCTCTTTTATTTATATATTACTATTCCTATAGTAACTCATAATTATTTGAAATTATATTGAAACTTTTTAAGGTTTGGTAAAATATTTCTTGGTATTTTCCTATAGTAACTCATTTAATTATTTTAAAAATATTACATTAACATATTTTATATATTACACTAACTTCAAAGTTTGAAGAGTATTATAATGAATCGTATATATAAATGATTAAAAAAATAGAATAAGAGAGAGAGTGGTAAAATAAATATTGAATAAACAAGCATTTTAATATCTAAAAATAAGCACTAAATCAAACTCAATAATCCATAAAATACGAACATATTTAGAAATCAGGTGAAAATTACTTTTAAAGTAAAAGTACTTTTATAAGATGATTTAAAATTACTTTGCATTGACTCTTTATTATGTGTTTCAATGCAAATTTTATGTACTACAAAGGAAAATAATAAACAAAAAATAGTTTTACAAAAATAACCTTCTTAATGCAACACAAATAAAATTTAAAAAGGTAATAATTTATTAATAGTACTATTAAATTAAAGAAAGTAAAATAACAGTTATTATAATATGAAATTAATTTATTGTTCTTACACGGGTTTTGGTTATTGAAAAGTAAACGTTGGTACTAGTACATAATAAATTGAGACGCAAAAGCGAAAGGGTCTGTGTGTCTTCACTCATTCATCCTTCTTTTCTTCTATTCTATTCCATCATCAATGGAGAACACCGAGGGATCCGGATCTGCGATCAACGGGCGGGTGGCTCCGGCGTGCAAGGTGGCATTGATAACCGGAATTACCGGACAAGACGGTTCATACCTGACGGAATTCCTCCTGGACAAGGGGTACGAGGTGCACGGCCTGATCCGCCGCTCGTCAAACTTCAACACGCAGCGCATCGACCACATATACGTGGATCCCCACAACGCCCACAAGGCCCGCATGAAGCTCCACTACGCCGATCTCTCCGACGCCTCCTCCCTCCGCCGCTGGCTCGACACCATCCTCCCCGACGAGGTCTACAACCTCGCCGCCCAGTCCCACGTCGCCGTCTCCTTCGAGATTCCCGACTACACCGCCGACGTCGTCGCCACCGGCGCCCTCCGCCTCCTCGAGGCCGTCCGCTCCCACATCTCCGCCTCCGGCCGCTCCCACATCCGCTATTACCAAGCCGGCTCCTCCGAGATGTTCGGCGCCACCCCTCCGCCGCAATCGGAAACCACCCCCTTCCACCCCCGCTCCCCCTACGCCGCCTCCAAATGCGCCGCCCACTGGTACACCGTGAACTACCGCGAGGCCTACTCCCTCTTCGCCTGCAATGGCATCCTCTTCAACCACGAGTCCCCCCGCCGCGGCGAGAATTTCGTGACCCGCAAGATTACGCGGGCCGTGGGCCGCATCAAGGTCGGGCTCCAGAGCAAGCTCTTCTTGGGCAACCTGCAGGCCTCGCGAGACTGGGGCTTCGCTGGGGACTACGTGGAAGCCATGTGGCTGATGCTGCAGCAGGATAAGCCCGATGACTATGTTGTGGCCACCGAAGAGTCCCACACCGTCGAGGAGTTCTTGGAAGTCGCGTTCGGCTATGTGGGACTCAATTGGAGGGACCATGTCGTCATTGACAAGAGGTACTTTCGCCCCGCCGAGGTCGATAACCTCAAAGGGGACGCTTCCAAGGCCAAGAAGGTGCTTGGTTGGAAGCCCAAGGTAGGGTTTGAGCTGCTTGTCAAGATGATGGTTGACCAGGACATTGAGATGGCTAAGAGGGAGAAGGTTCTTGTTGATGCTGGATACATTGATGCTCAGCAACAACCTTGATCTGATCTGCCACTTTCGAATTTTTTAGATAAATGTTTCAATTAAGGATGGAGGAGGGGTTTTGCTGTTTTGATCTTATAATGCTGCTGTTCTTTTAAATCATTCTTCATAGTTGACACAGTTTATTTTATGAGTAATTTATGTTGTTTTCGTAGTTGTGCATTTGTCGGATTTTACTTTATTTTTTGTAAGCCTGCTGATTCATTCAATTAAATCTATATACATCTACATCCATCCTCTTGTTGTAGAAGCTGTGATGCTAACTTCTTCCAATTGTTCTGGCTTTTACACTTTTCTTCCTTGGTTTCTTTCTACTATTATATTCCACTGCCAGGAATACAAAATGGGGTCCAATGGGATTATCAAGTATGGCTCTCCTCATTTCATTGAGTGTTCAAATTAAAAACCAAACTGTTAAATTAAACCCAGTGGGGTTAGTTTGGGAGTTCTGTCGGTTGCTTTTCTAAGATTGTGTTTGAGGAGATGACGCTGGTTTTGGGTGATAGTTTGGATGGTCTGTTTCTCCTTTGAATCTGATCCGGTTGGTGCAGAACATGTCGGCAGATGAAGGGGACTCGGATCTGATTTGTTTTTTATGGCTTTGTAATGTGCTAGCTTTTTGTAATCTAGTTCGCGCAACATGTTCACGATTTGATTTGTTTTTACTGATCCCAACCCGAATGTGAATACCACTAGAAGATTGCACTTGGAGCTACACAAAATATCTATTGAAATTTAGAAATGAATGAAAACCGTCAAAGTCCGATAGTGTGTGTGGATCTGCGTTTAGATCCACGTTTTCCTGCAAATCCACATCTGAATCTTAAATCGGTGGAGAAGCAAGTATTTCTAGCATCAAGGCTTGCTTGCAGGTTAACAACTTTCATTTACGAAATCTTGGTGGCACATAATCCCAATCCCATGGCTTTGCGGAATACGGATTATCATATTTACAAACCGCATCCATCAAGAATCTTTTGCATGGATTGGCTTTACGTGGATAATATATGTACTCCTTTCACGTCGTTATTATTTGATGCATCTTCCAACTTATAACCAGAGAAATTGATTTTGTGGACACTTCATCAATAATACTTTAGTGCATAATTATTTGTGAACAATTACACAAGAAAATATATCTTTATTTTGTTTGACATCTTTAATTTAACATCGTTAAAGAGACAATGGCAACATGTCGCACAATGAATTACACGATCACGTGCTCATTTTATACTGAAATTACCGCAATATTCTGCAACTGAGATCGTCGAAAACAATGACGTGAACTTGTCCAAAAACCCACCCAAAAAAAGACAAATGTTATTATCTCTTCAGATCTGATCACATGCCTGTTATCAAGTCCTTTTATTATTTTGCCTCAAATTAGCAACCAAGCCCATATGTGCGTGTCAGTGATGGGCATCATAGCTCCTTTTCATAGAAGCATTGTAACATGACTGGGTTGCTCTGTGGTTGCCATGACTTGGTCCCAATTAATGAGAAGTTTCATGCCCTCCAAAACATGGTCCCAATAAAAAATTAGTCTATCATGTGAATGTGATCCAACCGTTCTTCAGACTATCAAGCACCTCATTCGATAAGAATGCAGGAAGCTTCTGAAAATATGAGCAAGAATCAAACCTGTTGGTCTAACTATTCTTCTGCTGAAGGTGGATTTGTTTTTGAAACTGTCCGCAAACTAGATGAACTTGAGTAGGTTTCTTGGTCAGCTGTAGTAACTGCAAAAGGTTTGATTGATGACCGGAGAGATTCTGGGCCCTCTGTTGCAATCCTCTTGCACAAAGCATCGCAGTTGCTGATAACTTCAGTCAACCTTCCTTTGAGCTCTCCAATTTCCACCTGCAATGAATGAACTGCATGCACGTTCCAACATAGAGTTAACAATGTTCACATACAATCATAGAATACCACACGAAAGTATTGTGATTTATGACATAAATGCAAATGTATCAAGATTTTACGAGTTCGTGATCCTTGTAAACAATGAAAGAGGAAATTTACCTTTCAATTCGTTTAACAGATTACAAAAACAAGTGTTACAGTGTTAGCCACTGCCTATAGGTGTGTTTGAATGAGCGTTATGCTCGGTTGAATGTCAATTCATTGTGAGTTTAGCTGAACGTGCATTGGTAAGTGTGTTAAGTAAAACAAAACTATAAAGTTGAGAATCCCGAAATTCCAAATATTGTTTGAACTGTGTCTGATAATCACCTCCAGATAGATGTTGTGAGGCAGTCTTCATTGTAGACATCGAATGATTATATCGCTGAAGAAGTTTGATAGCTAAAGCATCTGCAACTTCTATTTTGTTTTCTATTTCCTCCTGCAAAAATTGCATCCATTTTCATATTAGAAATATTGAGTAGGGAGTTATCACCAAATAAGGAAGGGTTCAGCCTTTTCATTTTTTCCTGTGTATACTCAATTAATTAAAAATAATAATGAAAATTAGCTTCATGATTCAAATCTCCCACTAAAAAAAGTATATTAATAGTTTGAACTATATCTTTTTCACAATCATTGACTACCATTATTTACATATTAAAATAGTTAGAAAGATGCCTAAATCAGTTTTCCCCAGCACGGAAGGGGGAAATAGACCAGTTTTAGCTGTATATATAAAATCCACAAAGGTAGAAGGTATGTGTTCAAAGAGAATGACTGAACATACCAAATTTCATTAAAATTGTTGTCATAACTGTTACCAAATCATCTTTATTATTATACATGGAATAATTATGTGGCTGAAAAAAGGGGAATGTGTTGCCAACACATAAAAATGTAATTCCTCATACTGGATTTTGTTAATACCACAAGTATTCTGTATTTATTGGCATAAAAGTGTGCCCAACTTAAAAATAAATTCAAGAATATGTTACATACACCTCCCCTCTCCAAACTTTAAATTTTTGTTTGAATTTCACAGACTAAATTGAGCAGCCATTTTAACTTAGTTTCTTGTTGACAGTTAACTAAATGGTGACAACAACACAAATATTAGAGACATATTTCTTCCCCTTGTTGTGGTTACTAACTGGCGCTGCAACACTGCTTATTCTAATTAGCAAATATAAGTCAATTTGTTATATCTAACAAATATTGGTCAACTATATATTATGTTTAAGTGCATGTCAACTATATTTATTTTATTTAACAAGTAAAAAAGAGGCCGTGGTTATCATATAACTTAAAATTTTAACTAAAACCATTGGCAGTATATTAGTTATTTCAAGATAAATTCAACATTGCAGGTCCTTCTATTAATAGAAGATAGGTGTATGTAATTCACTTGAAATCGAATTATACATATGCAAGGAAATAGTTTTCATCTTGTGTAAGTAACTAAGTATGAGGGGAAAGGGTGCATGTATTCTAATATGTTGAATGCATTAGTAGATGAATTCACTGAACTATTCTTGCATTGAACAGACCTGTCTTATGCTTATCTCTTGGGCCTTTTTCTCCTGCCAATCACGGTATATTGAGAAGAGCTCCAGTATAACCTTCGGATTGACTGTAGCTGTTTCAATCGTGAAAAAGAGAGCAACTAAGTAATTGCCCCCAAATAAAACTACTAGTATCAAATGCAGCTGCTAGCATACAATAGAATGATCCCAACTAACATGATATATCAGAAAAAGGGTTCTACAAGGACTTAAATGTAATAAAAAAAAAATCATACAGGAAACATGCGCAATCAATGTGTTTCTGAAAACCAAACAAAATCATATAGCAACAAATTGAACAATATAGAAGTCTTCCCTTACATTAATGGGCGGAGGACATACCAATTCAGCAATCACTAATAATTCGATATAGCACGAGTGCATGACATATTTATGCTCTCACATCTTGTTTGAGAGCTATATGATAGGGGAATGTGGGGTAAAAAGTTTAACAGAAAATAGAAACATTCCTCAAACTCTCCAAACATTTACAGATGTAGACTTGGCATATACAGTAAGAACCATAAAAGTATCCTTGCTAATATGATAGGCCTATGGGTTGAGAATAGCATGCCCATAAAAGAACCCACAACAAACGACCAAACCAAACACGCATGTGGAAGCTTTATGTGAGAAAGACATGTGGGGCACAAATGGAATAATCACAATTCATGAGAGTTGAGCTGGCTGCTGTTAGGAAATGCAATGCACAGCAACACTGCGTTCTATTATAGCTGTCATGGGGAATAGACAGACCATGGAGGTTTTTTTAATTTTTCCCATTTTAGGAATTAGGATCTTGTTGTTCCAAACAGGTTAATTCCCCCAGTTCTGGTGCCTTCTAGCTCTGGTAACCCAGGGAATTTCCTTCTGTTAGAGGAGCATACTATCTTTCAATGAATAAATAAACCTTACAGTTTACATTTTCACTTCTGAGCCTATCAATATCCTTGCCAATGTTATAAGTCAAAACCAGTTCAGTTTCAAATCTTAAACCGTTTTCCAGGGTCATATATACCCATGTCAATTAATAACTTGTATTAAGAGGAAAGTTCATGAAAACTGCCAACTAGCTAATCTACTTTTAATAACTAATCAGTAGCAACAGAAGCTATGCAAAATATGTTGAAATCACAACCAATAAAAGCAAAAACTGGGAGAAGATAGTACTCTGCATTTAAATTTTTATTTAACAATAGCCACATCAACAAACATTCCATTCTTAAGATGTCCTGAGCCAGGAAGGGCAATAACATCTAATAGTTACCAGAGTCATTTTACAACAACAACAAAGTCTTATCCCCCTAGGTGAAGTCAATTATATGGATCACACAATACAACGACACCATTTGGCACGGTTAAAAACCAAAGTTTCAGAAATATTGTTTAGCCTACCACAGTCGTTTTAGGAAAAACAAATTCCACCGAAAGGGGCACCGCTAGATACATAAAAAAAGATGCTTTGGACCAATAAGCCCTCTGTCGAATTCTATTGCAAATATCAGGAATAACAGAATGATTGAGACATAAGAGATCATCACCTGAAACCGAGGACGACGAAGGCTTCCTCACTAAAATATCAGTTAAAGTCCCCTCTGTTGGGGGTGAGGTCAATATGGGCGGTGTCTGCAGAGAAACAATTAAGGGAATCATACACACAAAAAAATCATCGACAAAAAAAATAATATTAGTTTTGCAATGTGAAGAAAAGAGTACATACAATTTTGAGAGATTTAAGGCGCTCCAAGATAGGGTCAGAGGCTTCCGATCGCTCGTTTATGGTGGTGATTTTGTCATCTGGCGTCTTCGACCATAGCAAATCAAGAGAGTTCAGTGAATGAACAAGGATAGAATTAATAAAGAGGAGGAATTGAAAGAGTTAAATAAAGTACCTGTCCGCTTGAGAGAGTAGACTCTGAAGCACCCATGTTTGGCAATGCGGTGTGAAAATCGTAGCTCAAAAATCAATATCTGAGCCGAAACTCTCACTCACGTGCGGGCGAATTTGGGAAGGAAATGAAAATGCTTCTCATCACGAATTTGTGTCGCAGGAACAGTGTGTTCAATGACAACAACCTTTGATGATTGGGAATTGGTTGCCGGTTGCCGAAGTTAAGCTTGGAAGACAATTACGTTGGTAGAAAATTAAAAACCTTCTGGGTAGTTTTTTTCCTTCTATTTTTTAAATTACGTATATAAATACGATTCCTCTCTAAAATTTTGTTTAATTAAAGTTTTCAATTCCACTCAAATACTTATAAATTTGAAAATTATAAAAAATAAAATTAAGATTTGAAAAAATACAAAATATTATGTGTTTATTTTGGATGAAAATTAATGCTTTGATTAGTTAATCTCAAATAAAAAAGTTTAAAACTATTTTTCATTCCATGAAAAAATAGAGAACTGGACTAAATTTACTCAGTTTTAGAAATAAAACAATTTAATTGACTTGAAAATTTTGATAGGCTAAAAATACGCATAATTCAAATTGAAGATTTTTTTAATACTTGAAACATATTATATCGTTTCATTCATCATAAAAAATCATATGATAACAAGTATAGAGACTAGAGACTAGGTTCTCTTAAAAAAAAAAAAAAAGAATAAAGACTAGGTAAGGATGGTATCACCCTAACAAGTTTATGGGTAAAATCATTAACTTATCTCTTAACAAATTCAATATCCAATAGAATATGATGGATTAAGGGCTAGCAGTCTTCTACACTCATTCAAATTGAAGAATTTAAAAACATAAATTGAGTGAATTAAAATTACTATGTACCAAGTACCAACATGTACCAAAATGTATTTCCGTGACAAGTAAAGGGTAGTGCCGGGGGAAGGGGTGGGGGATAAAAGAGTAATTGCAATCTGTCTTTTTCTTAAAGTAGGGAGTGCCAACAGCAATAAGGATGAAGCCAATTATATTCGCCAGATAGAATATAACATTATTATTATATTGGCCCAAACTATCTCAACTGGGCAACTCAAACTGGTAATTTTAGAATATGCAAGAAATTTATAATGTATGTATAAATAAAAGTGAAGTGAGTCAAGTATGATTAAAACATTTGTCAACACATATTTTTGTTTTCACAACTTTCTTCATCAAATATTAATCTCTTGTGTAACAAAGGGTAAAAATCTTTGAAAATTTTTCTTGTCCTTTTTTGGTCAACCTAAACTCTAAGGTTTAAAGTAAACTTTACAAATAAATTAAATTTTTTAATTTAATAATAAATAAATTAAACATTGTAAGTATTGAAACCGATAGAATTAAATTAATTTCTTTGAAGTATGAATTGACTTATTTCTTATATTTAATAGTGATATTACTTATTTATGTGATATAAATTTTAAGGTTTAATTTTTAAATATGTACTATTAAAATTTTAATATATTATCATTGTTGTCGTCGTTATTATTATTATTATTATTTAAATAAGATTTTTTTAGTTCCCATAAAACACTTTTTGAATTGTCTAAATACTAACTTTTCTTAAATAAACAAACTTTTAAAAAATATTTACCTGATTTCTCCAATAAATAAACTTAACCTGATTTTAAGCTTAATGCAACCTAAACTATAAATCTTACTCCAAATTTGTGAGACAATGGCGAAGATTTTAGAGGAGTGTTGTTTTTTTTATTAAAAAAAATTGAAATGAATTTCGATCGGAGATGTCTGCCACCGCCGAAGAAGCTACTAACGCTTCCGCCGTCAAAAAGCCGGTTGAGGAGCTGAAGGCGCCGAAGCCCGCGAAGGAGAAGAAACCTAAGGCTCCGAAGGAAGAGAAGCCAAAACAGGCCAAAACTGCTTCACATCCTCCATATTTTCAGGTAATTTTCATTTCTCGTTAATTTGTTAGTTGAATCCACAATTAGTGCGTTGTTTGTGTATTGATTCTGTGTTAATATTGTTTTGTAGATGATTAAGGAGGCTTTGATCGCTTTGAACGAGAAAGGAGGATCTAGTCCTTATGCGATAGCGAAGTACGTGGAGGAGAAGCACAAGGCGGTCCTACCTGCGAATTTCAAGAAGATTCTAGGTCTGCAACTAAAGAACCAAGCCGCGAGAGGGAAACTCGTGAAGATCAAGGCTTCGTACAAGTTATTCGAATCTGCGAAGAAGGAGAACACCGCCAAAGAGACGAAGGCAACTCTGAGAAGAAGGAATCACGTCCGAAAAGAAGCAAAACCGCAACCGCCGCTGCTGCGAAGAAAACCGAGGCGGTTAAATAGGCCGCGAAGAAGGTTGGGCCGAAGAAGACGAAGAAAGTGTCGACGCCTGCGAAGCCCAAGCAGCCCAAGTCCATTAGGTCTCCGACCAAGAGGGCCCGGAAAGCCGCCGTTGCTGCGGCTTGATATTTCTCTTGTTTAGTTAAAACTTTATATATATATATATGTAGATATGAAAAGGTGTGGGTGTGTGTGTGCGCGCCTTGCTGCACAATCTTGAAGAGAGTTGTGTAGTGTAGGATGGTAGATATTTTAGTGCAATATTCGTTCGCTCTAATAAGTGATCAAATGTAGATGAGTTTTACTGTTTTAAATCATCCTTTTTGGCTGTTGCTTGTTTTTCACGGTTGGTTTTATTGGCGAATTTTCTGGAACGCGGAAAGGATTTATGATGTGGGTACGGTTAAGTGTTTTCATGGGCTGGTTGTTCTTTTTGATTTTTGGTGGTTCGTGATTGGTCTAAAAATAGTTGCGCACTAAACTATCATGATTAAGTGGCTGTGATGTTTCCGTAATGATTTGATGTTGTGGGGATTACGTACTTTTCATGAAATTAATGCTTAATTGAAGAAACTAGAAGTGCAAAATAATGTTTTCATTGTTAGAAAAACCAAATGAACAACAACAGCATAGCATGCATGAAAGGGAGACAAGAAGGCATGGAAGCTCTCCATTAATAAGGTTATCAAATTATTCTGTAAAAGCTTTGTAACAAGGAAACAAAACTCAGAAGGAATATCAGAATTTCACTATAAATTTGAGAGTATGCAAAAAGTCTTCAAAAAATTCCCAAATGCTTCTTTAGAAGTTGTAATAGAAGAGAGACATAACCTAGCACCATCGAGTATCAACATATGGTTGGACACTATCTCTAGAATTCACATTGTAGTTCATTTAGTGTCTCGTCATGCGTCCTTGTAACTAGAAATAGTATAACAGATCGTTATTCTTTGGTGTTACTCTTTACTGGATGTCCCATCGATCAGATTGTTGTTGGGAGCAAAATACTCAGTTTTTGTAACTTTAATACAAAATATATATATTATTTACAAAACTTTACTGACTCTTATGATTTATATTAGATTTCTCGTTATTTTTTATTTTCCAGAATAAAAAATGTAGGTGCATAATTGTTGGCAACATGGGGTTTGATTTGCATCTTGATACTTGTCACCGTAACTTCAATTTCGCTACCAGAAACTTTCGATAATTTTAACGCTTATGGAAATTAGTTTTTGGAAGTGATAAAATTTTAATACTTACCAAATTTTACTTTCCAGAAGGCTTAAAATTTTAGTTGAGAACACATTCTAGAAAGTTTCCAGATAGGGTGTTTTTTGGGAGATAAATGTACAAAAATTGTAAAGTGGTGCATTTTTAGCAATTCAGGGAAGTGCATGCTAACTAATATGATTAATTGTAAGCACAAATAATCCATGTAAGCCTAAATATCGATAGCACCTTGGACCAAGTGTAATCGGCGACCCAAAATGTCTTAATTTGCCCCTTCAATTCATGATCACATAATATGTCAAGAGGTTCCATAATTTACTTTTTTATTTTTATTTTTTTATAGTTTACTTCATGATCTCATATATGAATAGTCAGAAACGTTTTAAGGTATTCCTTTAATTTATGGTTGAAATTTCTTCTTCTCATGCTCTCATATATTACCTAATATACTTCACATAAGCACATGTAATAGATTATTTATTTAATAATCATAAATATTTTATATTTTTAATTACAATATAAATGAATTAATTTTGACCATTATTTTAATTAGTTGTATGGTAAAAAATAAATCTTTACTCTTCACACATCTTGATACGTTTCTTGCCGATCCTCTCCCTATCTATATATTAATTAGGAAGTATTTGTTTTACATTCAACAAATTTATAAATTATCAAAAAATACTAATTTATAAATCATAGTAACAAAGCATAATAATGATATGTATGTGTGGAAAGTTGATGGTTATGGCCTAGGGGTTGCCTTCCCTTTTAGACGACATATGTAAGAACGAATATATTGCGACCAATTTAGAGTGAACTGATTAGGGGGAGGGTATCTATACGTCCGGAAGTAATTGGATCATCTGGTCCTTCCAGTCGCTAGCTTATCATAAAAGTAAAACTGATGAATTTGTTCTGTATAAAATAAAAGGAAGGAAAATCATTAAATCTTTTATACGTGACTCTCTAATTAGAGAAACCACCACCTTAAGGTTGTGTGTAGGGTATAGCTAGGTACGGTACGCACATACAATTCTTTTTTTTTTTCTCCGTTTCATGGCAAATAAAGACAAATATAAGGCTCACAAATGTGGGAATAAGCTAATTAAGGGGTAAAATTGGACCATTTGGTCCACCTAATAGGCTGTAGAAGCTACTGTCGTAATCTTATGAATAAAGATGATTCTCTTCTATCGGAACCAGAGAGAGCTGTTAAGGCGAAAAGAAACCAAGAATCACTTGCACTTGCACACAAGTATAGTAAGAAGGTAAACAAATGCCTCCTATAAATTTTGAGTTTTTACCATATTAATACAACTCTCACATAAATGTCACTGAAGAACACGCGTAAAAAAACACACATATATTCTTTCATAGGACTTCAACCAAATTAAAGTTAATTTTTACACGTACCAGAAGAGAGTCTACTACGGGAAAATGAAGAATAAAGAAAAGAAGAAACTTTTCAAGCTAGAAAGGTAAAAAGAAGAAAAGAAATTGCATGGGGCTGCGAGGTTTGTGCACCGTAAGACAAAGCATGCTCAACAGGAGCAATGGCTCGCAACGCATGCTAGACAACATACGGACCCACCACAACTCTCCATGCTGACCAACGACCACGATGAATCTAATTCATGCACTATCCATTTTATACTTTATAGTTTTTCAAATGTGTGATTGGTGCTACTTTTCAACTTCAGTTCGACTTTAATTTCTACTTTTGTTCCACAATCATTCATTTAGTTGCCTTTCTCTCCGTCCTTTAGGCTTGTCTGGTTATCAAATATTATTCTTAGAGAACTTGGGGTGGATATAGTGTCCATTTTCTCCTTTTAATCTTACCTCTACGTACTATGACAAGGTTATCACAGTATATATCTAAAAGCTAATTAAACTCCACAGTGCTTAAAAGATTTGAATTGATTAACGTTTTGAATAATTAATTAATTCTTTAAAAGTTCTACTGAACATAACATCTCAAACATAGATTGGCAAACTCTTCATTTATTTATATTTTAATATATCATTGACTGATGAGAGAGCAATCAAATAAAGGGATTTTCATGTTCTCAATGGCTCTTGATAACAATTAACATTTACATGTACATTTTCTCGTTTTTCTTGTCTTCTGTTTATTAATGGACCAAGAAAAATACAGTTCGTAGTTTTTCTCCTTTAGGAGGAATGTGGTTAATCATGAGGAGTGACTGTTGGCCAACATGTGTTTTTTTAGTGCTTTTCATAGAAGAAAATAATGAATGATGATCCGTCACTATAACCCCCAGCCTATTGACTTGGTGAGGGAGCAAGCCATTGAGGTTTTTAGCCAAATGTTTTATGAAATTTATCTTTTAACAATTAACTATATAATAAGCTAGGTAGATATATACATAGAAAATCCCGCATATATAAATTTAATATTATATATAAATCACAATATTATAAACATAAGGCTGAATATAAGGTGCGTAACATTGTTAATGTGGGTACGAACCGAAGAGCTTTGCATGAAAAGAAAGTGACGAGCTATTTAATTATTGAAGTGTATGGATCATTCATGATCAACTGTATGCACTTGTGGACGAAAAGTTTTTGTGTGAATTTTATGCAGTCAAATTATATTGATTAAGCAAATCAGCTAGTAACACATCATTATTTCATATAGGAAGATCGCTTTAGTGTTCTGATATATCAAGAAAAGTAACGGATTTAATCATAAGAGCTTTGAACATAAATTTTCATAGCGAGCTGTAATATATAGCAGCCACCAATTCTGCGTGTCGCATATTTTTCCCTTTATTAACCAAAAATCCTCTCAAAGACTTAATTAAAGTTATTATTAAGTAAAGATTAGTGACTGATTTTACATCTTTAATACTCTCTGGATTACATCTAATTACAAAAACATGTTAATTTTCTTATTATTATCACATATAAAATGGAAGTCAGGTTAGCCAACTGCCATGCAGGTATATGGCAGTAAACAGCTATATATATGTATCTATTCTATATTGTGCATGCACGTGACAGAAACATCAATGCAGAACAATTGTACAACATGCTTAAACAGAAGAGCAGATAGGAAGGTTTCTTTTAACCACAGAAAATTAAAGAATACAGGCATTTTAAAATAACAGGAGAATTGTGAAGGATCACAAACATATGCTGTTACACCTGCCATCTTAGGCATGAGAGCCAGAGCCTATAGCTAGAAGACTCGTTTTATGGCAAGGCTATTACTGTACCTGCTTATCGTGATAACTTAAAATATAGTAAAAACTACCTAAATTCTTGAGCCACTTGGACGCATGCATCTCAATTTGCGCACACAGCTGCACTCACGCAGAAGGCAATAGAGTTTTAATTCTTCTGATCCACACATATTTTTACAAAAATATAGTATGTCTATGTCTCAGCATCCATAGAACATTTAACACATGGTGTACTACAACAAATAATTAAAAATCGTTTCCATGCACTTCTTTATTCTTGGATCATTTTTCGAATACGCATATCCCAATATCACAGTCTGAGCTTGTATTTAGAAATGGGCTCAACCTGTTCCCTTCATCCCTACTACTCTGCAGTAGCAGCAGTGCCATGTCGTGGTTATCATCATGGGGTTCAAAGCTTGAGCGTACTCCATTACTTTGATGCGTATCTACTTCTTGACTCAGTTGAGAGGCTACAAACTTGTCAAGGGCTCTCCAATCAGTAGTGACTTTCTTTGTGTTGTTGTTGTTGGATAACAACCTGTTTTGAATGTCGTCATCTTCGTTATTGTCTGATACTAGTGACACTGTGCTTGGCCTCTTTACTAATGGCAAAGATGGGCTTTCTAGCTGAGGAAGCTGCACAAATGGATCTTGAAGCATGCAACTCAAGTTATCTGCTTCTAACTCTTGCTTGCACATGAAGTTTTGAGCTACAAAGTTCTGAGATTGCCTTGAAATGAGTTCAATTGGATCGACCACATTGCTTGCCCCACTTGCTTCTTCAAAGAAGTAGCTTGAGTCCCATCCTTCAATATTAATAGTCTTCGTTTGCCCAGTGGGTTTCTTCTTGAAGGCTCTGCACACAACCCATCCTTCTTCCTGCATGACACACAATTTAAGCTCCAAAGTTCAGAGAGAATAAAATACAGATAACTTGTATTTCCTTTCTGTTTGAAGTTGACCAGACTTGCTACATGTTAGGGGAGAAAAAGTAAAAAAAGTTATTGGTGCATGTTTCTCCTTTTAAGTTTTAAGTATGCTTTTGCTTTTGAAAAATTTTCCATCTGTTTGGTGAGAGGTGGTATATGTAGTCAAATAATTAATTACGTTTTGACAATCAAAATGGCAAGAAAAGTGTGTAGTAGAAAAGGTAGGGGAAAGAAATAAGATTAATTATTCGCTGTTGAAAGCTGTGACTTTTGACTTCTTATTGGTGAAAGTTATGTTGAGAGAAAGCTTGTACGTGCCTTGGTGATTATTCATAAGTTAGTGGTCTATAAAAAGGCCAAGAAAGGTTTTATTTTATTTTTTTATATATACAAAATGGCCAAGAAAGTGAGTTTAGAGAAACCAACCAATTGCATCGAATTAACTTAAGTAACAATTAACGAAGCCTTTTCATTAATTCACACGATTCTATCTAGACAATGACTAATGCGCATATAAAAAATTCAAAACCAGTGTAGCCACAAAGTAGAGAGAGATCATAAACTACTGTTATGACTCTATGAAATACAAACACTTAGAAAATAAGAAAATAAATCAAACTTGTTAAATAAATTAAAATTAATTGTTGTATTTTAGTATGTAGAGAATTCATATGATTTTTTTTTTATAAAAGTTAAAATATACAAGTAGAATTTCAACATCGAGATAAACAATGTCTTTAACTCAAATTAATTAAAATCGATGATAGATGAATTCAATGATAAATATGAGAGGTTAAAAAAAATAAAAACAAAAAAGGAAAAAAAAGGAAGAGAGAAATGAAAAAAAAAGACTAAAAAGGAATCATCTGAAATATTTGGATAACAATATATAAATAGAGTTTAAATAATAAAAAAGATTAACTTATTTGATCTCTTTATTTTCTTTTTCTATAAATATTTATTTAAAAAATTATTCAAATAAAGATGGGTAGCTTGACATCATTAAGAAAGCTACAGAAAATAGAAACAATGCTTGATCTCCAGCTTATATGTATTGTAGCTTTTTGTGTATGTGTGTGAAAGAGGAAAAGTTTAATGAATATGCCATAATTAACGGGCGGCCATCTAAAGCAAAGTTTGAACATAACACTTCAAACATAACCACTCATATTACTAAGTTGGTATAGCAAAAGTCAAAGCGTGTAAAAAAATAAATGGTAGAGTACTTATGCACCACAGATTAATAAACAGTAACATATATGCTTGCCTGTGGAGGTCCATTCTCATCAGATTCAAGCCTATACTCGTGCATGATCCAATCACTTTTCTGTCCATTTGGGGCTCTTCCTTTGTAGAAAACAAGGGTCTTTCTCATCCCAATAAGTTTTGCCCTTTCATACACTGCTTTGTCTCTTCCTGTTGCCTTCCAAAACCCCGCCATGGTGGCTCTATTAGTTCTTGTCCCTGTTGGATACTTTTTATCTTTGTGGCTGAAGAAATACCACTCATTCTGCTCTTCATACCCTATCCTGCATCTCTCTGCCATATCATTCACATCAGGAAAAAAAAGTGAACAAAAAACTAACAGATCTATGATGCCAAAATTTTATCAAATGAGAATTAATAGTCAGATCAAATATCAAGCATCCAATTTACCAACAAAAAAAAATGAAGCATTCGAAACCCTAATAGTCGATTTAAAATGAGTTATGACGACAAAAACATTATCATCAGCATGCAGTAGTGTAAGATATATGTTTGTATATTATTATGTGTGTATACCTTGGAGATCCCATGGTTCAATACGATATAGATCGATCTCTCTGATAACATCAAGGTCAATTTTCTGAGAAGCCACTTTCTTCCTGAGGTAATAACCAACAAGCTCTTCATCTGTTGGGTGGAAACGAAACCCTGGTGGAACACATGACTCCATCGACTCCATGGTAGCAATTACTGGTACTGCATCAAATTCACCACCACCATGAATACCCACCACACTTGACTTTCTTCATCATGTTTAAATAATAACCGGCCAATATGTGATGTGAGTGTTGTTAATTAGTATATATATATATATACACACACACATACATGAGAGAGAAGCGAAGCCTTGAGATAATACTAGTAATAGACTAATAGTAAGAGTAATACTATAGTGAAGTGATAAAAATAAAAATGCAAGCCTTGATAAAACTATTTTAAGAGAAATATAATATAAGGTCTTTTGGTGAAAAGGTGACAAGTGTTATCAGAGATAATCATCAGCTCATTTGGTGGTGAACAACACTCACCAAATTGAATAGGAAATAAATATAAGGGCGTGTTATAAACAAAACCCCATGATTCCAGAAACAATGATTTTTTTCCCTGGGCCGGGTTAAAAAAGATAAGGAGTTGGAGGGGAGAGAGAAAGAAGTTAATCATGAGAGTTTGGTTTTGATAAAAAAAACACAAGGAGTTGAAACTTAGCATAGCCGTGTGTTTGGGCAAGGGTGAGAAACGGACAGGTAGAGGCTCGTGCTAATGATGTTGTCTTGTGTTAGTGAATGGTGAGAATGATTCATCGCAGAACGGGGTTCCCCATTCCGCATTACCATTAATAATTATGTATATTCCCGAATAATTTGACACATAAGTTAAGCTCAACAAAATACATACTATATGACATGGATAAAACAAACAAAAACAACTTTTTAGGGAGCAATATTATTAACATTTTTTGAGCCAGTGGCACAGAACGGAATGTTCATGCTTACATCTGACTTAAGTATAAAAAAAAAAAGTACAAATGTAAGACACATTTGATTAGTATGAGCTAGCTGGGTAGTAGTAACTAGGAACTGAAGTGGGTAATTAATTAAAACAACACATGTATTAATTGAGATGGAAAGAGTGGATTATATTAATAATAGGAGTGTGATCATAAATAAAGAAAGGAAATGGGAAATGGGGAGTGACGTGATCAAAAAATGTGCACGCGTTTGTCGAAAGAGAGGCAAAAAGAGAGGCACCGTTGTATTGGATCAAGGCCTGAGAGCGATGATAAAAAAAGCAAAGGGTTAATTGAGAAAAAAGAGGGAGAGGAAATAGAAAGCAAAGTAGTACTAGTGTTGAGGTGAGGCATTGGTTTGGTTCGTCTCAGCGCGGAAACTGGGGCTCTGACTTTGTTGTCTCTTTGTCGAGAATTTCCCATGGCAACTCTGACCTCTTCCCTTGACGGACTTTGAGGAAATATGCTGACCCCAAAACCATTACTTTTGTGGCCTACCCTATAGTCTAGTGTATAACACAACAGCTGCAGCTTCAGCTTTCTTTCTTATAACTCCAGTTTCAATTGCAAACACTCATAATTCATTAGGTTTAAAAAAAAATATAGATGGAATGAATGTTTCTACTAGCTAGAAACCAATGAAGAGATTAGTTTTCACCAAATCAAGGTTAGAATTCTCATGAAGAGATATTTATATTTAGTATCTAATTGTGTTTTGACTGTGAAGGTGGTGAGAAAAACAAAGTTTTCTAAATATACATTTTTGAAGACTAATGAATGTTTTTTTCTTTCCACAATTCACCAAATCAAGTTCAAAATGCTACATTGATTGTCGTTAACTAAGACTCCATGTAGTTTTAGCCATACTTTGGTGATTTAACACTTCCAGCCTTCCAGGGAATGGTGGAGGAGATGGCTAGAAGGTAGGTTAGAAAATAGGGATTATATATATGTATGAAAATAACACTGCAAATTAAAGTAGAAGAAAAGCTTTTGGTGGACTTGAATTTTGAAGAAATATTAACCCTTGTATTTGGTGAATTGTGGAAAGAAAAAACATGCATGATTCTTAGTTGGAGATGCAAGAGAAGAAGAAATACGGTTTATAGGCGCGCTAACCTGATGAGATAGAGAAGTGGAATTAATGAAGAGAAATTGAAGGAGGTGAAGAAGCTGATGATGGAGAGAGAGGGATAAGTAAGAAAAATTTCCGTTAGGACTGAGTGAGGGATTTCTAAAGAATATAAAAGAAGAGAGGAAGGACCGCTGAATTGCGCATGGGTTCATGCCTGTCCCCCCAGTAGCTGACGTCATTGCCTAACCTTCCTACACCCACTACCTTTTCCTTTCCTTTTCGTTTTCCTTTCTTTACACTGCCTCTTCTGCTTAAAAGATATAAAATTTCAATTTAATTTTTTTATAAAAAGTATGATAAATTAATCTTATAAATAATTTAATGATAAATTAATTTTTAGATTTTATAATTTAATATTATTTTTTTCTTTTATAAGAAATAAATTATAGTTTAAAATATAATTTATTATCAAATTTATCATTTAATATTATGATAAAATGGTTTCACAAATTTAATATTAAAATTAATTTATCATATTTTTAACATATTTGGAGAAAAATTTAAATTTTTCATCTTTTAAAAGACTAATGATTTATCATCTCATACTTTCAAGAAATAAAATGAGTATTTATCATATCACACTTTAATTAAAGTTCTAACTTTACTTTTGTTTTTTCATTAAAGTTTTAATCGCCTTGAATAAAAATATACATAAACGATAAAGGATCAAATGTGCAGAGTAGAGTTTTTTTTTAACTCAATTCATTTTCTTAAGTTTAAATCTTGAGTATACATTTGAGTTAAGAGTTTTATTATTTATAGTCATTTTAGTGTATGTTTGAATTAAAGTTAAGAAAATTTAAATGTATTTTCACTCTCAAAATAACAAAATTTTCATTTTCATTTTATGCATTAAAATACTTAATTTTATATTAAAATTTGCAAAACAAATTTGCAAAACAAATACTATTATAACATTAAAGTTTAAACCAAACATAGCAAAATTGTTTTTTAAGACAAAAAAATTTGTCATCTGAAAAAAAAAAAAACAAAGCACATGTTAATTTTTTCTCTTTACCTATTTATTTATGATATATTTGGTTTAGATTATAAAAATAAAAGAATTTTTTAATTTAAAATAGAGAATAAAATATGTAAATTTTACTAAAAAAATACAAAATTTTTCTTCTGATATTATTTTCATCTTTCCTTCTAAATATATTTTCAATTTTGTGCTCTTCCACCCTCCCTCCCTTATATTCTATCCAACCAAATCAACCCAACCCTTATAGTATGTTTGGATGAGGGAATTAAAATGGGGAAAGTAATTATTCATAGGATTTAAAATTCTCCCTCCTAAATAATTTGTTTGAATGCTCATTTAGAATAAATTTAAATTTTTGCATTTAAAAATGGAATTTGTTTTTAACTATAAACTTAGAATTTTAAATTCTTTCAAAAACAAAGGAATTCTTAATCCTATCTCGGTGTCTCCTTTGTCCATATGCTACTCATTCCTCTCGGTCTATTTCATTTCCTTTAATCTTATCCTTCTTGCCTCGTGATTCTTCCTCTACCTCCTTCGGCCTAACAATCGCCCCCTCCAGCTCCTCGATCGCACCTTTTCTAACTTCGAGATGCTTTCCCTCCTCCTTGCTACCACCTTTGTCCTTTTATTCCTCATTTCGCTCGACTCCCTCCTCATCTCCACCTTCACCATCTTTGTCTCCCTCAGGGTCCCCGAGGACCTCTTCCTTGACTCGGGCGACACATCCCAACCCACTGGGTTCCTCTCCATCCTTTGAGTCATCGTCCCTCCCATCCCCACCTGCGGCTGATTCAACCTTCTCTTATAAGTTGAACCGCTTCTTCTTTTATCATGAAAGTTTTCTTTTCTTTTCTTTTTTTGTTATTTATATGACCATTTATATTTTTAAAATATAATTGGAGAAAAATAAAAAAAAATGAAATATAATAAATTGAAATTATTTACTTCAAACAAAGAATTCAACATATAAGAAATTTAAATTGTTTTATCGAAACAAAAAATTTGAAATTCAAGAAATTTAAATTTGTTTATCCATAAAAGGAATTTTAAAAATCCAAGAATTTAAATTGATGTATTTTAATTTCTCTGAATTTTAAATTTTCTGGAGTTCTAAAATACTCATCCAAACATATTCTTAGAGTAAATTACTAACTTTATTCATTTTTTTTACACTCGTTACTTTGTATTCCCATGTCTTCTTCCATGACCACGACTAACGTGCATGAGTGAGTTAAGTCTCGCAACGTGCGGAAGTTTTTTGGAATGTCGGGTCTGGCGGGTGCGTCATCAAGGATGCATATGTATATCGAAGTGCAGGCTAAGAGCATCTATAGTGGTAGATTCCAAATTAAGATCTTAGACTACTTTTTGGTAGACTTTATAGTGTCACGTAGGATTAAAGATTTCTCAAGATCTTTTCATTTTTTTTAGTGGTAGATCTCATTTTGAGATATCAGGAAAAGAGAAAAAAATATTCTTTTTTGAACAATATACAAATCTTAAGAATTCTTTTACAAGAACTAATTCTTCATATTAGAAATCTCTCACTCTTTTTTTATTAAGAGATTTAATGAAAATCATATTTTAAATTTAAAATATTTACTCAAGATGCACTAAAGAAATTGTTGTAATGAACCACATGGGATCTCTTTAGTGAATATTAGGAAATGATTGTGAAAATCCAGGTGTAGTGGACGTATGTTAATGGACCCCATCTATTGTGATTAGAGAATAATTTGTTGTTGTGGGAAGTGTAGATGCACCATGAACGCAAATTTTTACTACCCGTTGTGGTCATGAGATTGTGAAAATAGGAGTCGAACAATCTAGGCCCAATCATAGCGTTTTGGCCTCAAACCCCAAACCCTTATATTATTTTTCAGTCATTAAAAATTATAAAAAGAATATCATTTTGTTTATATAATAATATATTTTGAAGTAATATCATTATTTTACAATAAGAACTATTTAAAGAGAATAAAATTTGTTATGAAAAATAACACTTAAATATCGTTATTTTTTTGTTGAATCTTAAACTAGTGGGTGGAGTAATATGGGCGTTAGATTTAATATGCACTCCATGGTTGAGTCAGTCAAACTTTGGTTTCGCACGTGACACATAATGGATTTATTGCACATACAACGGGTGCACCACTCTGAATATGGTGGTCTTTGCATGGGAGCATAGTTCACTATAGTTAATATCTTAATAAGTTTATTATATCTTATAAGATTTTTATTAAAATAAAAATGTTTAATAAAAAATAATCTCATTAATTTATAAAATGTAATTATATAAAGTAGTAAAAGAACTTGTAATTTATAATTTATTATTTTAAATATTCTAATAAATTTCCTCTTTTCCTTGCTTGTTTTATTTTTTTGTTTCACATCTTTTGCTTATTATAATTCATAGGCTTATTCTATATTTTAATTTGTTCTTTTTGCTTAAAATATAGCTTGATATCTACCAATATTATATTTATATATGCGTTATCTGCATAGTTAGAGGCTTAAATTTATTTTCAATCTGCATATTATAACAGTAGTAACTTGTCTTGATGATTAATGCATGTTTCTCGGGTAAAGGGGAGCTATTTGTAGTTTTATGATATTTGTAGTTTTATGATGTAATTGTCCAATTATAATAACAATAATAATAAAAGTCAATCTTTAAGTGAAGTTAATTATATGAATCATATAATGTAATTCAACTTAGTTAAAGATTAAGTGTGTGTTTGTTTTTCACTTACTTTCAATCAAATGTGAATCCAACATGTCTTTCCTTCTCCATTTATGTCTTCAAAAGTGGGAAAATTAATAACATTTAATGCGGCTCTAAAAAAAACAAACACACTTTTTATCTTTCCAAAGATTATGGCAAAAAAAAAATACAAATTAATAAAAAAATTTGAAATTTGGTGCATTTTGAAAAAATGGGGCACTCAAACACATACGGATTGAGGTGTTTAAACATGCTTAGATTGGGCGTGTTTCACCTAGTTGTGACACGTGTCAGGGATGCGCGGTGTTGAGCAAATTTCGAATGGTCATAATTTTTGACTGAAATGTCCGATTGAAGCAAAATCGGTGGCCAGACGCTCGAAATTGAGAGAAGGTCTGGGCTAATTCCCAAAGAAAATCTGGTCAACTATTTTTTTCCAAAAAACGCTTATAAGTGATTTAAAATTAGGTTTTAAGATTCAATCATCCAAAAATTTCTTTTTTGTCTACTTTTTTAATTAATTTAATGTTATTTTTATTTTTTTTAATTACTTCTCTAAATTTTGAACGTTTTGACATATCGTACACCTCCATCAAACATTTCTATCAAAAGTTATGACTATTTGAAGGACATATCGTACACCTAATTTGGACTATGGTCGTTTGAAGGACATATCGTACACCTATTTTGGGCTAATTTTTTTGTAGACATTAAGATCTAAAAATAGAAACATCAACTTATACAGTCATGGGTGAATTAAAAATTATATGCATATTTAATTATATACAGTAATGAATTTGAACAATTAAATTGAATTTTGACTCAAATTTTTTAAAAAAAATTGAACCAAAATAAAAAATTCAAAAAGTGTATCTAGACACAAGACACAAGTTATTTTCATGAAAATTAATGTTTCGTGAAATTAAAATAGATACCATTTTTATGGAATTCAGTTATAAAAACAACAAAGTTAATAAAAAATTAGCCCAAATTAAGTAATTCTTTTTGGTATATTTATTTACCAAAATTATACTATAAATTTTTAAACGATTTCAGTATAAAAAAAATTAAAAAATCACAATATTGTGATCGCAAAACATTAAAAAAAAACAATATTATGTAACAACGTGTTAGTGATTGAATTAGAGACCGAATTAGAAACAGATTTTAAAAAGCAATATTCTACAAAAATGTTAGTGACCGAATTAGAGACAGATTTAGTGACGGATGGAGACACACCCAAATTAAGCATGTTTGAGTGCCCCATTTTTCAAAATAAGTTTCAAAATGCACCAAATTTCAAATTATATTATTAATGTGTATTATTTATTTTTTTTGCCAAAGATTATTAAGCGCAGGATTCATTTTAATAATGTGATTCTTGATTTCCTTATTTTTTTATAGAAATAAATAGCATACAATCTACTTTCTTTATTGGTGTTTTTAGTGATTTTCTTTGTACATGTTCAAATTACATGAACTGATTATTTAAAAAAAAATTCTCTCAATTGGTGTATCATCAATATCTCCTTGTATATATCTATGTTGTACTAATTCATCTTTTCCTTGTGAGGTCACATATTCATGAACATTCTCATTTTTGTTATTGTCATGTTTTTTTTTGCTATTTTTATTGTCTCTTTAAAATTTGATATTCACAAACAAAGTATAATTAAAAGTATAGTAGTACAATAAAATTTTCATTTAAATTTGATAGGTATTTTGTGATCATGAATAACTCTCATATCTTTCTTCATTTATTCATCCTAGTTGTATCATAAATCTAACATCCTGACTATTTTTCCATTATTTTGTAATATTGATACCCATTTTTTTTATACTTAGAAGCCAATGATATAACATCTTCTATTTTTTTTATACTTACAACTCATATTCTCACGTCTTCAACTAAAATTGCAATTCGTATAATTTGTCTTGCTCCAATTTTAAAAAAAGCTCTTATTTTGAAAGTTTATCCTTGATCAAAAGCTCAAATTTAAAGTTTATTATTTTTAAGACTCAATGAAGAAAAGCAGACATTTCACTCAAATTAAAAATTAAATCTTTTTCTTATATCATCAATTTTGTTACCAATTATGTACATATAGTATAAGTATATAATATATCATGTCTTAACCATCTGATTTGTCAAAAAACAAAGACAAGATTCCTAACTAATTTGAAATTTGATTGAGAAATAAATAAAGTTTGATAAAAAAAATTTTTTTTTAAGAATTGAACTTATCTATTACCTATAAAAAATATAACATATCAGATCAAATTTCAAAAGTTTTATATTTTTATACAACATTACTGTCCATTTTTATATGTTTTGGGATAAGGTCAGTTCGGTCATGTTGTGGCTATCCTTCGACCATAAGAAAAAAAAAGTGATGAATTCATATTTTAATACTTCAAAATTAAATTTATTGTCATGATCAAACTATAAATACTATATAATTGTTTATTATTTTGTGAATATTATCATTAAATAACTAAGAATATTCTTGTTTTTTAATATTAAACATAAAAGTTATCGAATGACCATAAATACATACAATAAAGATATATAAAACACATAAATATTATATCATATGATAATCAATATGATAATAATTAGTTATTATATATTGTTATCAAAATAAAAAATATTATAAGAGTATATTACATATTATTCAATAATTAATTATTAATAATTTAATATTTTATTCATTTTTTTTAAAAAAAAATACTTTTCAAACAGGTCAAACCGGGTTAACTTGGCCCATATAACCAAATTTCACCATATTGGTACATGTCAAATTAGGCCAAATTGAATTGCTTGAATTTCTAGTCCTGCACTTTATTCAGAATGCATTGAACACCAAATTTCAATTGAACCGTTCCGATTGCCTATTCAATTTTAATAAATATGCTCTTAATATCACAGATTCAAAGTGTCTTTGTTTCTTTTTTTTTTTTTCCTTTAATTTCTATTTTAACTATGACAAACACAACCACCTTTCAAAGCATATATAGAGTTTTGCTTCTCTCAATAAAATGTTTTTCATGTACATTACCTAACTCCTAATAACATATTTAAAAATTATTTATCTTTGAATTGCAATGAACTTTGTTGATAGCACATTGCCTTTCACGTTAAAAAAAAAAAAAAAAAACAGTGCCTCTTCCTGTTTTCTATGTTATCAGTCTACACAAACTCATTACGTACATTTCACTCCTTCCATACTTCATAAACCCAAATCTATCAATTAGATCAAATATGCTTTTAGTAAATAATATAAATAATCAAGGAATCTAACTTAATTAGTTGAAGATTTGCATGAATTATTTTAAACCTTGATCATGATATATGAGTTCAATTCCCATGCATAATTTATATATATATATATATATATATATATATATATAATTTTTAATTCTTTGTCAAAAACTAAAATCATATATTTTTAGAAACAATTGTATATTAAAATAAATAATATTTTTACAGTAATAAAACCTAAAATTCTTCATATTTTAAAGACTAAAATATTTAAACTTTAAATTAATACAGAAAAAAGCTTCATCCCCTTCCTGATTTCTCTTTTGGTTACAAGTTATAACCCTTTTATTTCGTCTTTTTCGATTGAATGCTTACTTTTTTTTTCCTTTCGCTCTAATAAATAATATAAGAATTCAAACCTAACAAGTATATTGAGTAAAAAAATACATCACTTATCTATGTGGAAAAAACCATATATAATAATTTCTATGATAATAAGGAAATTTAATTATGTTTATTTATATATTTTTGTGTGGTTGGTTTCACTTATATATGTGGTTCGATGATCCTCAATTAAGCTTTATCCCATAATTAAAAATGGATGACTTAACATAAGAGTTCTCACATATTACTCTAGTTTTTCTTTAATAAAAAAATATAAACTAATAAAAGTGGATTAGTTAATTTTGTTTTAAATTATAAAAAAAATTATTCCAAATTCGAACCAAATCCATTATGGTTTCTAATTAAAACAGCAGCCATATTGAATAAAAAAATAACAATAAAACAAAATAGAATATTGAAATGAATTATTTTGAATAGCCATATCTTATAGCTAAAATGAGATTTATAGTAGCGACAAAAATTAGTCATTGAAAAAGTAGTGAATATCCAATATCAATGGTAACAAATATAAATTAAAAAATAAAATGAGATCCATACTAGTCAAAGGAGGTTTACCTCAATTAGTTCAACAAATTGTATGAATTATTATAAATTCATTAATACATGCATTTAATTCCTACATATAAAAAATATGTAACTAAAATGTAAAGAGAAAAATTAAGAGATAGTTTTAGGTTGATTAGTTCTCTTAACGAGTCATTAAATATGTAAGCAGAATGCCTTAAATGTACTTTTAAACAATAGATCACGTTTTGATCCATAATAAAATTACCATGTCACTACTTCAAAATAAAGTATCAATACTTTTGAGTGACTTTTAGTCTTTGTATTAGGGAATTTGTCACATCCCAGAATCATAAAAATACAACATTAACTAATGTTATTGATAAACACTAAATATATCATTAATCTAGCAAAGTTTCTACTACGGCAGTATCTTTTGCATCGGACAGTCTTCATTCCTATGGCAATAATTGTCGTAAGCCAATGATCATAAGAAATTGGATTTATCTTTTACAAGTATTCACCTATCTCTGCGATGTCTCAATTATGCTGGCGAATCGACCAAATTCAAGAGACCTAGCTCATATCTCAATTTGTTAGGGAGCACATTAGTTTAGTCCACTTTGGATAGATCATGATTAGCCTAATAATGAACTCTTAATATAATTTTTTGTAATTGAAGACTAACTAATTTCTTCGTGAATAAAAATATTGGCAAATAAGTTTGCATGAAATCGTAAAGAAATTTCTTAATAAACATTGTGTTGATCTAAATAAAATTGGACTCATATAAGAAAAAAACATGATTAGAATAAGAAATTCTATAAAAATTGGTCAATTGAGTTTCTTGATGACAAAACCGATAATATTTTGCACTAATAGCAATCCAGAAAAGGTTTTAAAATTTCTTAATCCATTAAATTAATATAATCAACACTTGTATTTAACAACATATTATATGCACACTCTTACTATTATGCATACTACAGTTGGGACTTGGGAGAACGCTCTTTAATGAAAATGCTTTATCTTATGCGGCTTCATAACTTCACGATGAAGATATAACATTGTGGTTTGTGAGAATATTTAATTTTTCACGTGAGCGATAGAATTCTTTATTGTGTCATCATACGATCTTCATTATCTTCATCTGGAAAAACAGCTAAATTAATGTTCAACAAGCTTAGAACTGTCTGCCTCGTTAGGATAATATATTTTGTTGACTAATTAAACGTTTTAAACAGGTCATAGCTATCACTTTGGTTATTTATGGCCTTAATGGTGGGATAACAAAATCAGACTATGCGCAATACCTTATGAAATCCTTTTTTCTTTCGTGGACTTCTTTTTCTGAAGCCTAACAGTGTCCATTTTAAGATACAAATTTACGGTAGCCGAATCATTTATCGACAAGTATTTTGGGGAAGGAACTATGGAAAAGGAGAGAAAACGTAAGTTGAGCAACAACAGTGTGATTAACCAACGTGTAAGTCACGGGTTGGTGAATTTGTCTTTCAACTTTACGTAGAAGATAAACAAAGAAAAGACAAAAATAACTCAAAAACATTCCTCCTTAACGCCATGCCTTTGATTACCCCGGAACCCCACCTTCTTTGGTCCTCCAACGGAATTATAGTTGAAATAAAATTCCTTTCATGGAGTTAGCATCAGTCTTCAAATTACAATAATATTATTCCTTTCATACCAATTTTATACCAACTAATCCCATCGACCATTCTTGCAGGTGGAGACTTTACCAATAAGCGCGCTATTCACCAATTTAGCTAAACAATTTTGTTTTCTTAATGTTTTAAATGATTACATATTTACAAAATAATATATAAAATTTTTAAAAAATATATGGCAATGGCTGCACACCCAAGAGTATATAGCAGTTGATCAAGGGGCGACTCCTGCTACTTTAACTATTGACGAAAATAATAAACACATGGACTTAAAGGGTGGAAGATTGTGGAATCTATGATATTTTGTTTTTATATACATCATTATGCTATAGATATTGGATCAGTAACTATCAAGCATAGTATATATACACGAATAGAAGAGGAGCATTAAATGTCGGCAATGGCATGTAAACATTAGTGGTTCTTTTATGTATACAAGTGTTAATATGTGAATAGTTCATTCTTTTTCTTAGATTGCCAACGTCGTGTGGACCATTTGGGCCAATGGTGAAAGAACAAGATTTTTTATCGAGGCCTGTTTCATGGTCTTTTATAGAGTACGAAGATGGGTGTGTGGGTTGAGGCCTTGAGGGGTTTTGATAGCTTGGAATGTAATTAATTTTGCAATAATTATTACTGCCCTTTTTATTGAATATATGTGTAGCAATTTCTTTCTAGAGGATTAACAGAAAGTGACGACGTGGACAAAGATATTGAGCTAGTGGGTTATTTATTCAAAGTGGTCTCCACCAGGACATCTTGAAGAAGATCCGACATCTTGAACTATTATTATGTTTGGCAAAAGCCCCTATCAATATAAGTAGTAGAATTAGGGCCCGTTTGGAAGAAGATAGTCAAAAAAGAGTTTGAGAAAACAAGGTTTGGTAGCGGTAATGAAGTAGGAGAAAAAAAAGGGTTGAGAGTGAGGATTCAATTGACAAAGGAAGAAGCGGAACGGTTGCTACCAAAATGCAACAGGAGGGGTTCTCCAATTCAAGGATGTTGCTCATGAGCTTTGTTCCCCGTTAACCGATTTAACCATTGTGCCCGATGCACAATGCTAACTTCTTCATTTGGATGAATGATTATTTATTGCAATCCTTCTCTTTTCCGTGTAATTATTACGATTAATTTTATTAAAAAAATCATATATATATATATATATATATTGAGAATTATATTCTTTTTCATGATATTAATGTCCACGAAACAAAGCATAAACCTCATATCATGGTTGCGGGGCTCATTAAAAGTAACTTAAGCATAATTGTCACCTTAAGATACTCTTAACTGTTGGGAGTTTGCATAGGTCTAATATTGCTGAAACTAACACCTCGAGCTTAAATATATGAAAAGAAAATCATTAGAAGAATTAGATTGTGAGTTTAGGAGCCCGTTTGATAAAAAATGCCTATTTTTTTGTTTGTTCATTTGAATCATGTGGAACTTGATTTTAACCCAATGTCATTGTCACATTTTCCCCCCTTAATTATTTTCCTTTGTTACAATCCCAACAATAATTTCTTTGTTCTCGTTGTCATGCTTCTTTCTTAGTATAGATTTTTCCAATCTTCTTTATCTGCATAGATTTTTCCAAACTCATTTCTTGTTTCCTAAACAAGGATCTAATTTCGTGATCTTCATTCATAGCACATGTCAAGAAGGTCAATATTTTTCTGCTAAAACAATGCATGAACCTCTCTGACTGGGGTTTTCATTTGGTGATGATTGACTTACCTTGTGCTAAACTTGAGCAAGTAATCCACAAAGTTGGCTGACCTTTGTTGAATTGAATGAAAGGTGTTGGGGGAGGGGGGATTTCTCAACTCTTTGTTAAGTTCATTGATTCCTTGATATTTTCCAATCAAATAATGAATGTATGTTGATACTTTAAAGTATAACTTTCCTAGTGTGTAATATGAACCCATAATTAAATAAAATAATTTTAAAAAAATTAAAATAGAAGTAGTTTTATTTGGAAGATGAATAGGTATAATTTTATAAGATAATAATGACACTTTTAATTAAACATCTATTTTTTATTAAAAAAATAATGTATAAATACTTGTTATGGAAAAATTCAAGAAAATAAAAAAAAATAGTTTTTAAAAAGTCAAAGTAAAATAATATCATTCATAAAAATACAACTTTTTTATATTTTTATTAATATTTGATTATTTAAATCATTTAATTTTTATATATTATTTCTAACAATTTAATCATTTAAAGTATTTAATTATTAATTTTAATAATTTCAAAGCATATAATATCCTTTTTGATAATTTTAATTATGTAAAAGACCTTTAATAATTTCATCCAAACATCACATTATTTTAATAAACATTTAAATTTATCATCCAAACATTAAATTAGCTTATATAAAAATAACTTTTTAAATAAATTCTTTTTTTATAAAATCTTCACAATAGTGCATCTAATCAGACATTTAATAAGTTACTAGTTATAACAAATTCTTAGTCAAAATGACAAAATCAGTTTGCTCCTACCTTATTCAAACTATTTTTGAGTTTTTTAGAAGTTAGGAATTTCGGATGCAATGTTTTGAAATGGTACGGTTACGGTTAATTCTATCACATGGTAATTTCTTCCTCCCATTTCTCCCGTTTTGTGAAGATTCTTATATGCTTCACTCACCTAAAAGGAATGAGGAAATTCAGGGTTTGCAACATAGAACTTAAAAGAAAAAAAGGTTTGCAAAATAGTAAATGGTGTCCTACTGTCTTTCATCTAACTTCTAAGCATTGCTTAATGGTCTCTTGTTACTTTGTCAATGATATGCTTAACTTAAGGCAGGTTTTTATTTTTTCACAGCAGAGATGCCTCATCCTCCTTTGTTTGGAGTTGCCAACTACTATACTTTTCAATTTATCGGTCGGAAAGAAAAATAAAAAGTAGACACCAGCCATTAAAGATAACATGAATAATAGGTCACAGCATTGGAAATGCGCCCAGTAAAATAAAAAAAAACAATGAAAATGCGCTAGCCATGCATGTCTGCTAGCTGAAGATAACTTTCGTCTTGTTTAAGGATTGTATTTTTTATCAGTTGTTAGCGTTGCTGCCTCTCTTCATGTCTGTCTTTATGGCCATAGTCTATTTCACTTTCTTTTAGTAGTATTAAAAATAATAAGAATTGAGAGCTATGATAGAATTAAAAAAATGTGGAATAATATATAGGATATAAAGTTTTCTTAAATTAAATCCATAACCTTATTTTTACAGCAAATCCATAACCCTTAAAAAAAATATTTGTCATCAATTGTAGTAACTTGCTAGGTGATTTTGAGTAAGAGCCACATGCATGGCTAATGGTATAACTGTGGGGTATTGGATAGAAACTTCTATTTTGTGGTGATCCATCCTGTAAAATACGTGGTCTAATTGGTGACGAAATAGAAGCAGATTAGGCGTCACGGGCATTAGATGACTGATGGTTGGGAGCAGAATGTGAAGTTAAATGCATTGAACAATTTATTGTTAGTAAAAAGAACCATATCTTTTAAGCAAAATCATTACTCATTAAATAGTGATTTTGGAATCATAATACATGGAACACGTCTGTCTAATATCCTAATTTGGTTGCATATATTTTACCCGGAGAGGAAGGATCTATTTGTGTTAACTGTTTTTTATCAAAATACCTTAATTACTTTATAATAAATATTATGAATGATTAATGTTTATTTTTATATTTTTAGTTCCTATAAAATTTAAGTTTTTTTTTAGTATTTCTGTCAAGTAACAGGGTTCCTATAGCCAAGAATTATTCTTCACAGGAACTCCCACTAAAACAAAGGGAAAATTCTCCACGGTGGTGGAAGAACCGTGCTTGCTGGAAAACTCTTAATTAAGAACTTTATTTTTTACAGTAAAAATTAATTTTTACGTGTCTCAATTTAACTAATTTCAGAGGAAAACGATCGAACAAATTCAAGAACTGTTCATCTCAAACAAGAACAATAGCAATTCATCCCCAACAAGAAGATCAAAATAACCAATGATGTTATAAAAATAAATTAGAATTAGAAACATTAAAAACGAAACACCCGTAAAATGAAATTAAAACAAGTGCCTTTATTGTAGTCAAGTACTCCCTCAGTTCAATTATAAGTGAGGAAAGAAAAAAAAAATGTCCCAAAATAATTGTTAATTTAATTTTTTAATATAATGTTAATTACTTTTTTATTATAAATGGTGGACAATAAAATCTATAAATTAACTAATGATGATAGAAGGTTAATTTTATTAAATTATTATTTTTATCTATTTTTTTATAAAATAACTTAATGTTTTTAAAAAAACACTTTTATCTTTAATTAATTCCTAATGTTCCAATTTTAAACCTGACCTTCCCTATATAACAATCTTGATTTTCCACCGTTGTCAAGCATAAGAGTACTGACTCCTCAAGCAAAAGAACAAATAATAACACATATATCTCCACCGAGCAAACACACAGAAGGCACCGATCGAGATGAGATAAAATAAAAAGCTACACGATTCTATTAAAGATAAATAAAAGCTTGACTTCCAAATTATATTGCTAATGTGAAATAACACATCCTTGTTGCTCCCTTCTGCTAATATTTGTTCTCGCCTTAACCTCATACACATACAGAGATTGTTAATTTTAGTGCCCACATCCCATTAGATTTATGAACACAACTTAATCCATATTGCGGAAGTGCTCTTCTGCTTGTGGAGTCATTGTTATTCTGCTGGATGACAGGTGGGAAAGATTGATACGAAGGGAAAGTTAAGTTTAGAATTAAGAAAATTAGAAATTAATTAGAGATAAAAATATATTTTTTAAAAATAACAATTTTGTAAAATAATTGTTAAGCTTCAATTGCAAAAATGAAAAATTAAATTAATAATTTAATGTAATAAAATAAACATATAATATTATATAAATAAATAATATAATTTATTTTAAAGTCACCTCAAAATAATAATATTTTTGAGGTGGAGGAAGTAAAAAATATTGAATGGCTTAGACAATGATATGGACAGGCATAGTCCACGTAGGACGGTGATGGTGGTCGGCCGGGGGTCTCCAATCATGGGGCGGACTGCATCATTGAACTCATATAAAGACTTGTTGTCGACCCCACCAACGACATTCCCTACTTTCTCTCTCTCAGTTATGGCGGTGAGGAACAATGAATTAACTATCTCTATCTAGCTTTGTCTAACATATCTATATTACTGTGACCACATTATTATTATTATCTTATTATATAAAACCCCCATAAGAAATATATTGGAGAGAAACAAAGGTTAGCGTAACCAGCTAAAGGTGGAGATCCTTGCGGGGTCCTCTAAGGATCTTAGTCCCTTTTGACACGGGCTCTGCTCCAAACCTCTCCCTCTTTCTATCAATTTTTGACTCTTACCCTTTAATTTTATTTTTATGTCATATAATTTTAATTTATGGTTGACGGTGATTGGTGAAGAGAAATCACCATATTGAATTGAACTCTGCGTCAAACTAATTGGAAAAAAACATTAGATAAAAAAATCAAATAATCAAATGGGGTTTGCTAAAGTCTTCAACTTCACTCCCTGTTTGCATCTAGGTGTGAGTATCAAGCTTCTTTTAAGGGGGCATGAACCATGATTACACCCTTATAGGTGCTTATTTTTACATTTCACTGAAAGAGCAATAATAATATGTATGCTCATTTTATAGAGCATCTCAATACACCATGATTAATGCCCATTTTTAGAACTCCCCCCTCCCCCTTTTTTTTCTTCCAAATTTGTGGGTGTGAAATTATAAAGCATTAATCCACTAGCAATTTTTCATTCTATACAATGATGATTATTATGTTTTTATCAATAGTGGATTGAAAATTTCTATTACTCGTCCTAAAATGTTCTAATTGATTGAAAATTATACCAATGATTTTCTCAAACGGAGGCATTGTGCTGTACCAATTGGAGGTTTGTTCTGGATGTTTATAATGATTATGATTATAGGATGAGATACCAATTGGATTATCAACGGAAAGAAAAGGAGGTGCAATCTATGTGTCTAAATTAATGGGAGGTTGTGTTCATTGTCGATGTATACTTATTTGATTTCCACGAGATTATGTGTGCCCACTGCAGTGACTATTCATTCTTAGTGAGATAAAGTGATCATAAACCATTTGATAAAGCCTAAAATTCAACTAGAAAAACACACAACATTGTGTTAATGTGTTTTATTAAAGTCATTTGATTTGGTTTGTTCCTATCAACAATTAGGTAGAGGAAAAACTAGGATAACAAGAACTGAAAGTGATGGATAGGTAATTCATTTGAACACGAACTCTGGAGGCATGAAATGTGATGGGACACAAAGTGGGCCTCTGATAGAAAAAGAATGGCTATTGGCAAATAGATGGCATGATGGTCACAGGCTAGCCGAAGGGTCCTCCTTCAAAGATCATGGTGAATTTCAATGAAGTGGTTCCGGCTTTGCCTCGTGTTGAGTAGAGTTTTATAAGGTTTCAGTGGAGGGTCCTATTCAAATCGATGACAACGCGTTAGGAATTGACTAGTTAGATCTCTTGTTGCTTGTGCTACACAGACATGCCTCTTAATGTTGCTGTTAAGAATTTAGCAATCGATAAGGAGTTTTGCTTTGTGCTTGTTTGTCAAAAAGGCATGATTCTCCTTGCATGACCTTTTTCTTACTTTCTCTATCACCAATTTGTAGTCGATGAGCTTCCTTGCCAAGTCCTGATTGAGACTTACCACTCTTAATAAATGAAAGATATTTGCTACTTCTTGAGGAGGACAACAGGTATATGCTTTCTTTACATGATACCATAGAGTTGAATGCCGAGTGCCAACTATTTTTAGAATTTGAGTTTAGGGGCAACTTAATTCTAAAATATATCCTCTAGTATATATTATTTTACTTTGATCGTATTATTAATTGATATAGTACTCTAAATCATTTTTTTCACGTCAAAAAGATATTTAAAACGCGAAAATGTCATACTTAAACATATATAAATGATTTGATAATAATTTGATAATGGGAAGAGCTCTATAAGTCAAACAACAATTATTAAGATAAATTTTTATACAATTTAAGAAATTGAGATCGTTTTAAAGATTGTCCTTAATTTATATATTTTATTTTATCCATATTACGATGATGATATCTTTAATAAATATGTATATATTTTTTTATATCATAGTAGAAGCTTAAACTTGTAACTTCATACAAATTATTCATTTATCAATAAATCAATCTTAATAAAATAAAATAAAAATACAAATGAATGGCAGTGAGAGTAGCTGTGGCTGCCATATATAATTCTCACAGGGTCCCTATTTTCTTGTCCTGAACCTGAACTGTTTTGGCAAATGCAACTTTGCAATAACATGCTCGTTTCCCTAGCCACGGCAAGCTTTTGTAGGTCAAAATCTAAAAGGACTATTCTGGATTTAGTGATGCATTGTCAAACCTAAAATTACACGACATCGCATTCTAAGTCATGACAAACAGTGGGATACTTGTGAAAGATTTGTATATAATTGTCTATTTGTTTTCCTCGCCATGCTGAGAAACAGTGACAAATATTTATTATTGAACACAAGATAACTATATGTTAGTGGTGAAGCATTACAAATACTTATTACCAAAAAAAGAAGCATTACAAATACTAGTAAAAATTGACTTTCTTTGCCAAACGTGCGGGGAACGCGGAATGCAGACCAAAGAGGCAAAATAACGCGGTGGAAGTAAGGATGTGAATGGATAATAGGTATAGCTGTCTCAGATTAAGGTAAGAAAGAACCTTTCCTTTTCCGTTTTGGTGTAGACGCGATTTATTTCTTTCTAAAATATGCACTCTTCAAAATATTTGAGAATACAGACACATTATTCTATGTTTAAATTTTTCGTTAAAGTTTTGTTAACTTCATTAAAAAAAAATTATTAAAATATATTTTACATTACCATCTCACACAAGACGTATTACACAACTATATTTTATCATGTTAAAATATTTTTTTTCTTTATTAACAAATGCAAAAATGTTATATTTTAATCTATTTTTGATTTTATAACTAAAATATTATTTTATATCACCGTGACATTGGTGTGAAATAGTATGAATTATTTTTACTCTAAAACCTTGTTTATTCAAGATCACTCGAATTATTGAAACTAAACTAAAATATCGTTTGCACTTTATACTTCCATTTTCTCAAAAGATTTAAATATTACAGTTTTTTCTTTTCTTATTTTAAAGTGTACAATTTTTATTTTAATATATGAAAATACATTATATTTTCATTAACTTTTTTTCTACAGAAAACTAATGATTTATATTTAAAAAAAATCCCAAAAATCATTTGTTAGTATATTTTGTATATATTTTTACAAAAAATATGTTAATAATTTATTGGATTTTAGCATAAAATATTTTCGGTAATAAATTCTTTCTTCAATGAATGTCATTTTAATTACTTTTGTGTATTATTAATTTTACCGTTTAGAATATAAAAAATACATGTGACTATATATGTGGGACCTTTCCTACATGTACCTAATTATCTATAAGCACTTAATTATTTATAATACACTCAATTATCTATAGAATATTATCTATAAGCATCAGCTTATCTACTAGTTAGTATTTACAAGTTTGTATTTATCTACAAGCTATCAGATTATCTACAGGGTACACATGATCTGCGTAATTATTTATAACTTGTAATTATCTACAATTTAATTATATACAAAGGTCCAAGACTCACACTCATCCTATAAATATAGGTTTCATCTAACATTTCACACACATATTGATTCATGGTGTACACACCTAAACATATCACATTCTTATTGATCGATATACTCAATTTTATAATTTTCTTTCTATACAATTGATGTACTTACTTGAACGTCAAAGTTATTTTCTTTATTTTGTATATCCCCCTTTCTAATAAGGTCAACTCATTATCTTACGTGCAAAGTCTGAAATCCACTTATTTCAGATTTTGATAATAACTCTAATAACAAATTTGGTTAGATATTTTGACTCGGATAATATTTACTTTACCTACAATCTCTCACGAAGAGAAATAATATTGATGGGTAGAATCTTAAAGAAGAAATAACGTTGAAGGATCAAGAGAGTGAAGAGTAACTTAGAAAATTTAAAATACTTTGATAATACTTTAATTAAAATATATATTAGCGTATTGCTTTTATGTCTTAAGTGATGAGAATATAATTGACTTTATCGATATTAAATTAAATGGAGCAATTTATGTATTTGAAGGAGACAACATAAAAATTTAATTATTAACTTGCATCTCGTATAAGAGGGGCTGTAATTTGCTCATTAAATAAATGTATTCTGATTATTATAACTTAAGGCACACATTTACAAACTTATATTCTCTCTCTCTCTCTCTATATATATATATATACATTAGGGGAAATACCCTGCCTCTTTACATATTTTAATAAAAAATAAAAGATAATTATTAAGAGAGAGTGATAGAAGTTTAAAAATTAATAAATTATTTAAAATTTGGTAGACACCAAAAATTATTATTTTTAAAATAGATTACGTATTTTAATATTAAATATCAGCATGACTATTTTTTAATTATCCTTATTTTAATGTCGGGAGTAATTTATAAATAAAACTAATAAAAAGTTCTGGACAGGAATCATGATTCAAGAACTAAACATTAACTAAATGCTTGAAACTCCAATGACGTATGAGTGCAAGTTAGTAAAGGGATAATTAAATAATATTTGATTGGGTATTTAAAGACAATTGTAAGTATAAGTTAAGATAGATAAATAATATTTATATTAAGGATCTAGAAATGTTTTGAAGACTTCGTATTACATGAGATGGTCAGTTGACCTTCTGTTGCGTACACATTTTTTTTAGCCGATAAATAATAGTGTTGCATAACAATTGGGACCAAAATATTTTTTTAAAAAAAGGATATATTTTTTTTAAATTTTTTAAGGGTGAAAAATAAATAATATATTTATAGGACTAAGATCAAAATTTATTAATTTTATAAAGATCATACTTAAGTCATTTAATTTAATATGTTATTATTTAACGAATTTGGATGAGATTAGTCATTTTAGAAAGTAAGGTTAATAATGCTAGTTGTTGATAAGAAAATTAATAATTAATATTATATGTATAGATTTAGCTTTTCTACAATAAGTAAAGATAAAAATAAATAATTTCAATTATTTATTATATAAATATTTTAACTAATTCATGATTTACATTATTGGACATATGTATACATAATATTAATTATTAATTTTTTATTAGTGTCTAAAATTATTTACTTATTCTTTTAAAATATATTTTTTAAATAGTCAAATCTTGTAAAAATCATTCATGAAATGGGTATTAATCATTAATTTATTTTACCAATAACTGAAATTACTTACTTTATTCTTACTCAATTTAGTGAAGCCAAATCCATGTCTACTTCTTATTAACAAATATTAATTATTAATTATTATTATTTTGTTGACAAATAAAATCAAATCCATAACCTTTCTTTTTTTCTTTTCTTTTTTTATCATTAAGTCAATCTTATAACTCCTGTCAAATTCTTATATATTAATATAACATCAAACAAATTCGTTTGATTATATATATTTAATCTTAACAATATATTATTCATTAGAAACATAAACAATTTGATCATAACATTTTCCATCTCAATTGGCAAACATTTCCCATCCAATGAATATATAAAATTGAGATATAGTTGACAAATAACTTTGTTATTTAAATATATAATTAAAAATTTGATCATAAATTTATAGTATTATAAAATATTTATTGAAAGAGATCAACATAAAAAATAATTTAAGTAGAATATATAAAAGACGGAATACCAATGATGATCCCTTTGTTTTACTCCTGCCTTTTATTACAGGACAAGCATACATTAAGTGCCACTTTTCTTTAACGGTTCCAATGATAATCTTACTGTTCCCATACGTACCAAACACACTCTTATGTCTTGATCTTTATTACCCAGCTACAGTTGCTTTGGTAGTTGTAAGCTACAATTTTACCATGAAATGTTCATTCAGCTAAATGGGCCAATGCTTTTAGTTTAACATCTTTTTGGTGATGGCAAAGATAAAATAACAATGATGGCACATTGAAATTTAAGTCAAACAATCCGTGTGCAAATCATAATAGGTCTACATAAAAAACTTCTTCTCAGACAATAAGATGGAATGCAAGAAAAAATCCATGCTCTAAAAGAATTGTGAATGATGAGGCATTAGTATGAATGCGAATTAAATTTTACAATTTACTTCGGAAATTGAACTGGACAGTTCAAGAAAGTGATACGAAGGCCTTGAGAATAATTACAACTCCATATCAAAGTGCCAATGTCTCTTATAATTATTTCAGTGATGGTTTCATTGGACTTTTATCATACATATTTCAGGGCCCATAGGCCCATAACATATCTGAAATGAACGTGTGGCTAAAACTGGTTCTTCAATGTGAAGGTCCGGAAAATGTGGTAACACTTCTAAATTTCAATAGATATTATAGAAACTTGGCCAATGATAACAATTTTCATCTTATGAAGAAAATTTATTATTTTATTTAACCTAAGGTGTTGTAAACGATTAATTTGATCGCTATACATGTTTAGATAAATTCAATGATGAAGCATGGTCCAAAAGAACAAATTTAATGATGAAAGCAAGAGTTTAATGTTCAATTGTTCATCCCATTTCCTAAATCAACGTTCGTTATGAGTTAAACATTCTAACGCATGGTGTCTGTAGTTTATTAGGTTAGTTGTTGACAGTGCTTGAGTGGTTGTTATTATTATTAATTCTTATTATTGAACTCATATCAGTCATAATATTACATCCGGTCCCTCCCGACACCTCCTCCTTCTTCTTATCCTTTTTCTCAGTTGAAGGCTTGAAGTACATGAAAGTGACTAAAAAAATAAAAAACAGTCGAAAAAGTTACCGAAAAGTGAAGGACACTTAACTGCGTTTTAAGGGAGATACCCATATTTCATATTTGGGGTGTGATATAACTTAAATTGATTCCATGTTATAATTAAAAATAATTTAAATTAGATCCATTTTTTAATTTTGTTAAATATCAAGTATCTCATCTTGTAAATTAATTATACATTATCTTTTACCTTAAATCATTAATTTTCCTTTGTTTTTATGATAGTTTTTATCTTGAACTTAAACCTTAATTCACAAAAACAAAAAAATACGGGTCACAGTTTATTTGCTTTTCCTACTGCTTATTGTTATAAGTTCGTAGCAGTGGTGATATTTTTGTGCTATATTTGTATTCTTTAATTGTATTCACAAACTGATAAGCTGAATTGGTTTGCACCTAGAATGGCAGATAATTGAAACTTCACATCTCCATGAGAAAAGTGAGTAAAAAATTAAGGAGAAAGGAGATATTGGGGGAGAATATTTAAGTAAATTTAATAACAAAAAAAAAAAGAAATATTTAATAATTGCCTCTATTCAATGAACATGTTAAAGCCCAAAACATTCATACAAGCTCATATGTAACAATGGGCAAATACCAAAACTAACAAACATGGACCAAGAAAGTATTATCCACACATTCCATTATGGGTCAACAAAATAAATTTGAGAAGTGTTGGTAACACATTCTCAAACTCATTTTAATATTTATTATTATTAAATAAAATTTATTAAAAATTATAGAATCACAAAAGAATTTTATTAAATAAAATGTTAGAGAACTCACAAAATTTAATAGTTTTTAATAAAATTTTCCTAATAAGATAACGTAGCGTGTGTTAAAAAAGTATGTTGAAAAGTGTTAGTAGTATTTCTCAATTCAATAACTAAGATTGAAATGCTCTCTTTGGTAGACAGCAAGGGTCTTTTTTTTTTTTTTAGATCATTATTTATAAAGTTAAAGACTGACCAAACTTACGCTTAAGCCCAATCCGGTTTCCTCTTAGCATTATTGTTTTGCGGGGAATAGATAACCAAAATTCGAGTGTTTCTTCCTTATGGATTCGTAAATAGTTTTTTTTTTTTTTATATATACGGATTAGGCAATCTATAAGCCCAATCCATAAGTTTTTTTTTTAGGTAAGTTAAAATATATTTTAGAAAATAATGGTGCATACAAGTATCAAACTTATCACCTTCAGGTTACTAACACAATGCTCCAACCAATTGAATTAATAGACCAATTATGTTAAAAATTAATTAATATATATCAATATTAATTAATTTTTAACATAATTGGTCTATTAGCTCAGTTGGTTGGAGCATCGTGTTAGTAACTTGAAGATCACAAGTACGATACCTGCATACACCATTATTTTCTAAAATATATTTTAACTTACCAAAAAAAAAAAAAAAACGTACGGATTGGGCGCCAATCCGTAATATTCTTACGGATTGACGTAAGTGTGAATCATATTGATCCGTGTATAAAAGCCGCAAAAATATGAAGGGCAATTTTAGAAATGCATTGTTCATTAATGGTGTAGTAGAAAAAACACTTGGTGCACGAAGAAACACTCCCAAAATTCAAACTGGACCTCAGTTGTTTTTTGGTGTACTGAGCCACAAATTTTTGGCGATTGCTTCCTGCAACTCATTAAAAACATGAATGGACAAATATGTCCTTCCCTTTCCTCCTCCTCCAAGACAACATTTTCCACCGCCGCCACCACCACCTAACAGCAACACCACCAAATCCACCACCCACTGCGTGTCTGCGTCCAACGTCGTGTTACCACCTCACTCTGACCAATTCTGTGCACAAGAACCACTACCTTGCACAACCAAACCCACCACCTTTCCCGACCCAATACCCTATTACTCCTCCTTGTATTTGCTTTATTTGAATCCCCAAAGACATCCACTGGCTCCATTAATAGGAAAAGCATGGAGTCACGGAGGTGTAAAATAATCATAAATTATTATTTAAATTATTTTAGAATAATTATTTAAATAGTCAATAAATTTATCATATATATGATATATTATAATTGGATAATTATATACAACATTTTACATTATCAATATATAATATTTTTTCTCATACGATAAATTTATTTTTGAAATAGTAAAATAAATTTAACCCTCCAAAAAGATGTTTAAGGAATTAGGAATTCTCTATTCCAGAAAAGGATAACATAATGCCGCCAAAACCCCCTTTAAAAGTAATGATAAGTCTCTACTTATTCTTTTATTATTATTGATTTTTTTATCCTTAAAAATAAAAAATGGTATCAGAAATTACAATAGCTTGTATATTTTATCCAACTAACTGAATTGGATGAAGGACATTTTATTATTATTGATCGATAAGATAAGAGAATGAGCAGTGTGAATCCAAAAACTAAATAATTATGTCCGTGCCGTGGCTTAATTTTTAATTTTTTCTTATTACATGTTATGTGGTGTGATTGGTGATGACAGATTGGCGGGGTCCATTCAAGAAACTTCCCTTCCCTTGGGTTTTGGTAATAAACAAATTAAAAAATAAAAACTAAAAAAGCAAGGCTGAGCCTCAGGGAAGAACGAATAGAAGAGACGGAAGAGGCATAACAAATAATAGAATAGATCTGACTCTCATTTTCAGAAAGCAAAATGGCTGGTTTCAGCGGCGATGAAACTGCTCCGTTCTTCGGCTTCCTGGGCGCGGCGGCCGCCCTAGTATTCTCCTGTATGGGAGCGGCGTACGGCACGGCCAAGAGCGGGGTCGGCGTTGCATCGATGGGCGTCATGAGACCGGAGCTGGTCATGAAATCCATCGTTCCGGTTGTTATGGCCGGAGTGTTGGGAATCTACGGCTTGATCATCGCCGTCATCATCAGCACCGGCATTAACCCTAAAGCCAAATCCTATTACCTCTTCGACGGCTACGCTCACCTCTCCTCCGGCCTCGCTTGCGGTCTCGCTGGCCTCTCCGCTGGCATGGCCATTGGCATTGTTGGCGACGCCGGTGTTAGGTATTCTCACTCCTTTTCTACTCTCTCTTTTTTTCTTTCGAAGAAGATGCGTGTAGTTATAATTATTTTCTTGCATATGGTTAGGTATTTCCGTATTTGTTTCAAGGCCACATTCACTTAGTACACTCTGACTGTTCTGTGAGTTGTGTACTGGTTCCTGATTTTGAATTTCAATGATCGGTGATCTTCTGTGGCAATTTGTACTACTACTGCTTTATTGATTCATTAATATGCGTTTGTATTGTAGAATTTGCCTGTGTAAGTATAGTGACATATTGCAGGCCATTGGAAAATAAAGAAATAGTGAATTTATTCAAGATAATTATGTACTTACAAAATACCGTCTCAATGTTTTGGATGCTCGTGCTAGGTGCTTCATGTATTGCGTTGGTGCTGATTTATGCCTAGTTGTAATTCGTGCTTTGATGAATTGAATGGTTTCAAACTTGATTTTGGTTTAGTGGGGGTTTGAGTTGTAGTGATATTCGGCATTTGTTTAGTGTTTGAGAGAACTTATGAAAGTAGCTTATGATTTGTTCATATGTTGCTTTCTACTTATGAAAACAGCTTACAACGGATATCAAAATAATTTAACCCGGTTATCTTTTCAACTATACAACAATGACAAAGCCTTATCCCACTAGGTGAAACAAGTTATTCATACATATTTACATGATAAGCATTTACTCAAATAGAGCTTAATCCAAATGGTTGTTCTGATTCTTTATTCAAATGCATCTTTAGTATCAAATTCTCAATCTACTGGAAAAGCTACTTTTTATTCTGTTTTTTGCTTCTAGTTTAACATGATTTTTAGAGCAAAATCACTTTTAACAACAGATAAACAAATTCTTACAGCAAAATCATGTTTCTGTTCCAAAACATTTATAGGTAGAATTGATTTTCAATTTATTCTACAATGAAGATACAGCTATTATGACCTGACTAACCTCTTCATGTAGGATATTAATTAATATTTGTCAAATGATTGAATTCAAAGTCTCATAATTATCAAATGGTGGTATCGTTACTGCTTTCAATATTGGGATGCTTATTTAACTGAGAGATTGTTCAACTCTTACTGGATAAATGTGTTTAATCTCTATTTTAGTTATTGAATTTGACCTGCTGAAAATGGACTGTTTTTTGTAGAGCAAATGCCCAACAGCCAAAGCTTTTTGTTGGGATGATTCTCATTCTCATCTTTGCTGAGGCGTTGGCATTGTATGGACTCATTGTTGGCATCATCCTCTCTTCCCGCGCTGGCCAATCCAGAGCTGATTAGTATTAAATTTCCTGTTGCTTATAGCGCACTGAACCATGGATTGGATGGTGAATGTCACCGGGGACCAGGTCCTGTTAAGAGTTTAGCTTTGTGATGCTCTGCATTCATCTTATGATAAAATTGAGGTTATCCTGAAATAAAGCGTCTCAAACGATTTCTTTCCGTTTATTGTATTTAATTATGTTGAGTCCAAACTAGATTAGAGATCTCTGTAATAAAACATGCTTGTGTTTATTTCAATAACATTTAGTATTGTGTCGTGTACCATTCAACACTTCGGCCTTCTCCCCACAAGTCACAACCTCAAGACCTCTTTTTATGGTTGTATTGAGATGTAAAATGTCAATCTGATTTCTTTTATAACGATTTTCAACATAATGGATAATTTCTTACCCACGAGTGACTTAATAATTCGTGTAAGTAATGGGTTAAGCTATAAATAATGATGCTGTTTGTGTCCTTGTGTATAAGGGTTGCTTGTTATGAAAAAAATACATTTAGGAGTGATCTCGGATTTGGTTGGTTCGGGTTAGAAATAAATAAAAAATTGTTTGGGTTTGATTGGGCGTGTCATAATGTTCAGCTAATTTAACTTGAACTAACCGAGTAAAACTCAGGGTGGATCAGGTCAGGGCTTTGGGTTGGTGTATATTTTTTATATAAAAAATATAAAATAGAATGACGTTTTAGAATAAGAAACTTAAATGAGATTCAATAATGGTCAGGTTATACCTGGAGCTAGGTATATGGTTCAACTTGATCTACATAGACTTTTTTTTTAAATCCTAGGTTGAAGACTACACTTATATTTCAATTCATTGAATTAAAGATTAATCCGTGTAGTTATTGTTAGTCCAAGGGAAACACTAAAAAAATCAAACAATTTTTTTTCGTTAAATAGATTTTTTTTTTCACATATCAACATTACGAAGTCTAACTTCACTGTTTAAATTCTATAATTTAATTTGGTCTACATATATTAACAAATAAATGGGTCATTTGCAAAATAAATGATTAAGTATAATGAGTATTTTGTACTAGCCTTCTTCTGATGCGCCTGCATTGGAGGACTATTTTGTTGGATTAAACAAAAATATGAAGAAGAAAAAATCAAAATAAATAATAACAATATCAAAGCCTTTAGTTTCAACTAAATAATAACTACATATCAAATATAAATCTTGTAATTAATTACTAATTATTTTATCTATTTATTTCAAATATGTGGGTTAAATGGGTTAGTATGTGAACTAGAAAAAATCTGTTAATCGTGTGAGTTAAGCGGGCTAGTTTGCATACTGCACTCCTTATACCCACATATAGTTGTACTATTATACCCCGCAAAATTTAATTAATAGAACTAAGAGTCTATTTTAGTAAATAATTTAATCAAGTGTTTATTGAATAGGTAGTTATTATGTAAGCACTTGTGTGTGTGTATATATATATATTTATAATTGAGGTTAAACTTTTTCAGATATATTATAAGACATAAGTTATTTTGAAAATTTTATTGAAATGAATTGAAAATGATTTATAGATATATCTTATTTATTTCTTTCAAACACTTGTACAAGTGTTTATGTTATAAAATAAGTTGTAAATAAATTCTTCTAAATGCATCCTAATTCAATTTTAACCTTTGATGTTTAGGATTGGGTCAGTTATGTTGGATGGCTAGATTATATCCTTGATCACTCTTAAAAGTATAGGATCTTGACATTGCATTGAGCTTGCTTGTGATAACTAGTTATGAAACATTGTTTCCATGTTTTATACATAACTGAAAACTATATTGTATTATTATTTTGTTAATAGTTTCTATCCAAAAGGCTTTTAAAAAGAGAATTTGTTTTCAGTCTCTTTTTTTTTTGGTCCACAGACTGAATCTATGCTTTAGACTAAATCTTGAATGGCAACTAATTTGTAAAGGTTCATGGATCATTTTCGTGTACTGAATGTTTCATTCTATAGGCCCATATTACTTGTAAGCCTTGTTTTTGAGCTCACGAGAATATGGATTTTGATACGTACCTGATCCAGAATTACATGTCCAGGAATGGTTTTATTTTTTGTTTTTTTTAAACTACAGCGATTTTATAAGCTATATACCAAAAACTATAAAGTAATTATTTCGTAATTAGGTGTTATTTTTATTATCTGAGGTTATCATTATGTTATATTTTTTCACCCTTATGCTGCACTCATCCCATGTGTAGAAGCGTTAGCACAAGAAACCAAAAAAAAATTGCATGGTTTTCACGTGACAACCTATATAATGAGTTGGCTTATTCAACGTGCGAAACTTACCATATGATGTCCTACAAACAGTGATACAAAATTTTGTATGTATTGTAGCTGTCTAACTGGTACACTGGCATGACACAGTTGTATAACTTGCAAGTGCACAACACACTGTATGGTAAGTTTTAAAATTATAGTAATTAGGAAAATTCTACAAATTAACTAGAAGTGATTGTTTTAAAATGTGCATGGTATATTTCACAATAATTTATTTTTTAAAATATTTTGAATGAATTCTCTAATCATTGTCTTAAAGATAATTACTATCAAAATAATGAAAAAATGGTTTGATCTTCAACAATGTGGTTTAAAAGATAAAAACTGAAAAGATAAAATATGTTTTTAGTCTCTAAAATTTCTAAATTCAATTTTGTTTTCCAAACATTTGGTCTTATTTCCGTCCCTCTAATTTATAAATACTATACTTTTCTTTTCTTAAAGTGCATTTTGTGGTAGTTTATAATTGTTATTAAATGTTAATTATAACTAGGACTAAAAGTGAAGTACTTTCAAATTAGATGGACGAAAAATAGGACAAAGTTTTGGAGGATTAAAATTGAATTTGAGAAATTTAAAGGACTTGAAATATATTTTACCGATACTGAAATATTCACTTATGTTAGTTTGTTTCAAAATATTCATCATTTTAAAAAGTTATTTTTTTTCTAGCATTACTTTCATTTATCAATATTTCATCCAAATACTTAAATAGATTATGCTCAGCACCAAACCAAGGAAATGAACCTTCATTGATTCTCTTCAGATGTTGTGAGCTTCTCATAACGCTTAAACTCTAACGAGTATGGTATATTACTTGTAAGGTTTCAACATTAAAGACAATGACAGAGTTCAGAGGGGTGGAAATTGAAGAATGAAAGTAGCTTCTCTCTTAATGAGTAGTGTCATTTTCGTATGCGCGTGACTAATACGCCTTTTTCAAGTTATGATCAAATCCAACCCCTGTACTATCACTACTATGTATCATAGTTTTAGACTTATGTTGTAGGGCTGCCATGAATTGCCAGAATTGGATTAATGTGGTTTTGTTGATTTCGGGCCTATGGGATGTAGGTTCAGAGCAGATTCACAACTACATGTTATAATCCTTTTATCTGTTTGACAAAAAATAAACATTTTATCTGTAGTTAATAAAATTGTTTTAGAAGCACATATTACTGTAAAAGACAAATAATACAAGACAAAGGAATTCCCAGTGAAAAACTTTTGTGATCGAGGGGCGCAATGCGCATGATTTGTGCTAGGATGTAAACTCGGTTTATTTTAGATGGTCTCAACTTGATTTTTTAAAAGAAAAAAAAAAACTATGAGCTGTTTACGAATAGCCAAGTAAGTTTAAGACAAAATAAAAACTTATAATATCTCGTTTTTCCATCTCAAATACTAAAAAAACTAAACACTTTCTAGTTCTCCATCGTGCACATGATTCAAACGATTATAAATTTTGGAAGGACCCTTAACGGTCACTGCACGGTATTAGGAGCTTGTGTCTCCCTAACTCTGGTCTTCACTGTCAGTCAAGTTGTATCTTACATTCCACATCCTTGTGCAAATTTAATAGTAATATTCTACTACTTTAATAAACAAATAAAATGTTTTAGTACGCTTCCTTTACCAATTTTCATGCCCGTCCCACTAGAGGAGAATTTTGGTGTCTTGATCCACACTACCACATACTACAAAATGGGGTATCTTAGATAAAAAGAAAAAAGAACTTACCTGCAACTTGGACTCACACAGTTACACCCACACAGCCTGATCCGATCATGAATAGGAAGGTTCCTTAATAGCAAAAGCGAATTAAAAAAATTATGGCAAAAAAAGAAGAAGAGACACATGGTTTATTTTCATTTATTTTCGTCCACCCCTGAATCCCCCAATAGATGCCAAGTGCCAAAAGCGAAAAATGGTAACCAGACAGAATCCAATTCAAAAAATAAATGCCGGATATGATATCATGACCCACAAAGATGTTCAAGAGTTGTTGAGCCGTGGGCCAAATGCCCAATCATAACGTAACGCCGTCCCTTACGCCTTTGCTCTATTTTTTATTTCCACTCGGTAATGCAGCAGAAAAACCCACGTGGCGCACCAAGGGACAATACTGATTACTAAATACTACTAGTACATGTCTTTTCAAGACGCATGAACAAACAACGATGCCCTACCCTTGGGAATATCATGTACCTCGGACCCCACATTGTTAACGGCTACATCATCCAACTCCGTTGCCGGAACCTGCGCAATACCACATGATCATGTCAGAAACACCCAGGTCCGTTCCACAGACGGGGACAGGTTGCTTTGGCGCGAAACGCCACGCGGGCCCCACCCCCTTTTCCTCACTCATCCCTCTGTATTGCAACCACTCTGCATTTGTCAAAGACGTTGAATAGCTTAGAGCTAAGAGAAAGCGAGAGATAAATCAGATTATTATACTATCTCAGTCACCACGTTGAAACAAACCGTACAAATGGCCCTAAAAAATGGGAAAAAAAACGCACCCTTTTTTCTTTGGTGGGAAAGAATCCCGGCGTAGAGAAAAAATACAAGTTAACAACCATGAACAACCAATGTTACACTTCTTAAATCAAATTAAAAGGGTTTTTTGATTAAAACAACAAAAAAATGACAAAAAGTTGGATCAGAAAAGTTTGGAGTTTTGGGTTATGCCGGAGAAGGTTGAGATGTGGGATCTGCAGAGGATGGGATATCAGGACCAACTCTGCAGCCTTCAAGCATGAAAACGATGTCGGACATGGTTGGTCGATCAAGAGGGTCAGGTGCTGTGCAGAGCAACCCAACTTTTACACCCAGTAAAAACTCTTCCCACTCTGATGATTCTGGGTCCAACTCAAGTAAACCTGGTTCTAATAGCTCTGTTATTTGACCCCTTTGAAGTTGTTTTTTTACCCACTTCACTATGTCTTCGTCCTGGGTGAACATCACAGGTCGTTTTCCTGTCAGTAGTTCCAGTAACACAATGCCAAAGCTGTAGACATCACTCTCCTTTGTGGCTTCCCCGGTTAAGACTGCTTCTGGAGAAACGTAACCCAATGTGCCAACGGAAGTTGAAGTGGAGGCTTCGCCAGGAGTGGCTACTGTTAACTTGTCTAACCCAAAATCTGATAAATGGGCTTCGAAATCTGCATCGAATAGGACGTTTTGTGGCTTCACGTCGCCATGGACCATTGAGGATTGGTGTAGGAAGGCTAAACCACGGGCAATGCCTAGTGCAATGAGGTGACGCATTGGCCAATTTAGAACGTGGCCATCTTGGTGAGAAGCTTCTTGGAGGAGGGTTGCAAGGTTTCCATTGGGCATGTAATCGTAGACTAGGAGTCTCATGTCAGGTGGCCCAGCATAGTAACCTCTGAGAACTGTTAAATTCCGGTGCTTGACTTTGCCTAGTGATTCGGCTTCTTTTCTGAACATGCTCTCATCCAATGATCCATCTTGAAGCCTGCGAATGGAAAGGACCATTCCGTCGTTGTAGCAGGCCTTGAACACTAATCCATGCCTTGTTCTGCTCAGCACATTCTCTTCGTCGAATTGTCTTGTTGCTTCAATGGTCTCAGCAAGTGTAATTTTGGTGTTGAACATCACTAGTTTTGGTCCCCCACTCTCAGTGCTGCTGCTACGAGCTCCACTTGTTCCAGAACTGGCTCTTGCGGGACTCTTCTTCTTTTCACCCGATACTCCTTGTTTCAGTCTTTTACGCCATCTCAACAGACTGAAAACGTAGAAGCAGCAAAATAAAACTAGAGCAAAAGTTCCACAAGCAATGACAACCACCAGCACAATCAACTTTTTTCTGTTTTTACCGTTTATATCTTCACATTTTTTGTCCAATGGCTTCCCACATAAACCTTGATTATGGGCGAATACAGAGGGGTTGCTGAACCGGGATCCCAACGTTGGTGGTATCTCACCATCCAGGTTATTTCTTGAGACATTGAAGTACACCAAACCAGATATCATGGAAAGATTACTCGGAATTACCCCACTCAAGTTATTAGCAGAGAGATCTAGCATTGTTAGGTTTGATAGATCTGACAACGACCCAGGTATGGCCCCAGAAAGATGGTTGTGATCCACAAACAAAGTGGTTAGTGACGAGCATTTGGAGATTTCCTCAGGCACATCCCCAGTTAAATTGTTTCCACTCAAATCAAGAACTTTCAAAAGGGTGAGGCGAGAGATATCAGAAGGAATGTGACCTGCCAAAGAATTTGATCCAAGCTCAAGAATTTCAATACCAGAGCAGTTTCCAATCTCCGAAGGAATTGTTCCTGTAATGTGATTATCAGACAAAGAAAGAACAAGCAACGATCGAAGAAAGCCATAGTTTTCAGGAATATGCCCAGAGAACGCATTAGAACTGAGATTCACGTACTGCAAACTCATCAAACTGCTAAACCCTTCAGGCACATCACCAGATAACTTGTTCTCCTGAAGTGCAACAACTTGCAGACTGGGCAACCCCGAGAGTTCAAGTGGTAACTCTCCAGAAAGATTCATTTTGCTCAAGTCAAGTGTAGTTAGCCTGAAAAGATTACCCAAACTAGAAGGAATTTTTCCAGAGAAGCCATTGCCACTCAGATTGAGAACCATTAACCTGTTCAAATTCCCAATATTCGCATAAACCTGACCCGTGAATTTGTTTCCACTAAGGTCCAGGGTAGTCAAGTTATTCAATCTCATTAACATCTCAGGCATACTTCCATTCAACCTATTACCTCTCAAACTCAATGTTTCAAGAAATGAAAGGTTACCAAAACTCACCGGAACCGAACCAGAGAAGTGGTTTCCACCAAGAGACAACACATTGAGGCCAATCATATCACCGAAAAAGGAAGGAACTTCTCCACCAAAATCATTGCCTTCAAAATCAACGACACTTAGGGACACACATTTCTTGAGTTCCACCGGAATGGTGCCTGTGAAGGAATTATTAGTCATCTTCAACTCCTCCAACTTGATAAGGTTTCCTATCTCCGGCGGAACCTCGCCGGAAAGTGCATTTCTCGAAACATCAAGCACGGTCAACGTGGTCACGTTGGTCAACCACAACGGAAACGTGCCTCGTATGCGATTGTGCTGAATATCCAAAACCTGAAGAACGCTGAAACACGTGCTGGTCTCAGGCCCCACGAAATCCGTGAAACCGTTGAATCCGAGGTTAACAATCCGCAGCGACGGCGCATGGACGTAACCGTTGCAGAAAACGGAACCCGGAATGGAGCCAGTGAGGTTGTTCTGAGAGAGCGACATCACCTGAAGCCTCGGAAGCGCTGAAATAGCCGACGGAACCACGCCAGTAAGCGCGTTTCCCTCCACGCTCAGATGCAAAAGGGCAGAGCAATTAGCGAGCGCCGAAGGAAGCGTTCCTCCGAGAAGGTTGTGGTCCAGCCAGAGGTACTGCAGCTGCTGAAGCTCCCCGAGGCTCGCCGGAATCTCGCCAGAGAACTGGTTGTAGGAAAGGTTTATCAACTGAAGCTGAGAGAGGTTTGCAATCGAGCTCGGAATCTCGCCGGAGAAATCGTTCGACGAGAGGTCGAGGGTTTTGAGGCTGAGAGGGAGTTCGCCGGGGACGCTGCCGGAGATGTGGTTCTGCGCGACGTTGAGAATCTGAAGGCCGGTGAGGTTCGCGATCTCCGCCGGAAGGTTGCCGTAAAACGAATTGTCCTGCAAGAACAGTGACCGTAGGAGCGTGCATTTTGATAGCGACGAAGGAATGGTGCCGTTGAAGGAGTTTGAACGAAGGCTTATCTTACGCAGCATGCGCAACTCAGAGATACGCTCACTGAGTCTGCCACTAAGTTGAAGACGAGGCAGACGCAGCTCCGTGACTCGGTCGCTGGTGCATCCAACTCCGCGCCAGTCGCAAGGCGCCGTCGGCGACGACGGATCCCAACCGTCGAGAGCTCTGACGGGATCGTGGAGGTTGAGCTTGAAGGACGTCAAGGCTTGGATCTCAGCGACGGTTACGGCGCTGCGATCCGCGCACGTTAAGAACGGTGCGCACAGCACCATGAGGAGGAGAAGAGAAGGCATGGTAACACGAAACGATGGTTAATGGTTACCGTTGCAGAAGAAGTAATGAATAATAATAGAGATGTTATAATTGGGGGTTGAGGGTAGCAGGGTGTGCAGGTGCCGCGTACATTAGCACACTGCACACACAGAGGAAGTAATAAGAAAGAAGAGTGCGCTGATGTGTGCGTATTTTCCAGATTTTGCAGAGCAACACTCCGTTCCTAAGCTAATATGTACTACTCTCTAATTTGTTAGTATTTCTGTGTCTCTCTGTCTCGTACATGAAAACGCAGTTTTGATTGAATAACGCCATAACCGTCTCCACTCTGTCTTTTTTGTTTGTGCACCGTGTCTTCACTGTTCTTTATTATATTATAATTATTATTAATATTTTATTTATGTCTCCCTCTCTCTCCTTAGAACACTTTGAACCAACACTTTTTTGAAAACGGTACTATGCTTGTGTGATGTTCTGTTGGGACCCTTGGGTCTACAAACTTTTTAACCTCATGTGATGTGATATGGATTGAATCATTGAGTTCCTCTTGACCTTTACTTTTTTCCTTCTTTTTTTTTGTTTTTTAAATTATATTAATCAATATAGAATAATTTTAATATTTTAAGGTGTTATGAATAAAAAAATGATTTTTTTCGGGGTGTTTATTAATTGAATAATTATATATTTTACTTTGAGTTTATTTACTTTTTTTTATTTAGGAGATATTGAACATACATTTTATATGTTTTAAGACATTAAATATATTTTTAATATGGTAATAAGAATATTTGTAAGAAGATAATATAAAATTATTCTTATTAGTTATTAGTTAAAAAAGAGATACTTCGTGTCTCTATTTTTATTTTTAAAAAATAATTAAAAAAACAGTGATAATAAATTTTTTTAGAAGTAATGATAACAGTTGTATTTTTGAAGAATAATTTAGAAATAAAAAAATAAAAAATATATATATATATATATATATATATATATATATATAATATTTGCTAATAATAGTTATAGATTATAATTATGAAAACGGTTACAAGATTTTAATGTAAGGAAGGGAATGCTAAATTAAAGACAGGGCATTATTTGATTTAAATTTTTAAAGTCAAATAGAATTTGAAAAAAAAATAATACAGCCTGACTAAAGGTTTTTTTTTACTTAATATAGCTTGACTTAAGGTTATTTGCCTGATAGGTTTTCCTGAGAAAAAAACGTCAAGGTTTTATAAATAAAAAAAGTTATTTCTTCAATATATATTTTTCTTTGTTAGTTTGGGGATTTAGATTGCGATGTGGTCTACCTCAAGCGTTGTCTTTTCTCTCTTGGGGCCATTCAGATGAAAATGGACAAATGGTGTTATAGTCCGGCCGAAACAATCGCCAACAGGGTGATGATTAAGTATATCTGGGGAAGCTGGGGCTTTCCATGTTGGGACATTTTTTCTATCTTCATTTTGGCACTTTATAGTTTCACCCCCCACCCATCCTTTTGGCTGGGCATTAGGTGTTTTCTTTAAAAAGTTTAAAAAGTTATGCATTCCCTTTCAATCGAATGGTCAATGATACATCGACTGAAGTTGAAAGCAAAAGGAGCCAAGTTTTCCACTGTTACTTAGGCTTTTGAATCTATTTAGCCATAAAGGTTATAGTGGGAAAAGTACAGCAAAGGCTAAATCCCAAGCAGCAAATTGAATTAAGGTCAATCAATAATTTGGTGGACCACAAATACTATCTCATAGTCACACACACACACACACTGATACTCTTTAGTTGAAAACTAGGCTCAAACAAGGTATAATGATCTACTCATAATTAATCTCAACATATCAAATTATTATATGTCAAAATAGTCATTTGTGGTTTCTGAGAATCACGTCTTAAGATTTCAAAACATTTAGATTCTTTTTAATAATAGAATAATTATATTGTTTAGACCTCTTGAAACTTCATGAGATGGTACAAAATTTCTTATTTTTTTTTACTGCTATACTCTTTTCTTTATTTATTTAAAAAATATTACATTGACACTCTTTATAAGAATACAAGCTCTGGTACATTACTTTACCTCTGATCAACATATCATAGCGCGTTTGTATGAGAGGATACAAACTCTGGAGGCTGAGCGGCAAATCCTTTACGTCCAGAAATTATATGATCTTAGGATGCTGGAAAAAAAGTAGTATGTTCCTATCTTCTTTCTTGCGGTTAAAAATTTTCTTTCTTTTTTCTTTTCCTTTCTTTTACCTTTTCTTTCTTTCTTTCTTTTCCCAATTTGACCCTGGAAAACCCCTTCTCTCTTGTCCCAATTTGTCTGGTTTGTTAACTGTAGTCTAAAGTTCAACATTGAGTTGAGCAAATGAACATTTGTGTTCATCTTTCTATTTTCATTTCTTTCCCTCCTAAAATCATCAATGTCTTTCAGATGGCAAAATACCCAAAAAGCTAATCCACCATAAAAATAACCTTTAATGTATTCATAGGAATGCTTTAAGTTCTTGCGTTAGACAAAATTATAACTGTGAACAAACCTCTATTATGTGCATGAACCACTCTCTATAGTACCTTTTTAACTCTACCACTAGCCCTCTGCATTTTAAGTCTTGCTCTATCTAAAGGTCGTAGAGCACATACAATTTTAAAATGTGATGACAGCTAAGTGTGGTTACAGAAACAAACTATGTATAATAATTACTGGAGCATATACTTGATGCAATTACAAATATAATTGTGTAGCAAACTATATAGACTTCCAAAACCGCGAAACTATATGCTTTTGCTTGCCATGCATCCAACGAGGCCGTACAAATACGCCAACTCGCCTGTTGGGCAAAGGGGAATGGGTATGCAACTAATGCTTCGATTAATTAAAACTGAACTATGTATACTCTGATTCTCCTAGTGAGAAATGCTAGTAACACTCTTTTTCAAAGACTTTCTACCATTGTTTAAAATTTATTGAAAATAATTAATTTTGGTAAGTGTTCCTTATTTGAATTTTAATATGGAAACCGGTTTTTTAATCATTCGATTTGATTGGCGAGATGATTTTATATTATTTTAATCGGGTTTCTTGGTTTGGTGTAAAACCATGAGACTAACTATTAGCAGAATAGAGGAAGAGATGGAGAAAGAGAAAAATAGAAGAGATAGATTTGGTGGAAGGAGTGGAAGCTAGAAGAAAAAAAAATGAAGGTCAAGTAGGAAGCGGTGGAGCGGAAGGTAGAAGAAAAGAAAAATGAAGAAAGAAGATGGGAGAAAAGCAAATGAAGGTCAAGTGTATCTGCCTTAAGTTTTGAAATTTGAATGAGCTTTTGTAAAACTGGAAATTCCCATTTTATAAACTAATAGTGACAGCTGCCAACAAAATAAACAAGGGTAAAATTGAAATTTCCTTGGCCTTTAGTTTTCTTAAATAGATACTAGTAAGTAACCCATGCATACGCACGGGTTGCTCCACTAAGCTACGCTCTACTATATTATGTTTTTTTGTTTTTTAAATAGGAAAATTATGATTAGATTAAGAAGTATAATATAATTTTATATATTTAGTTGTAACCATGTAAAACTTAGTAAATGAGAACCAAAACTAAAAAAATTAAAATATGTAATATATTTTATAACAATTAATAATTGAAGAAGTTTGCATAGCCTTTCCAATAAAATTTAAAACATGCACAATAACCTGAAAACAAAACACAACAATATATAATGTTCCTTAGGCAATATCAAATCATACAATTATTGCCAAGACCTACATGAAAATAGAATAGAATAGAATAGAATGCATGATATGAACTACATAAGATAGAGACAAAGAACATGGAACCCGCGTGAGGTCATGAACAATTCATTCATTTAACTAAAAAAATAACAATTAACATATAGACATTAGATTGAAACATGTGTAAATTGTTAGAGCCTTAAACCTGAAAGTCAACTTCTTACCCAACATCCTATCTATAGCATTAGGATAATCCTTGGGATCAAAATCGCCTGCCTATCTAATAAAAAACATTGAAAATAAAATTATTTAACATTTGGAAACCCATAAAAAAATTAAACTACTAAACATTAGACAAATGTAAGACCTCACCAATCATTTTTGTTAGAAATCATAACAGAATTTGGGTGAGATATTTTGTCAAACACCTTATAAGCAAAACAGATTCAACAATTTTAAGCACGATTTGTACTTATGATATAGGAAACAAAATCAAGACGAAAAAACACCAGGAAAAATATGAAACATATATCATATGATAAGTCCATATGTAATGAGAAGAAAGAAATGAACTCAAGAAAGAGAATACCTCTTATTCAAAAATTAAAGATGGACATTCAAGCAAATTCTTACCATTAGAAGTATTGATAACTTTCACTTGAATTTGATCCAATTGCTCTAACCTTGATTGCTTGACACCTAATCCACATAAATTGAAACTCATAATTAGTGGCAATAACAACATCTAATAGCTTAAAGACCATCACATCATGGTCAGCTATCATAAATCATGGGCTTCTACAACAACTCATCAAACAATAAACAATAGGAATCAACATAGCACTTGAAAACTATTTATAGTAAAGCCCTTTGTATTTTTTGTAATTAAAAGGTATGCAGAAAATATGAAACACATACAAAAGAAGAATGAAGTTATAATTCAGAGTGAAAGTTGTAAAAGGAAGTGTGATGGTCTAAGAGTATGTATCAATTGCTCAAAGGAGACATTGACAGCCCAATCTAATAAAAATATTCAACTAAAATTAGCAACTACAAATTTCCCAACCAAGAAATCAATTAAAAAATTTGTCATAACTGTGCTAAATAATATAAATATTAAAGCACACTATATTTTTTAATATTCATTCCATGTGCAATGTTGTCAGCCGTGAGAAAGGTTGCAGTAAGGTGGTCAATATCATCAGCTTAAAGTGAATATGATGCATCAGTCTCCTCAAAACAATTAACAAATAGACGAAAAATATAATCAAATATATACTTGTCCATAATGTGGACGAAATTTGATTGTTGTCATTCCCTTTGATTCTCAAAGCTGAGAACTAATTATATTAGGTTAACTTTGGTGTGTTAAAAAATTCAACCACTAATCATAAAGTTGCAGAAAATTATTGGAATACATTACTATATTAAGAGACAGAACAGAGCAACTAAGAGAATTAAAAATATGAGAAATATGTAGTGAAAATATTCATTGGATGATTGACCTAATTAACTTGATAATCTAAACCAATTACCCAATTCAGTTCTTCAATTTACTTTTACAACCTAAATCAATATGATTACCTAATTAAACTTTTTTAAATTTTCAAGCATTTAAGTTTATACATGTTCAACTTTAATATCTATCTCACATCTACTTTAACATCATAGCCTTTGGGTATTGGGTTGATAAATATTTTTCTAATGTTACAACTCAGATGAAGCTAAAGCTCGTGTTTGTTCTTGATGCTAGCATGGTCTTTGAACCACATTATGAATATAAAGAAATTAGTAATTTACAATTTTAATTTTTTCTTCAGTAGAAAAAAGATATGTCCTTAAAAAAAGGGGAAAAATGCATACCTTTATCAAGAAAGTAATAATAAGAACTTGTTTACACTAATCTTCCAGTTTTGCTAGTTTCTCTAACTGTTCTGCCTTCATATCTTGCTCTGCGATTTCTGGTGTAGGGTTGTCAAAAAAAATTAATCCAAACTTCTACAATTGATTAAATAACATGTATTTTTAAAAGGTTAATTTGTCCTATATATATGTATGCAACAAACAAATAATAATCAATCTGACTTCAATAGTAGAACATCAAAAGTTGTAGAATTTCAATTGCTTATGAAATTAAATTAAACTAATGAATATATTAGTTTGCTACATTTTCAATTACAAAATTTGGGGTGAAATGAGGCTTTCTCTGTCCTAGCCTTCATGAGTGAAGCTATTCAACATAACATGCCCATCATTTTTGGCATAATATAACCATAGGTCATTCTAAACTTGCCATTGAAAAAAGTTAAACCATATGTAACAATTTGATCTTTAGAAATTTTGCAAAATTGAGCCTGATGGGTTTCTAGAGCAATAGAGACAATTTTCATTTATTTGTTCATCTTTAATCAAACCAAGAAAACTCAAAGCCTTACTACCTAAATATAGCACAATAATTACAAAATATTAAAAATATTATCTAATATAGCATAGTAATCACCTTAATCTGGTATACATTTCAATGAAAAATAATCCCATTAAAATCCAAGCTTGTCTAAACTACTCGCCTAAGGAAACAAAAGTCGTCCACAATTCATGTATAGTAAACAACAATAAGCTGACATTTAGCTTTGCACTTAATTCATTAAATCATAGTCATCCAATTTGTCATTGTACTGAAGCACCTTTCTCTTTATTTTGGATGAATCCACCCTTGTAATGAAGCCTTCCATGTTTCTAGTTACAAAGAAAGTCGGGTCTGTAACTGTCTCTGGGCCAACTCATATATGCCCTTGCTCAATGTACGTGACAGCTTCTTTCAAGTGCTCAGCAAATTTTAGTCGCACCAAAACAGTTGAGAGCCTACACCTGCACGATGAAAATCATCAATTTTGGAAACAAACATGGTAGTATAATGCAAAGACGTTGTACTAAGAATTTATTTATTTTTACAATTGTACTAAGAAAATTTAGTATCATTAGAAGAAAGTTATAATCAATCCAATAACTTTCCTAAATTATTATGTAACTAATCATATATCTATTTTCATTTGGAAACAAATCATCAATTTTCTCTTTCTCTTGATATATATATTTTCATTTGGACACTCTAATGATCATAGCAGAGCACAAACAAACAAAATGCATATCTCAATTTTCATTTAAAACAATAATCACAACAAAATATTATTTTTACCTACAGATGGATGACACATTTGATCATTCGCATAGTGTGATGCTTTGCTTGGTTGGAATCACACCCATGCTATAGTTGTCATCCAAAAACAACAAAAAGATGTGTAAGAAAATAATAGTTCATACCAAGAAGAAATAAAAACTGGTCCTTGAATCAATACAATCTTTCTATTTGAGACTGTAAGGCTAACTTACACATCTCAAAATGGAGTTACATCCATTCAAATATTTTATACCAACTTGAAAGTTACACAACAAACCTATGGTCATCAAGCAAAAACCAAAAGCACCAGACGGCCAGGGCCATTGCAATTAGTACACCAACTTTTATTATATTTTGATGAAAACTGATACATTGTGTTCAGTATTCTATTTTACTAATTTATCAATTGATGTTCTATCATATTTTGTTTGATCATGTATATTTACTACTTATAACATTAATGGCTAACAAAATTCATCCAACAACTTGTATATAAAATTGGTACTTTGTTTATAATTGAATTCAGGTAAACCAATCCCACAACAGCTACACCAATCCAGTTCAAATTCAAGTGAAATAGCTGAAGCACAAATAGATTTGAGGAGTCTCAGAACAATATTGAAATATAAATTGTTTCAAAGGCATAATGAAAAATGTAAATATGAAATATAATTTCTCAAGGCATATATTCAGCTTTGAACTCCAATAAAACTATACGTCTAAATGGGTTCAATAATATGTTTATAAGTTCACATCATATGGGAGTGAATATAAATAAACTTACAGTTTCTTCAAAAGCTTATCAGTCATAACAACCTGGAAAGGATCCTTTGGGTCCATCTGTTTCAATATGTTCACTAACTTCTAAACTATATGGCATAAACCTGAATATCTATTCACAATATATTTACTTTCTATCTCCTTGAATGTAGAGTACACAGGCAAAGCAAATCCAACAATACAGCTGCAAAAATAATAACAGGATCATAGTGCATTTGGTTCTCTGCTTTTCAGAGCCAATATATACAGCAATGAAAATATTTTTAAATTCAATTATGTGTGCATAGAAATTTAGTTGTTAAATTCACATAAATAAAAATATGATTGGTAAACAAAAACATCGAAAATTGTTGCCAGAACAAACCTTGAAAGGCTGTCTCCTTGTGACATAATTAGAAGATGTCAATAGTTTCTCTTAAAAGAACTGGGAACATAAAGTCATATTAGAAAAACTGAAATGTAATATGGGAGATAAAAACACACCAATCTTTGTTACTACACTTAATTTTAATTAGAGTCATTTAAGTTTTATCTTAAAATAGCTACTCAGATTGACTTAAAAAAAAGAAGAAATAATCTACTCAGATGCATTGTAAATCATTCAAATATTCAGTCATCCTTACATTTTTTGTATCCATATGTGTTATAAAAAATGTAGTAGAAATAACAAATTTCACTTGCTAATTCAAGAGGCCTCGTAATTCTTAATTTGCAAATTACCATTTGCACATTAAATATTTATAAGAGAAATAAATATAATTTACCTTTTTATTTTAAATAACTGTACTAAGTAGATAATAACATGATATACATTAGCCATCAACATAAGTGACTAAGAGTTGCAAATTAATATAGACAACACATCACAATTAATCATACTGCACCTACAATGAGATTGGAATGAAAGCTTAGTGAAATCCATATGGAACTCTGAAAGGCATGGTAATTTTGGCAACTGCCTCACCAGAAAACTTCTTTGTGTCAATTATAGGAATCTATTAAGAAAAATAAAGAAATTAAGGTGCTAGCTAATATGGTTTTTAGCTGGATCATCAGATCAATTAACTTGAACATATAGTTGTTAATGTAAAGGTTAATTTCTAAGTGTTAAGCAAGATTCTGATTTATAAATAAACTACACCTAATTATGCCATGATTTTCTACAACTATACATGATACAATCCTTCATGTTCATAGTAGTGAGATCAATATGTCAATCTTAAAAAATAAATTACAACTAAAAATAAATTAAAAAAATCAAAGAAAATAGCTGAAAAGGAAAAATAAAAGAGGAGTAGAATGAGAAACATAAGGCGAACATTGGGCAAGTATTCTTACAGCAACTCAATTGCTTCTCAATTTTAATATCTTCCTTTTTGGAGCCAAGTTTCTTTACAGAATTGTTATCAAAGTTTCCTACAGCAATTGTAAAGGCATTAGTAGTAATGGACCATAACATGAGGACTTAAGATACTAAAGGAAATACATACTTAACGTACATGCCAATGCTCAATTTGAAACAGTAATAATGCAATGATGCCTTTGTTAAGTCAAGCTTTGTGCTTCTTTTTTATGTCAAAATATATTATATGAGAATTAACATGACATCCCAAGTATGATAATTAAATAAAGGTGACTAAAATGGTGGTCGAATGTTGCTATCCTTAGACTATTATATGTTCACCTAATTATGCCAATGAAACTTGGCTAAAAAATATTGGCAAAATGCAAACCCTTATCAAGAAAGTAATAATAAGAACTTGCTTACACTAATCTTCCAGTTTTGCTAGTTTCTCTAACTACCTACCTTCATATATTGCTCTGCAATTTCAGCCGTGGGGCTGTCAAAAAAATTAATCCAAACTTCTACAACCTCTTAAATAACATGTATTCTTAAAAAGTTAATTTGTACTATATATATGTATGCAACAAACAAATAATAATCAATCTGACTTCAATAGTAGAGCATAAAAATTTGTAGAATTTCAACTCTTATGAAATTAAATTAAAGAAATGAAGATATAAAATGGGTAACAACAAAGTTTTGATACTATGTCCATTGCTTATGAATAATAGAGGGCCTTGCTGCACCCCGCATTCTTCGTGTTGTTTCTTTGAGTTCCTGCACAACTCTCCATTATACATATGCATGATATAGTACCAAAGAATACATTATATAGAAAACTATACCTTACATGATTCCTTAACTTGATTTGGAAACTTTAGCTTCCCTTATCTCTCTTTTTGGTCCTTTTTTAGTCCTTATTAAAAAAAAAACAACAGAACTAACAATTAAGATGTCAACACTCCTTTTTATTTTTTTTATGTTTCTTGCTTTCTATTTTCCTTTCATTCTCTATTTTTCTAGTTAAACACACATTATTGCAATGTCAAAAGTAATGTCATCTTCTAATTAGCCCAATAAATAAGATAATACTAACAAAATAACAAAAGAAAAGGAATTTCATGTTTTAAAAAAAGAACATATACTATCAACACCCATATCAACACAAATTAAGAAAAATATCATGTTCTGTTCTGTTCTTTTCTTTTTTTTTCCTGTCAAATAGCATCACATGTCACTCTCTTCCCATTGTTCTGTTATGTTCTGTTCTTTTCTTATCAAAAAAATTCTTTCATTATTCTTTTAGCAAAAAAAAAAAAAAACACCACTGCCATAAGTGCCACTGGAGTCAACGACAACCGAAAATTGTCTCTTTCACCAAACCTATCATCATCGGCATCATTGGCGGAGCTTTTTTTTATTTATTATCAAACAACATCAACTCAAAGCCTCTGATCGAGATACATAGCATAGGTCCAACACCATGTTTGCTGACCTTCAGCGGCAGATCGTGAAGGGAGAAGGAGAAAGATGGAAAAAAGGAGGAAAGTATGAGAGAATGATTTGCATAAAACATTAAAAACAAAAAAAAAATAAAGGAAATAAGATCATTTACCTAATAAGAATCACCTAGTTCTTTTGGCGAACTGTATTTGGAACGATACAAATCTCTTGATTTTCAAGAGCTTGCAAAATAAAACCCAAAAAGGAGGAAATAAACAGAGAAATGAAAATTTACTTGAAGCACCTTGTCGTCTCTTCTTCAGTCATGAATATCCTTGTTTTCCACGGTATCACCTCTCTCCCTTGCCACCACCATCAATCCATCCGAAGGAAAAAAAAAGACAGAAAGAAGTGTAAAAGAGAAAGAGAGAGAGAGAGAGAGAGAGAGAAAAGAGAGATTGAGTTTGTTTATGAGGGAGAAGATTGAAATTTGAATTTCAAATTGAGAATTTGAGGGAGTAAACCGTGGAGAGAGAAAAGAAAGACTGAGGTTGTTTATCGAAAAAAAAAAGAGAAAGAAGCGTAAAAGAGAAAGAGGAGAGAGAAAATAGAGATTGAGAAATTGAAGGAGTAAAAGGTGGGGAGGGAAAAGAGAAAGCAGGCAGAAGACTGCAAAAAGTGGAGAGAAGAAAAAAAAAAGAGAGAAAAAAAAGGAGGTTTTTGAGTAGCTAACACTTGACATTTAGGTTGTAATTTTTAAAATTTCCATTTTGTCAAAATAGTGAGGACAGGTGTCAACATATTAGATAAGGATAGAAATGTATTTTCATAGGCCTAAATTTTTTAAAATATAGATATAAAAAATATAGATTTTGACAATGTAAAGACAACTCGTGCCAATAATTTTAAATCAATGCAGTGTCTTTGGACATTGGGTTACAACTATTTTAGTAATTAAAGAAAAATAAGGAGGGGAGAAAGAAGAGAAAGAAAAGGGTCACTATTGAATGCTCCATTAAGCTAGAGCAGGCATTATGCCAACCAAAAAGGGTTTCACTTTAACATGATGATCCTCCGTTTTATAATTCTGTAGTAATTTAATTGTACAATGGTACACCTCAGGAATAAGTGCCAGAAATTTATCATAGGCCTGCTAGCTGGCTGGAGTAGGAGTGACCAATATGGTGCATTGGGTGAGAAATGGAATTTGGCCATGCCTCAAATTAAAGCTTTTACGGTGTTAAGAAACTGTTGTGTGTGCCTAGTGGTAGAGGACAGCATCTCACAGCAATAAAGGACATTCAATTTTACCTATATATGTATGTGTTTGTGATTGAATTATTGAATGGTAACGGGTTACATATTTTTCTCCATTTGATTACCAAAGGCAACAGAACCTCGACGGGGAAACAGAATAATAAAGGCACACTCATCATACAAATTCCATTTAAAAACATTGCCAATGATAGCTTGTCAACATTTAATTAGGCTGGACATTGGAAGGGTAGAGGAACCTTACATCCACCTTTGGTGTAGGGAGCTCAGACCATGGCTAAGGCGGGACCAGAACCAGATTGGTGCGTGCATTATAGCCTGTGAAAGAATCCTATCTTTTTACCCCACCATTTAACCAGAACCAGGATGTAGATCATAAAAAATACTATAAAATTGCCTTTTTTTTTCTTTCTCTCTCTCTTTAATTTGAAAATGTTACTGTCTTTTTTCGTTTCTTTCAACCATGAAAATAAAAAAATAGTTTCAGATACTAATTTTCACCCAGAAAAAAAAACTTATTTTTTTATATTTCCTTTTAAAAGTAAATAAATATATAATCTCGTCCTTAAAAATAGTTGAAAGTTATATTGTTTTAGTTCTTAAAAGCCTATGTATATTAATTTAGTCCTTAAACTTCTTAATTTAATGTTAAATCTACATTCAATTGTTTTTTAGCAAAATCTCAAGTCTAAAATTTAATCATTGTCATAGAAAAAAACATGCATGAAAGGGAAGAAAAGATTCTACTGAAATTGATTAATAAAAATTTTCAATAAAAAATAATTATTAATAAAGTCGGTTAATATTTAGGATCAATAATAAAGAGATAAAAAAAAATAATCCTTCTTTCATGAAGTTAACCTAAATTACAAACTAAATTTTTAATAAAATAAATGATAATTACTATTTATACGTAAATTGTGCATTTAAATTACATAATAATTATATTTATTTTCCTCTTTCAATGCTTCTTTTTGTGATTGAAACATGAAAATTAATTTTATCCAATAAATGCTAAAATTAGTTAATTTATAGTGTGTTGGTTGTATTTTCTTTGAAGATTTACACATTAAATACTTGAAAGATGGATTGAATATGGGCTTAACGCACACATATGGGATTAGAGCGTCGGCAATTAAAAAAAATCCAATAAAGCAAAATTTTGATTATAAAAAGACGTGAGTAATCATAGACAAAGAGGAAAAAGAAGTCAAAGAGAAACCCAAGGACAAAGAAAAGAAGAATCCACTCCATAAAGGATGACTTATGCCTCTTGTTCTACCAGTTCTCCATTCTCTATCATTATCTTTTATTTTTCTTTGTTTTGTAAGTCTTTCATGATAATGAGAGACTAAATCACTCATTGTTTGGGCTTCAACAACCAAACACTCTTAATGTAAGAATTCACACTATCTATTTAATGTTATTTTTATATTATTATTCGTTTATGAATTTATTATCATGTTTGTGGTCTGATCATCCATATGCATGTAATGTTATGAGAGTTTATGCATTAAAAAATGTCTATACTCTGATAACTGGGAAAGACTATCTAGACAATCCATATCTTAGGATAAAATGACATTGTTTAGTCTTAAATATATATCTCTATTCTTAATGCAAATTATTTGATGTAGCTTGTTGAGAGATCAGGAATGAAATTAGGTAATTTAGACTCTTTCATATGAGGGATCATGGTTAGAATAAATTAGAGGATAAAAGTAATATGTAAAATAATATTCAATAGTGAAAAATCATTAACATTGCATCAAGATAAGTTTTGGTAGCTAAACACCTAACATATTACATAATCTTGCACCTTGTCTTTAATCTATTTTTTAATTTATTTTATTTTGAATTTATATTTACATATTGTATTACTTACAAACTTCAAAATTTATTATGTTAATTACTTACAATCAAACATATATAAATTTTGAGTATAATAAAAGTTTATGTGAACTCGACATTCGATCTTACCATTTTATTTACTACTTTAACAAATTGGTTCGCTTGCTAAATAGTCAACAAGTTTTTGTTTAATAACATAGACAATTACTAATTTATCATGATACAAATAGATTTTAATAGTAATCTGTATACACGTAAAGTTTATAAACTAAATGGATACAAATTATCACCTTTGAGAGAAAAACTGTGTATCATTCTTTTCTCAATCAAACCATTGTCCATTCAACTCGACAAATTTATAAAAATAGTTTACTTTTAAGAATAACATAATACATTTAAATTCATGACAATAAAGTTGAGAACAAATTTCCTAATTATCTAAGTATTTTTTTGTTTATTCTTTTTAATATTTTAAGATATTATTTTTTCAAAAAAGAATATTTAATAAATATTAATTATGTCTTTAGAATATTAATTAAGTCTAAAATGAACTATTGATTTTGACCAAACTCTAATTGACATTGATAAAATAAAATATTTATTACGTCCAAGATGAACTGTGGACTTTGACCAAAATCTGATTGATAATGATTGAATAAGATTTTACAAGGATTAATGTATTGAGAAAAGATATATCTAGCATGTGATTGAACTGAACCATCAAATTGTAATAAATTCATGTTATACTTCACCTGATATATTATATCATTTTGTTAGAGATTTTTTTTTTTAATGTTGGTATAAAATATTTATTAATTTTATAAAAAAATAAAAAAACCTTTTATTGAGTTTTTTTTTTGAAAAAAAACTTATCTAATCCACTAATACTAGTTTTTGTTTTTTCCCTACACTGCCAATGTGCTAATTCATACTCGCCTGTATTGAAATTATGAAACCTTAACCCTTTGTTTGGTTGGATGGAAGGAAAATAGGGAAGGAAGAAAAAAATTAAAATTTGAATTGGAAAGAAAATGGGAGGAAAGAAAAATTTAAATTTTTTATCTAAAAAACAATTTTTCTTTCCATTTTCACTCCAAACAAACAGGAAAAAAAATGTTTCGTTAATTGTGTTTTCTTTCCTCTCATACCAAATAAACCCTAAAAAATTGTGGAAAAACGGACTAGGACTCATAAGTTAGCCCTATAACCCAAAAAAAATCAAAGATTACAAAGGTTAAGACTCGTCATCTTCCAATTGGGACTCACACACAAAAACAATCCAATTAATGAATGAATGCCAAATTTATGGGAACTTTTATTTTTCACATCCTATTTTGCCAATTTCACCCCTTCATTTTTCTTTTTTTTAATGAAATTACCTTCGACAATAATACATTTTTATTCTATATTATTCACAATAAAAATATATTTTGGTCATATTAAAAAACATACTACCAAGTCATTTGCCATGATGATTTTTTTATTAAATAACATTATTTATCTTTAAACAATTCACAAAAGCACTTGTGTTGCAAATGCTCTTATATATTTATATTACTTCTACTTGTCATTATTGTCTAAAATAGAAATCTCTATGGAAACCCTTCATATCATTGTTGTAGTTTAGTCATATTCATTTAGTCCTACTCTTACGGATAAAACTTAGATATAATACCTTAAATGTTGTTTATGCTATTTTTCAATCAAAATGGGAGTTTTACCTTAGTAATCAATATAATAAAGAGATACATTAAAGGATTATGCAAATTACAAAGGTGGATCTTCAATTATGGCATAAAGAAAACAAAAATAACATAAAAGATATCATATATAGGTTTTCTCTCTCATTCACACTGCGTTTGGATAGTCAATGAAACAATGAGGAGTGAAATTGAATAAATAAATTAGAGATGAATTAAGGTAAAATTTTAAAGTTGTTTGCATTAATGAAATTAGGAAAGAATAAAAGGAAATATTTTCACTTGTTTAATTAAATCAAAAAGTAAAAGAAAAGAAATAGGATAAAATATAAAATTGACAATTTTACCCTTCAAATATGACATGACAACATAGAAAAATTATATATATGCATGTATGTCCTAAAAAAAAAATATAATTACAGGTTGTTATTCCATAGAGAAAAAAAATCAAAATGGATGAGCCAAAGTTTTTTTACTCTGACAAGCGTTAATTTTGTTAGAAATATTAGTTAGAGACTTTGAATTCATGATCTCTTCCTCCCTCCTTTCCTCCTTCATCATTTTTCAATCATTAAATCAACCTTATATTTCATTTGAAATGAGACACATTGTAAGGAATATAAAGAGGACAAACAAAAAATAAATAATCTTTCATAAGAGATTTGAAGCCTAAGTTGAAAAAAAATCTATTTACACTTAAAATTTCACATTTGATCTCCATTTCAATGGTCTATTAGTCTTTTGATTAGGTTATGGAAAAAAGATAAGGCAATGCATCAAGATTGTTTTGTCAAACGAAAGCTAACCAAGTCCAACTCGATATGACTCTACATATCTAAGTCCAACATTAAGGAGCCATATTGGGCGTACCAAAATTACTTGATTTATGACCCATGGTACTCTTTACACGTTGTATGAAAATCCAAGTTACCCTGCTCATTTCACTCATCTTGAGAGGTTCCAAATCTTCATCCCATTTACTTTTGAATAGCTTAGGCTGAGTTGTTTGTTCTTATTTTCCACTGAATAAAAAAAAGAAGATTAAAATTAGTCCTGGAAATTAAGTGTGTTATTCCATTTAGTCCTATAAAAGTGTTATTTAGTTTCTTAAAATGAATTTTGAAAACTACTACTATTAAACAGCAGTTATTTTAGTCTTTAAAATTATGACAATAAAGACTAAAATGACTTATATTTGTTTAATTTTTAGAATTAAAAGATATTTTTATAACTTCAAGAACTAAATTGACTATTATTCATAATTTAAGAAGTAATTTGATGTATTATTTAAGAGAATTTTTCTTTTGAGTCACTCTCTTGTAGTTTTTAGACATGAACTTTCTTTTCCCTACAAAATCTTTTTCTTTATCTATTGTACAGACAGAATAATTTTGCTGGGGCTTAGTATTTTAAGAAAAAAGACTAAAGAAATATATCTTGTTTTTGTAACATGTAAACAATACAAACTTTTACTTTGAAACAAACAGAACAGTTCGGAACACATTTCCACTATCTATCAGTCTCATCTTCTGTTCGTCTAGGTTTTATGATTCTTAATGTTAAGTAAAGAATGGACTGTTACAATAAAGCACACACGTAAAAAATCACATTGCATTTTTTTTCAAGGTAACAATCCGTATGGAACCATTCATGATGTTCTACCAGGAACCAACCTAGGACAGATGAACAAATCTGCAACCTTAGAATTGCACATTCTTTACAATCAATAGCAATCAGAGTTAGAAGCAAACAGCAGAAAGCAATTTGTTTCTAAGATAAGGGGAGAAAAGTATTATCTACATTTTCACATGGCCATACCAAGCTACTATCTAAAAAGTAATCCAAAGTCACAAAATATGCCTCACACTGGCTGTCCAACTAAAAGATTTTCTACTCGTGGATTGTGGGGTGAAGTTGAGTCCAAACATCTCCTTAAATGCCTGTTCTGGCTCTACTAAACCAACCAGCTTTGCAACAATTGAGGCACTGTCTCTAACGTGGTCCATGTCTTTTGTGTCACTCCACAATTGATGGGCCAACTGCAAACTCCTATGCTTTGAACTCAAACGAAGGCCCCATTTCAAGTACAGGTTCTGTCTATCATACTTAGACAGTCGCTTATGCATTTGCTTGCTCAGCATTTGCCTCTCTTTTCTAAGATATCTCATGCTGTTTTCAAGTGAAAGACATTGTAACTTGTAAGTTCTATTATTTTACAAAGATCTGCAAAGGAATTTAATAGTTGAAATGTGTTGTTTACCTTAACTCAGTTGTGAGGTTTCGTCCATCTTCCACAGTCTGATTGCCTTGGGAAAAAGTTTGCTTAAGGTATGACAGTCTTCTCAACTCTACCTCCATATAAATAGAATCTGATGGTTCCCCTTTGAATAGAAGGAAAAAGTAAGTCCTGTGAACCAATGAAACATTACACGCATCCCAGAATTCAATGATCTCTCTTTGCAGCCTCTGGAATTTTGAAGGCCAATGTGAGTGTGAGTGACTTTCTCCATCAGCTTGCATGGGGTCCAAGCCAATATCTTTGACATTCTTTGCAGACATGATGGGACCCAATCCTGTCCCCGGAACCTGTTATGCAAAATATATTAAACAATCAATGCTGAATTCTCAATATAACCAGGCTTTTGGCATGTGCATGGGCATGTGCTACTTATATCTATACCATGAATGGGATAAGAAGAGTTATAAAAAGAATCAATAGAGCAATGATTAAAAGAATTATCAATTGGATCTGTTAACTGATATTTGGCCATCAAGCCTGGGAAAGGGAAATAAGACCAATAAGAAGATTGGAAGAAACATGAAATGTAATATGTACATTGAAAGCTTACCTCATGGTCAGCCAGTAAACTCAACCTGTTAAGATTTTCTGTTTCCTTTCCTTTTGGAGCCAAGGGACCATTACCCTCTCTTTCCTTGTTAGTGGAGGATTTAACATTCTGAACACCATCAACAGAAGAATTTTGCACAGAATTCCCATGGCCATTACATAAAAGCCTCTCTGCATTGGCATTATACTTTAGTGCATAAATGTTCTTCGGAAAGCCCTCGGGTCTTCCAGGGAAGGCTTTTTCATTCCCTATAGGAGGAGTGTTCTGAATTACGTCTTCATCTTCAAACCAATCTGAAGATAAATTCCTCATGATACTTGCTTTACAACTTCTACTTCGGCTCAACTTCAAGGTTCTAGAACTACTTGTACTGTTTCCTGTCATGCACACAGAAATTTCTTTTGGAGAGGGAAGAACAAAATCTTGGTGCATATGGTTCAATCTTTTGTCTTCCTTTGACAGAGAAGAACTCAAATCTACTACTTTTTCCTTGTCTCTATTATCAACTGCAACCAATTCTAGGATAGCTGTGTTTGCACTACAAGATGATGCATTAGAATCAGTGTATGTATTTGATCTTAAATCTGCTGGGTTTGAGTGTTTATGCGTGTTTGTAATTACGTCTTCTAACTCAATGCACCTAACTTCCTTACAATTGTCCTCTTCATGCTGATCTTCAATGCTTTTCTGATCCAAATCATTCGGTGCAGCATCAGTCCTTTTGACTGGCAACCCTGGGGGAGAACTTCTGACCAGAAGATTCTTTTCAAGGTCAGGGAGTTGGAATAAGTTATCATCAGAACTAAAACTATGTCCATCTGAATATTGAGATGCATCAAAAGACCTGACACTCTCTTCACCATCAAGACTTAATACATTTGGCTCCTCTCTTTGATTTTCAAAGTTCCATGAATTTCTCATATGTAAATTTGGATATTGAGGATCCATACTTTCCTGGAGATTTTACAGGAAAATTGGTTAGATTTTTTTAAAAGAAGGCATATCAGTTACAACTTTCAATGCTTAAAGGCGGGCAGATATACTCACCAGTTCTATTGTAGCCACATCTTCTCCATGCACTTGGAGCATGTCACTAATTCGAGAATGTGCAAGGTCCCGCTGCAAGGTCAGCTCTCTTACCTCTTTCTTTAACTGCATGGACAGGAACAACTTTCATATTAAGAGAGTTCATATTTACAAATCACAACCAACAAGAAACACATGCTCATAGGTAGGGAAGCTTCAATTCAATGTCCTCATTCCTTTGAGCTATATATTGAATGTTCGGTGACTATATATAAAAAGCACATTTGTTGAAGCTGTCACCTCAATATGTAATTAAAAATGAAAAAAAAGGGAAAAAAATTGGTTGAAAAGTAGATGTTTAAGACTTTCAGGGAAGGGTATTAAAATGAGAACTCCCTTGCCTAAGCTTACGTTTTCTTCTAGTTGTTGAAGGCCACACCACAGGTGTAGTTGACAACAAAGAAACATTTGAGGTTAAGATAAGATTTTTCTCTTTTCACCTTAGGATCAGAAGGAGCTTGGAAGTTTAAATCCATTATTTAGTGAAATGAAAGAAATCATCTCAAGTAGAATGTAACATAAAATGTTTGGCACAATCCAATTACGCATGTAAAATGGAAGGTGAATTCAAAATTTTTCTATATAAGTATTAGGACCTGAGGAAATATATATATTTTCTTAAAAAAAAAACATATCTTTTTTAATTCAAGCATCTATAAAGGGAAATACATATATATTATGGATTACATGAGGGTCCTAGTGAACAAAAGTATAAAGGGAGTGCTGCAAAGTTGAATATGCCATGTTATATGACTAAAAAGCATGAAATGGTCCATTATAGTATTATTTGTTACTGGAAAGAAGTAAAAATAATTTAATCTTGCAAATTTGCGGCACAAGAAGAAACATTCCTGGAAACATACTAGGTGGAAGCTTCATAATAGAAAAGGACAGTTCAATATAACAAATAAGTATTGGAGTATATAACAAAGGAGATGCAACAATAGAAAAGGTGTATGATTAGATGTGGACAGAATAACATTGCAGGATGAGTAACAAACAATTGAATCAACAATCCAGTGACAGTACTATTGGAATGATTACCTTCAACTATTCTACTTTTTATTTCATTCCTGCAATTTTGGGATTCCTAGTTAATTATGGGAATGTCCTATTTCTTAGTTCCTTTTTCCTTTTCTTTCTGTATAATGTATCTCTTCTCATATGAAATAATACAGAGATGAAATATTTTTCTTCATAATCTGCTCATAGTACAAGGAGTTTTCACATATCTTAAGCAATTTTCCTTGATATGATGTCAGATGCATACTAGTATACTACAAACCTATAGTAAACCATAAAACATAATGAGTTTTGGTACAAAATCTTTATTATTACCATATCGATTTGACGGTCTTTTTCTCTCAACAATGCTGCAGTCTCAGATGTAAGGTGGGCTGGCCCTGAATTTCTCAGTTCATCTTCCAGTCTAGCCAACTCTTTTTGTAATTGCTTGACTAGTGCTTTATCAGACATCACTACATTGACTTGTGCATTAGTTGAGACTTCTTTAGCACAGCTTGCAAATAAGAGGGTGTTTCTGGTTTGTTCAACGTGGCTCCGAGCAGGGCTCATGGTGCAGATGATAGCAGTTCTAGCATTGCCTCCTAATGAGGACTGCAATATGCGGGTTAGCTTTGAATCTCTGAAAGGAATATGTCCATTTCTCCCCTTGCTGCAAGCAATTTTTTTTTTAAGATGAAAGTGAAAGAAATATTCAACCTCCCTTTCCAAAATAAAACTATATAAATTATTCCCAATATGTCAAATATTGATTATATTGAATTACGGAGAAAGTTTCTAAAAAAAAAAATAATGTCCCATACTAGTAAAATATATAGTAACACAGTGTGATTGGCAAAGTAAACCATCCTAAGGAAAATGTAAATGCAAGATAAAGTATGTAGGAGTTTGAGGCTTTATATAGTACATCATAGTTCCTTCAATGACTTGCCAATACTTGCTATTGCTACCTATTTGCACCAAAAGCGTAAAGGAAAACCAATAATAGAATAGACCATTTGATAAAAATATACAAAGCTTAAAAGTGAGTAGTGACGGCGAGAGGCCAATGAAACAAATGAACTCAATTTGTATCTATTAATTACTTTTGTATTCAACAGAGCTATATGTGGTGGGTGCTACTCTTAGAATTAGAAAGATCAGTAAACCATAATTCACAATTTCCTCCGTGAAGAGGCAATTGATAAGGGGTTACCAAAAGCCATTACAAGGACAGTAGTCTCATGTAGCTAAAGAGAGTCATGAGGTTATAAAAGTGAACAACATTATAACATCTTTGAATCCAGATGGTGTCTCAGTTCTCTTTCAACCTTATTCAAAGCTAAATTACATGTGAAGCAAAGGTTCTGCTTTTGGCTCCTTGGCAAGAGAATAAAAAATTCTTAAAGTGAGCATGTAGTCATGCTCTGCAAGTAGGGATGTCACAAATATTGAAACACAATCTTCATAAGCTAACCTGAGTTTGCGGATAACAGTTCCTAGAGTTAGTAAGCTACGATTTATGTGGCAACCCTCTTTCAATCTCGTGCCAGCTGAATGGGTTTGGGATGCTCGCTCGCTACCAGCAAGATCAACAAAATTCTACACCCAGAAAAAGAAGAGAAGAAAATTATTTGAATTCCTATAGATGTTCTTTAACACAAGAAGCTGATTCTTGGAATATTTCCCTATAAACTGAGGGAATCAATCATACCACTGAAGCAGAAAGAGAGCTAGACTTGTCATTTCCAAGGAATTCACGTGCAGAACTTTCAATTGTCTGAGGAAGCGCATTGTAGGAAATGTAAGAGAAGAAATACCATCAGAAGTTCACAAAGTTAGTAGCCCTTCAACAAAAATAACAACATAAATACCAGTCTTAGAATTTGATGAGATCTGGAGCTTGCTTCATTCAGTGCTGTCTCCCCTATCTGCCTTTGAGCTGCAAAAATGCATCAATTGAACGATAAGTAAGCTGTAAGCACTAAGCAGTTAGCTCTAGCTGGACAAAAAATTTTAAATAGGAAAATATAACAAAAAGATATATGTTCAGTCTGGGTAACTCTATTGAAGCAAGAACCATTAAAACGCTCCTTACCTTCACAGAAAGAAATAAGTTCTGTAAAATGGTTCCAATCTCTTAAAGTTTCCTCAGTCAGTCTCTCAACAACTGTCCCTCTCTGTTAAATTAACAAACTGTTAGTAAAATGCACAAATACTAGTTCTGTAGAAAATGATGAGGATGTATACCTCTGGATCATCAAGAAGTCTGAGAGGAGTACAGTCTGGACTAAGGAGGTCCCTGACAGATTCATTATAAATCTCAATTGCCGAAAACTTCAACATAAATTCTCTTTCCGTGTGCTATAAAAAGGTAAAACCAAATCAACAAAAGGGTTTTTGAGAAAGACAAGGTAATGTATTGACATGTTCGTATTTCGCGTACCTTTTCTATGTAGTTAAAAATGTCTGCTACTGTGTATTCAGTTATGCCACTCATGGTGTATGTCTTCCCGCTGCTTGTTTGTCCATATGCAAAAATGCTTGCTGATCAATTAGACACCATGGGAAGAGATCAAAAGATGTTAACACGGAAATTCCGTGGATTTTGATGATGCTGATGAAGGAGGAAAAGCAGACAAAGAGAAGAAACTCACAGTTGATGCCACCGACAACTGAAAGAGCAACTTCCTTAGCTGCTTTTTCATACACCTGCCTTGTAGAAGAATTTGTTCGAAACACACTGTCTATAGGCAAAAAGAAAGCAAGGTAGATCAGAAGAGGAAAGCAATTAAAGCCAATTATGAACTTGGTATAACAATAAGTTCATTAACAAAACCAATGGACCAACTTCATGTGTAGATATGACCAGATTTGTAACACACAACAAAAAACATTTGGTAAATTCCCACCTTAGACTCCAAGTGTACATTAGTTCTTTCCTTACAAGAAAGAGTCAGTACAAATACACACACATTCAGGGGCTGCATTATAGAAAGTAAATTAAATCAAATATGATGGAAGGAAGTGTGTTCATACCAAAGGAATATGCTGTTGGGTAGAGTGTCCTGTCAGAAACTGAAAGGTTGCTCCTGTATATGATGGCAGTGTCGTTGATGCATTCCCAATCTGAAACATCATTTCTTGCAAGCTCCTTTTCGTTGAGAGGACGAAGACGAACCGAAACAAGAATCCTCTCATCATGCCCTGTAGGCTCTTGAATGGCTTCTTCCCCTCCAATAAAACTCATTTCTCACTCACTCACTCCTCAAAAACTAGCCTTAACTCCAATTCCAAAGATGAGAATGATATCACATGTCATTGAATTCAGAGCATTCCAAATACAACTTTGGTATTCAGTTAATTATCACTGCTTGTGTTGCATTGTTGAGATGGTACGGAACACAAAGACCACTAAAAGTTTCAGCCTCCATTCCTCCAATCATTGTCTGCCGCAAGAAACTAATCACAGATTACCGTTCCACTCAGCAGAAACAAAAAAAGATAAATATTGTGTACTAATTTTTTATTATAGTCAGAGGGAGGAAATAAATATTAAATAGTGATTGACTAATATCATAAGGTACTATAATTATGAGAACAAATTAGGCGGTGGTTTTCTGTATTCTTGTGGAAAGCTTGGAGTTTTGTGAAATGGTCCCCATCCCAAGAAACAGACTGTCAAATTCTTCATCACATGGAATGTAGAAAAAAAAAAAGTTTAGAAATAAGAACTTTGCAAAAGGAAATTTACTAAGGGTGATAAGGACATGGGGTAGTGGATTTCTCAAGGAAAATTCTTCATCCAACTTTTTGTGCAGTTGAATTCAGAGAGAGAAGGTTTGAAAATGGAAGGGGAAAAAAATGAAAGGATGTAATTGTCTCACTTCAAATCCTGTCCATTTTTCTTTTTTGGCTGTTTTTTCCATTTCTTCTAAATTTAGTCTGTACATGATCCAAATAGAACACAGGAGAGAATTCTACAAGTAGGATATGAATAAAACCAAAAAAGAATCCCAAAAATCTGCAAAATATCAGATTGAAGCTAGATTCTGAAAGGATTGCTGCTCTGACAGAAAATTTTGATGTCACATAGAAAATATCAACTGCAAGTGAATCTCACATTTTCAGCATAAACAAAAACTCCATTTCTGATTCTAGTCTTCACCACCACAAACACGGCCTTAAAGCTATAACAAGGAAGAATTCAGTGAATTTTGGTCCTCCATCCCGTGCATTGGTGTGGAGAACACAGTGTGGAAGTTAAATCTTCAAAGTCAACACAAATGAAGAAAAAAAATGAAGAAAAGATCATGCCATAAAAAATATGAATAATCCTTCACCTCATGCAAATGTATTCTCAAGTGGAAAAGATGAACATTATGGTGCAAAATGCAGGGAACAACTCTAATGAGAGCTTAAAAGTTAAAAGTAAAGAGAGAAAGCAGAAATAGCATTTTCTCTGCCTTTTCCTTTCTCATTCTAAAGGGAGTGTGCATCTGTGGATACTTCAGTGTTGCTGTGACTAGGCTTTTGAAATTGAGAGCAGAGGTTATGGTGTCTCCCTCTTAATTTATTTGTTGCATTGCATTATATAACACATTAACTCTACACAGATAGCATCATGTTGAAGTTAGACTATGATAATCACTAGGCCTCAAATTACCAATCTACCCACAACCCTGGATTTAATTTTCACTGCATGCATAATGCTTCCAAAGTTCGGTAACTTGTGCATGATTGATGAAGTAATAGAAGTGTCCATAATTTTGAGCAGGGAGCAGCAGTGAAAATAATAATGAAAAGAAAAGTAGGATTTGAATCATGCAATGCCATAGCTAGCACATAAGTTGGGTAAAAGCACGTGGTGGCTTCACCCCACTTTTCCACATCCTAGAAGTGATATAATTACTTTCAAGTTTCGAAGGCCTCACTATGGTCACTAGTTTCAGTACTTTGGACATGAAGAATAAAGCTTTTTAAGATTCTTGTATCTAACAACCAGATTGATTATGATGATAGGAGAATTTATTTATTTTGTTTTAAATTTATTGTAATATAAACCAAAAATTTATGGATTTATTGAGCTTAGTATATGATTTTATTTATCAAACTAACAAACTTCTATGATAATAATAGAGGATAGGTGCATATTATTGTGGCGGTGGTGATCAATGTCGTTGGTTAGTGGTTATAAGAGATTCCTATACTTTTATTTAATTAGAATGTGTAAGATTTCTCCTTGTGGTTGAACACACCTTTGTTTGAGTATTACGTTCTCACAATTATTCCCAAAGGTGAGGCAATGGAAAAAGGGTTTTGGGGGACCTTTTGACCAAAACAAGTAACGTAACTTCAACAGACCATGTGCACGTTATGAAGGACGTGGAGTTGGAGAGAGAAATCTCATTCACTAGGGTCTCCATTCTATTGGTGTGGTACTATGAATGAATGTTACATAATCATCTATAATGTACAATACAAAACTATCATTTATGCATTTGGACTTTTGTGTGCTCTAACAGCATGCCTACACGTGCATGTTCCTTCTTTAACTTAGTCCTTCTCTCTCCATTTTTTCTTCCATATTCAATTGATTAGATTAATAGCCGACAGAGGATTTTAAAACATATAAATACATATACTATAAGGTTTAAGCAACTAACACATGCCTTGCATGAATACGAAATTCTATTATGTGCATTTAAAGATTAAATTGGTTTGAGTTAACCGGATTTGATAAAGTTAGACTCGTAATTTACATATATTATCACATATGATTATTGCAAAAGAGTATTCAATCGGTCGCTTGAGATTTTTAATTTTCTTCAGGAGATCTATTCTATATTTATAGTTGAGTTGTCTCCCCTTAATAAGGTTATTTTCGTAGGCACAGGCGTGACTCGTGATAATGAAGTATCCAATTTATTTTTTAAATATTTTCTTGAAATAGATGCGTGACTCGTATAGTATGGGAAGGTCTTCAGATGTTTAAAATACAAGTACTTTTTTTTCTTAACCCTTTTATTTATCAGATAGAGAAAAAACTCTAAGTTTGATGTAAAAACGGATTAAAAATTATTTTTATCAAAAATCAAATTAGGATACTAATCTAAAGTTTGATCAAGAGATAAATACAGACGGATTAAAAATTATTTCCATCAAACATGGAATTCGGATATTATTCAAGTTACTTTATTTAATCACTTAATTAATAAATACAAACGACTTTTCATTCAGGCGTGAAAGTATTCTTTATAATTTAAAATATATATACATTGTTTAATAAACATGACTAGACAATTCCCGCACTCCCTCTACTTAGTTTTAACTTTTAATAAAGGAGCTGAATTATAGAATACGATAAATTTATAGAAAGTGTTGTGTTAGTCATTTTAAATATTTATAAATAATTTAATCAACTTATAAGTTTATTTGATAAATACTATTTTTGATAAATAAATTTATTTCATGAACTTATAATATTTCATTAATCACTATTTTAACTTTTAAATTTATAATTTATAATTTTTTATTTTTATCCTTGATAGTTCAAAAAATTTATTTATATTATTTTTACATTTTTTAAGTTTTTATAAATATTTAAATTTTTATTTTTAATGTATGGATTTAAATTAATTAAAAATATAATTATAATTATCTAAACAATAAATTAGGCAATTCGGCAACAAGGATGTCATATACTCAAAGGTCTCTTAGGTTATGTTCGAAAAAATTAGTTGAAATGTTAACTAAAAGCTTAAAAATGAATTTATTAAATTACAAGTGTTTGATAAATTTGATAAAATTAGCTATTGAAGTAGCTAAAACGAAGATGTAAAATGATAAAAAATAATAAAATTATGATTTAATAAAAATGGATAACTATAAAATTGGATAAATATGTTAAGGATAAAAAAGAAAGAAATTATAAAAAATTAGAAATTACTATTTTAAAAAATACTACTTCAAGTAGAGTTTCAAAAAATATTAGAAACTACTAAAAATTAATAAAAAGTTTGTTTACCTAATAATCAAATAAGTTTTTTAGCAAAAAAAATTAAAAACTAATTGAAATATCTTGTAAAATATAATCTTAAGTTTGTTTATAAAATAAAAATTATATAAAAGGATATAAGCATTTGTGATAAAAAAAATTAAGTTTCTAACTTTCAATTAATTCATTCATTATTTTTACAAAATTAACCTATAATAGACTATAGTTACCAAAAAACAATATACTCTGATTTTTCTCAATACAAAAACAAAATTTATCCCATATCTCATTTTTTTATTTAAAGTATTTACGTTATTTTAGACACGTATATATGCTCTCTTCTTTCTTTTCATTTTTTCACTTTTTTTAAAAAAATTAAAGATATCTTTAAGATAATTTTTAATTAGTTGACATTGTAAAAAATTTTACACTAACATAAGTGTGACTAAGTTTTAATATGAAAAATAATTTTATAATTGATTCAAATGATCGAAACTTGTAAAAATAGATGATTAAAGAAAAACATAATACCGAAATTTAACTCTAGATCAAACATTTTTTTTCAAGGGCCTCTAGATCAAACATTGCCTTACATTTTTAAAACGAGTCTTAAAAGCTTATTTAACATAATGAATTCGGACTCTGCCTTCTGTATATAAATATGCAAGAAACCATATAAAAACACCATAAGTACATAATTTGCAGAAAATTGGTCACTTCAGTGTTTCCAAAGCCACAAATAATTTTCTATGATTATATATATTATTATGTATATATGGTCCACGAATTGAAATCTAACTAGATTGTATGAACATTGTCAATCATGGCCTGTACCTATCTATATTGTAAAAGTCTAAATTTGAAAGGTCCGTTATCTCTTACAGACCACATGTGAAAGGAAGGAAAGGGAGAAAATTAATTGTTGAAACAATTGGATACAGCACGTTTGAGGCTATACCAATCAACATATATTGTTATGAAAATGAAACCAGAAACTCTTCGGACGGTAATGTTCCACATATCCCAAAGAACATCTGCCCTATGTGACCCGGAGATACGGCCATACGGGACACTGCCCAAACAGGTTATGATTGTGATTTATAAAGTATGAACCTTCTGCGGCATTACACTAATTCTCAAGCCCAGCCATCACATATATTTGATTTTAATTTGTCTACTTTTTAATGCATATATGTTAATAAATGAAAATACTTTTATTATTTTTAATAAATCATCTTAATCATTCTAAAAAAATAAAAACATTAATTTATAAAAATTTACAATATTAAATATTTTATTTTAAAAGACTTTTTTATTTTTAATATTTTAACATATATCCCAGAACACATGAACATTGAAAATAAAATTTGAATTTGAATTATTGTTTCTCTTAAATATGAACAAGTTGTTAAAAATTATATATGAATAAATTGAAATAATAATTTCTTTTTCATTCATTCACTCGAAGGTTCTTATATATAAGAACAGTTCAACAATCTCCTAATAATACGGAATGAAAACAAACTGATTTAATGTAAGGAACGTGATTTTTTAAATTACACAATTTAACATAAACATTCTTAACTTGCTAGATATTTAAGAATTAATGTCCACTATTCACAATGTAAGGAACGTGATTTTTTAAAATAAGGTATTGAATTTAAATTATGTAAGTAGTTTTTTTTAAAAAAATACTTTTATCTTTTAATAAGAATCCATTAACAATACTCACAATTAATATTTGACTGTATTTTGAATAGATTTTATATATATATATATATATATATATATATATATATATATATATATATATATATAACATACTTGTAAAAGATCTTAAAACGTAGTTTTAAAATTACTTACACAAACATAAAACTTCAATTTAGATAACAGTAAATATATGTGAGAGGAAAGTTTGTCTCCACCACTCCCACTATCTTACTTCTGTGAGAAAAAAATTAAAATAAAACTAACCAATCCACTACACTAGTTTAATTAAAAAAGAAGTATAACTATTTTAAGTCATTCATAATTAAAAACAGTATTCAGTTGCAATGATGAACATATGATGGTAGCAAATAGCTAGGTGCTAGCTAAGGTGCATTAGGTGAGTAATGTTCTCAATTAAACTTGTCCAAGTTTGATTGCAAATTAACAAATAAATCCAAATAACTTAAGTAGTTAAATGGGCTATTTAACAGTGATGCACAGCCTAACTAATATTTAGCATTTACTTGGGCGATTCCACGAGTGGATTAGGTCTAGCGAACCTCAAATCACAATCGCATGCAACATTTGGACTTTACTTAATTGCATACTAGCCAGCTAGGAGTTCTTCAAGCCAATAAATTATCAATATTAGAAACTTGTTATTAAATCATATCATCATATATACATACAAATATAGAAGAGTCTATTTCTTTTGTTTTATGTTTCCATCTGTAAATGAAAGAAAAGTATGCAAATCGCGTCATTCTCATACATCACTTTACGAGTGAAAGCAAAACTTTCATTTCTTTATTGATAAATAATTCATTTATATCTGTTATTTGATGAGAAAATAAAAGAAAAAAGAAAAAAACCCAGGATATATTATTGAAATCGGGCTTTTGTTTTTCTTTCTTAGTATGTAATTTTTTTTTTTAAAATTTTGGCTCAGGTGTATAAAAAATCATTTAAGTGGAGTTAGAGTGTGTTTAAAAATATAGTAAGTGGAGGGGATCAAATTACAGGCATGTATAACTTAAATTAACTATTATATCTTTAATTATTTTATATTAAATGTAATTTTAAACAATTCCGACTGTGAAATTATAATTATATATTATTTTGATTGTTTGAATCAAAATATGTAAAATTTGAACAATAATAAAAAAATAATCAAATAATTCATTTTTTTTATGTTTTAAAAGTATATATTATATTAATTTTAGTCAATATGAATGATATATTGAGTAGTTTTGGATTAATGTAAACTTTTATAAATAAGATTTATGTTCAATATAGTAGTAAGTTTTATAAATTTATAATATTGCAATTTGAATATATAGATAGATAGAGGTTCAAACTTGAAAATGATGAAAATAATTTATTTGATTCTTATAAATAAAATTTTGAGTTTAAACTTTGTGTATGAAAAAAAGTTATTGAGGAGAGAAAATTTTAATAAAAATCATGAATTAAAATTTTCAATGAATATTATTTATTAGGAAAGCTAGTGAATACTTTCAACCAATAAGATTATAACAAAAAAATTAAATCAAATTAAATTAAAAATGTACTTTTATTACTAATTAATATTTTGTTCAATTTTTTCAGATTATTTAAACAAATTGAAATGGTTTGAATCAATTCTTAAATGCCCCTAACAACGTGTATGAAACTAATAATGGTTGAGGAGTGCAAATAAAGAAAGTGCTGAGCACTTACCACATTTGCCCTGTTGAGTTGATAAAATATTATCCAACGAATTGGAAAATTTCACCGAAACATATATAAATCAATCAGTTGACGATTGCTAATTAGACACGATGGGAACGAGCCCACGGAATTCTATTATTTTAAATTTTGAAGGAATAAAGTTTAGGAATATAGTTGCAACATATGGTTTGCCAGAGGTTGAGTTGACAAAATATCATCCCATCAATCAAGAGGCCAGCCTGCCCTATGTCCCATTTTAATGGAGAGCTAATGTGCTAGAGTTCACTTCTCTATAATAACACCATACTATACATTACTTATTAACTTATATGAATGAGAAATCATATACTTTATCAAGTCAAATTAAACTAATTTTATGATATTTAAGGTGATAAAATAAATTTCAAAATAAAATTAGAAACGATATGATTATATTTGTAACTATTCATTTATATAAACTAATAAATAATTTATTGCACTAAATAATACACAATTTATTAAAGAGTAACGTATAGTGTGGATCTTTTTAATGTACAACGAAGATAATAATATTTAAACTTAAAACTTTATACGAACTATTATTTTCTTTTTTATCTCCAGTAAGGAGAGAAAAGGCTAGGCTTAGGTAGGTGCTTGACTAGTGCTTAGCACAGATAGGATTTTAAATAATAATAAAAGAGTGTTGTATTTTGGGCTCACAAATTAATAGTCCAAAATTTAAAATAATAAAGTAAAAAAGCCTGCAACATGTGTTGAGACCATGAATGAGAGAATGCACATTTTCCGCCCCATTGCTTCTTTGGACCACGATAAAGAATGCCCTATTGTATCAGGGGATTTTCTTTCTGCACTATATAAATTTCTACATACACTATATTAAACAGTGCACGGATGAAAATGTCCTTCGTGATTTAAAAGTTATGAATTCTGTAACCTTCATACGGATTACGGATTGTCGAATCCGTAAAAATCTTATGAATTCGACAATCCGTAAGTTTTTTTTTAATACGGATTGGACAATCCGTATGGGTCATTTTGAACCTGTGGCCTTGGTGTTATTAAGGTGACGCTCCAACCAACTGAGCTAATAAGTCAATTATGTTAAAAATAATTAATGTTGATACATATAATACTAAAATTTTTAATGTATATTTAATACACATATCT